>JAPDEH010000050.1:0-192287 GCA_027569075.1 Aspergillus asperescens | reverse complement strand
ACGAGTCATAGCTTGCCAAGTGATTTAATTACTGCGCTAACCGTATAAGTACTAGCTCCACTTTGAGGGTTTGCCAAATAAACTTGGAATTTTCTGGGTGGGCAGGGCGGTTGTGCAAGGCACTGTACCTCAGTTTACCCAAGTTCCTTGAAGACCGAAGACTTCTTTCAACAGCTTCTTCCAAACCCCCCCCCCCCACCAAAAACAAGCTGGCCACGCACACCTTTCGAGGAATATTATTTCTTCTTCAATAGAGCACTGATGAATCCATCCACGCTTGCCAGAGTCCTGCAATTATCTGAGCCTCCACAGATGCCGCTGGTTAGAGTGATAGGCTAGGACCAAGCTTTAGAGACATTGCCCTTTTCTTGTCGATGGAGAGGCCTTTCATCCAGTTGACGGCTTGGCTTGCAAAATCCATTCGTGAGAACACTGGGACTGGCTTGTTGCCTATGAGACAGGTCAATATGACCATTGACCTATCTTGATTGATTTTCTTAATCCCGGGAAAAAAAGGCGGTTGAAGGTGTGGCTTTTGAGTGGAAGGGAAAACCTGAAGCGTTGCGGGATGGGAGCCTCGGCCTGGAAACCTGGTTGCGAGAGCAGAATTTGAACGGATCATAATGAAAGAGAAAGACGGAAACTAAAGTCTTTTGCGGGTTTCACATCATAGGAACTTAAGAGGCTTCTCATGAGTATACAGGTAACCTTGTAACTGGGTAAGCGAGCTGCCCAGCGAGCCACAAAATAACTCCTAAATTCGCAGAGGAAATCGGCACGGAGGCGAGTGCTAACATCTAACCTTAGTAAAAGTTACCCTTGGTTAATCTGTAGCTACTATGCAGTGAATAGGCAGTACATTCTGTTTCACCGTTGCCACTACAACCAAGCTACACATAGCAAACACAGCAGTGAGAAAGACGGTACTTATCCTGGCAACCCTACTATATACATAACACCCTCTATCGGCGTCGCGGCATGAGGAACCCGATTGAAATCTCAATGCTAAGTTTAGAAAGACAATGGAAAAGACGGTTAAGAAAGAAGTGATCAATTGCGGCCCTCCAAGAAGCCCGAGATGAAGTTGGGAGGTAGCCGGGCACCAGGGTCTTCCTCTGGCCGGAAGTACTTCATCACATGGGAGAGCTGTTTCCAGTAGTTGAGGGTTTCCTATGATAGACAATGTTAGCTGGTGTGGTGGAGTGCAGCTGCGGCTGTCTTGTATGTGGGCAGCCATCCGGACTGATGCGTAGCTCGGAGGAGAGCAAAACGGCAGGCGTGTGCATGTGTTGACTAACCTGAAACTCAGCGTGGCTCTGAAATAGCAGCACGTCAACAACATTGAGCTGGCTGACGTAGCGGTGCTTCTCGAATTCCTGGCGGATCTTGGTGCGGATGGCGGAGACGGGGAGGCTCAGGGAGTACATTGTTTGGATCTCGGGGGACTATATATGTGCGACGGAGGGCGGCATAGTTAGCTTTTCCGTGTTCCATTGGGGGAAATAACAGAATAATTGGCGTGACTCTTGGGACTATATGTGGGATGAGGAAATAGAGATGCCGATGTCATGCTGTATCAAACTACAACCACCTGGAGCGTCGGTACCAAGAAGGACGGATTTGGGGGTACTAACAGCTCGAAGCCAATCCCTATAAGACAGAAGAACACGCTTCTTCGCATCGCCCCAGTTGACAGCTATACAGAAGCAGAACAGGTCAGCGTTGAATTCCAGCCATTTGACATCGCGGCAATTTCAAAGATAGTTGTCGGACCGTTTCGGGGTTGGGAGGAAGGACGTACAGGAGCGGGTGCGCTGCGCGAGGTAGGTCGGGTTGATGGTCATATTGAAGAGATATCGCTCTCTATGTACGCCAATGGCACACTGCGGAGGGGCAAGAGTCGTGAGGGGAGGACAAGATACCGGAGAGGGCGAGGTTTGCTGCTGGCCTGGCTCGGATTAGCGTGAGTGGAGAGAACGGGATGGCCGATCTCACCGCCTACCGTTTTGAAAAATTTCTTCTACGGGTTAGGGACTGCGATGTCCAGTCTTTCTTTTCTTCATTGATAGGATATATTATCTTTTTTCCGTTTTATGAACAGCCTGATGATCCCAGAGACTGAAGCTTAAGGTCTATATTTTCTGGACGTGTTTTTCCCCGACGATCTCCCAACCCCCGCCGAAGTTCCCACGGCAAGATGGCACCAAAAAGCGCAGCGAAGCCCAGGGTTTCGACTAAAGGCGACTCGAAGAACAATAAGGTTCTCGGCTCAAAAGTGAACAAGAAGAATGTCAAGCGACCACCGCCGAAAGAGGTTAAATCCAAGGCGCGCACCGAGCAAACTCAACTGAAGAAGACGAAGAAGAGAGTATACTCAGAGGCGGAGCTAGACCTGCCAAAGTTGAACATGATTACGCCCGTTGGTGTAGTGAACCCTAAAGGAAAGAAGAAGGGAAAGACGTTTGTTGATGATCCGGTATACAATCACCCTGTGCTCCGAAATATTAACCCAGACTAACTTTTCTTGCTCTTCTTAGGAGGCGATGATGACGATTTTTGCTATGGTCAATGCGGAAAAAGAGGGCCAGATTGAATCTAAGATTATGAAGGCTCGGCAATTGGAGGAGATTCGTGAGGCGAAGAGAAAGGAAGCGGAGGCGAGGCAGTCAGATAAGAAACATAAGCTGGTATGAGACGAGTGCTAGGTTGCGTTGAAGTGGATATTTGCTAACATGTTTTGCGATATAGGAAAATGCCAAAGAGTCGATTCGCCAAAACCGCAAGGGCAAGGGCGGAGCTTCGCAGAACGCAAAGTCAAATAAATCTGCTGAGGCAGATAGTCAGAAGCCGAAGTCAAGCGGCAAAAGGAAGAGCGTTGCGTTTGCTTGAGTGGTTTTCGTCCAAAAGTAATGCTGTGTATATGTTTATGGTGTTCACCGGCGTTTCTATGGGTCTATCTATATCTTTCGAAGCATGACATGAATGACACTCGTGATGAACATCGTCATTGTCAACCAGCCAGCAAGTCTTTACCAAATCGTAAATCTAGCAATGTATCGTCGTTTGTTCAGAGTAGCACGCTAATTGATAATTGGCAGCATAAGTTTACGCCGCATGGGGCTGAAATCTGCCGCCTTGGACTTTATCGTGGCGTCTTCGTGGGAATCGGAGGTCCGTCCATGTACCCGTTCGGGCTTTTCAACCACTGGAGGCGATTCATGATCAATTTCATTGGCCATCAAGTTTAGAAAGTTCGTCACCTGTCCAGAGTTTAGCATAAATAAGTATTACAAAAAAATAGGAAGTAGTAATTTACCGGCTTCGCAAACCATCTACCGCCACCGAGCTCAAACCAACCCAGATGTCCACCCCAGGACGTGGTCATCATAACACCGTATGGTGTTTGGGTGATCTCCTGGAAAGGAAGCGCTGCGACACCTGCAATCTGTTATATGTCAGTGCATGTGACTCAGAAGTCTTCTGAAGAATCTTACTGGGTCATCCTCAGCTTGGATTACGAAGAAAGGAATTCGGATTGAGAGTAAAGAGTCAACAGAAGCCGCATCACGGTAGTAAGCGCCTTCTGTAGGATAACCCCATAGGGCGCATTGCAAAGCCCTAAAGCAACCGTCAGGATGAACCGAGGGATATTTAGAAAAGGTGATACCCACCTGTCAAACTCGTGCAAATAGGTGATGCTCCTGATTGCTTCTGCGTTAATCCTAGGGTTCTTTATAACTTCTTCGGCATGTCTTGGGGAAATAGTTAGTGCACGATATGGGAATCAATAGGACGCTGCGTACTGTTCGAAAAGTTGCTTCATGCTGGTGCCCATAACCCTGCTATACACCTCAAGGCCAATAAAACTACTTTGCAAAGTCATCGAGCTGAGTTCTAGATTCCAAGGGCTTGCACAGAGAACTGCTGCCTTCAGCTGGCAATCGTCACCTTCCTCGCCCAGATACTAGGAGACTTAGTCAGACCGTCATCTTAGAACCATCGTAGAAGGATGGGAGACTCACGTTGGCAAGAATGTTTGCACCGAGAGAGAAACCAATACCATAGAGAGGTCGATTAGGAAAAGTCGCTCGCAGCCACTTCACAGCTTGACGAACATCCCAGGTAGCACGAGCGTTATAGAGCACACCAGTGGAGATCTTCATCTGGGCGCAACCTCTAGAATTTACAACGCAAGCTTCCCAGCCTCGATCTGCAATCAGGGGATAGATTGCATGGCGTAGATAAAGTTCATGGGAACCACCGCTCAAACCATGGAGAACCACGAGCATGGGCTTCGTGTCGTCTGAAGGCAAAGCGGCGAATTCATCCTCGGAGAACATCGCCGTCCGCTCTGGGAGTCCCGACGGTAGAGTGTACTTTCTCTCCGCATCGGTCGCTTCGGGGTTTGTGGGTGCTTCATACGGCTCAACGACAAAGTCAATCGCAAACTGTCCCTGGTACCTGACGCTGTCGGCCTCGAAAACCCGGCGCTTGTAATACACGGGGACCTTATCAAATTTCACAGCAGTCCAGCAGGTCTGCAGATGGCCGTTGAACAAGAAGGGGTTGAGATCGCATCTTGCTGGCGTAGCAGTACGGCAGAGCTCAGCCAGTGTAGTTTGTTCTTTGGCACCAGATTTGCCAGTTCGCCTAGTGAGAAGGAGATTGTTCTCTTTAGAGCCGAAGAATGATACTCGCCCGCTGGGACGAGCCCAGGAGAAAAGCCCCATTGCAATCACCAGGCCTACGAGAACCGATACGGGCAATGGGCTGGAAAGAGGGAAAGATAGCAGATCAGCCGAGGCAGCCATAAGACCCAGCTTCGCAGAAGTGTCACCAATGAGAAATTAGCCGATTCAACTGACGATCCTGGAATTAGCTACTATATAAAACTCGGAGAAATGTGCAAATGAAGGAGATACCTGAAAAGCAACTATTACTGGATTTCCTTAGTATTAGCGAAGTTTGTGCAGTTGCGGAACCAGAGGGAAGCTAAACCAGGCAGCTGGTGCCTCTATGCCAAGACCATACTATACCATTTAAACTGCTGAAAAGAAATGTTTCATGCTAAGCTGCAGTAAAATGCTGTGAATATCTGCAGGAACTCCATCTCAAGAGGCAGGTGGTCTTCTCTACAATAATCCTGTCCTGCGTCGTGCATAAGCCAGTAATCTTGAAAACCACTGTCGCTGCCTTGGGCATCAATTATCCGACCAGCACGATGACATAATCAGTCACGATCTTAACTAGTTAAGTTAGTTCACTAGCTTATCTGCTTCAGAGCTTATCAGGCATTATGTCAACCGTGTGACTCTCAACTGTCACTTGATGGAATCAATCATTGTCACTTGATACATCTTTATCTTCTTTCTTTCAGTTTGTGCTTGCAGATCATAACAATACTCTCCGGTTCAACTGTGTCAAAAATCAATCGAGTTGGCGGAGCAAATTGGCGTTTTCTCCAACCCTGGCTCGGTGATAGTTCACTGCTGTGGGACTTGCCGCATGCGGCTGCTAAGGACGGCTCTGACGAACAGCATACCCAGGCGATCCCAAGCTCTCGTTTCGAAACCAGAAGTATTTAAAATTCTGCTAATTTTAAATGCAGTTTGATCTAATCAAGGTGAAGGTCCCTTCTTCATGCATGTATTATTGATAAGCCGCTAGCGGCGGGCGCAGGTGGGATACCTAACAAAGAAAGCGATTCTCCCTCCACGCGGGCTAGGTAGTCGTGATGACATCCTGATCCTGAAGCTGTGACACTCGCGCGTGTTCCGTTTGCGTGCAAGTCGGTGGCCATATGCGTAGAGTATTTGGAGGTCAAAAGGCCCTCCCTCTCCTTTTCTAGAGCTAGGCTCTCATCACGCGATACTCTTTCACACAGCTTCTATATACACCATGTTACCCCAGAGCACGCGAAACACAAGTGCTTCTAAACGCTCCTCATGAAGCTGTGTCAAAACCCGACAAAGAACGATTCGTTACACGCTGAAAGTATCCGAGCTCGCTTCCGGACCTTTATAGTGCCAACCACGGCTGATGCCGACATTCGAGTACTCCAGACCGTCATGGCAGATAGTCTCCGTCGTGCTGGGGTTAGACTGAAGGCTGTTATAAATATGACCCGCCGATCGCACAGCCTAGAAGCGCGATTTGGGGAGCAGGGCTCTCCGAGGCGATGCTATCTACTCGAACTCCCCACGGAGCTGCTGCTCGAGATCATCTCGCATCTATCGGCATTGCCGGAGGCATGTCTTGCGTTGACTTGTAAGAGGCTGCTTTCAATATCCGAAACCACTTTAGATTCCAAATCGCTCCAATTTAATCGAGATTTTGCGCCGCTTTTTCACCATTATCGCAACGGACATAGCTTTGCGACGACTCGATGGCAACTGGTCAAGATACTCGAAGATAGTAGGTGGCGAGCCTGTTCAAAGTGTCTCAAACTCCATCCACGAAGCGCCTTTACCCCACGAGAGTTGAGGCACAGACCTGAGGATAGAACATGCATCCTAGGAAGCCTTGCCGGTGTGGTTGACTTATGTCCGTGCAAGAAGCTAACCTTCCGCGACAAGGTTGAGCTCGTTGAACTCTTGAAGATACGCCAAAAGACCGTGCCACTCTTGGAGTCACAATTTGGTGGTGCTCGAGAGCGCTTCCATTGGCATTCGTGTGTTGAGAGTTATGGGTCCACACAGCTGAAGATTGAAATCTTCCCCGAGCTGGACGATGAAGAACAGTTGAAAATCAAAACAGAATACCACTTGACAACAGCCCCAGGACAACTAGGAAAAGAGGATTACATGACCGCCCGCTTTGGATGTGCGCATCGCTCCGTCGACTTGTGGCTCTCCGGTGTCTGTCAAACCACTATTTGCCAGCTATATGAGAGCCATTGCGCGTCGTGTCGGCGAATAACCATCTGTAACTCCTGCAATACCTTGTTGCGATGCCCGCGACAGCAGCCTTGCCGAATAGACGAAGGATCAGGCACGGCTACTTATTCCTTCTGGACCGAGAGGTGTCTTGGGAGCGCATCACCTGTTCCAGATGCGACCTGGGCTGCGCAGAGGATCCATCCCGCAGAAGCTTTGGTCGATTTGGACAATTGCAGTGAGCTCTGCCCCTGGACGATTCGTGAGCATCCTCCTCTCCGAAACGCCCCGTCTTTGGAGATGGACATCCTTGATCCTGCTTTTCAGGATCAATCACTCAGTCAGCTCTATAGCTCCATTGATACGACTTGATGGCTTGTAAGTGACGAGATTAGTGGGGTTCGGCGTGGGTGGTGTTATACGGCGTTGGGTATTGCTCTGAGGCTGTGGGTGATGGGAGTTTTCTTTTACGAGTGTTTGCTGGCGTAGACTTGGTTTTCCTTTTACAATAAGACAAGCAATGTTCATGTGCTGGTTATCGCTCATCAGTGTTCTACTGACTCACGTGCTTGTATACTTCGACCAACGGCGCTATTCCCCATTAGTCGACCGCGCGCTGGCATTTCTCCGATCCGAAACCAAAAGAAGCGATCTGGTGGACGAGAAAGCCGTTCAGACCACCGGCATCAACTCGAGATCCCACGGGCATCTAGCAGGTTTCACTGGCTTGGATGAGTGCCATCCGTGTCCTGGGGCGATGAGCTACCCACCCTCCCATAACGGCCAATATTCTCCGCAGTATTTGCAGCAACATCACAATCTCCAACCGCCGCAGCAGACCATCCAGCCCCAGCTCCTATATAACAATGTGAATGCAGCCAACGCCAACGCCAACGCCTCGGCGTACCAATATGGCAAACCCGCTGCTTACCCCCAGGTTATGATACCACCCTACCAAACTTATGGTCCGGTATTCAATCCACAACCGCATCAACCACAGCTCCAGCAACAACCGCAGCCTCCCCCTCCCCCTCCGCCGCCGCAGCAGCAACCACCGCAATATGTGAATCCCTCGGATATCTTCCAACAGCCCCTTATTCCGTCTTTGTCGCCCTCATCCTTTAGCAATCACCGCCCATCTCAGTACGCACCCCAATCTGCGGTCCCTGTTGCTGGCAACAACCGCTCCTCGACCCTCACCTCCTTCACTCCAGCTCCGCTAGCACTAGCGCCAGTACCAGTACCGACGTCGACGCCGACCTACAACCCAGGGCATAGTTCTAGCCAAGTGAATAACCAATCTTCCAATAAATCTCCTCAGGCTGCCGCCACTCCGCAACCCCTGGCCAAGTCCAACCCTGTTACAGTAAAACCGCCGGTAGCTGCAACTCCTCCGGCTGCGTCACCGAAACCGGTTCAGATCTTAGTACCGGCCCCTTCGCCAGAAGTGCAACAAAAGCCTCAGCGACCCCCGTCCAAGAAACAAACCCAAAAGCAGCCCACCCAACAACCCGCACAGAAGCCAGCACAGAAACCCGCGAAACTCGGTATAGACTATCAGGTGCTTTTATTAGCAATGGCGGACGAGTATCTCAACACTGCGCACAGCCATGGGACTGCAGTAGCTCTGCTGGGGAGGGAAATGGACTTGGAGGAGTATTACAGGTTGGTCGCAACGGGTCTTGGATGTCTGGAAGCGGTTCTGAAGGTTTGCTCGCTCTTAAGACATGTCATCCCGGGATATTCTGACATACTTGGGATAGAACTGGAGATTACAACCGCGCGTGGAAGCTTTGGTGCGACTGAGGTATGCGCGCATCCTTTTCGAGGAAACCGACAATGACCTAGAAGCTGAAACGACATTGAGTAAAGGGGTATGTGCAGTCTCCAAAATTACGTGAGGCCTTATTTACTGACACGGTTCAATTAGATTGATTTGTGTGAGCGAGTAAGTGGACTATTAGGACCTATCCCATATCTTTTATTGTCGGCTATCATACTCATCACATCTAGAACCGTATGCTTGACTTGAAATACAGTATGCAACACCTGCTGGCGCGGATGTTGTACAAAACAAACCCGAAAGCTTCTCTGAAGGCCGTGGATGGAATGATCCAGGATGTTGAAGCGTAAATTAGTCCCCATTGATACAATTAAGCCCAGGCTCTGATTATTTTAGGTACCGCCACTGCGCGTGGGAATACGCCTTTCGCTTTCTTCGAGTATCCCTTTCACTGTCATCGCTTGCCCACCAAGAATCTACATCGGCTCTACAACACCTTCATAAGATCTCTAGCATGGCAAGCCGCAATGGCGACAGGGCAGTTTCTGCCATGTCTTCTATCATTGAAGCTTTAGCACATCTCCAGCAAGGATCTAGCTCTGACTCTATTGAGCAAGCCCAGTGTGCCATAGCGGTCGCGCGAAGCCATCAGCTGAATGATGAGCTACGCCATACCCCCCAACTTACAACTCTAGTACAAGTTGTGGATATCTGTTGCAGTTTGCTTGAGTACGACGTCAACCAATCCTCCCAGAAACTCAAGGTCTTGCAAGACCTGATGGACGAGCGGCTGAATGACTCAAATTGGCGCGCTGATGGGTCGTTCTCCATACCCCTAAGTGGAAAATCAGCCGGGCCATCTTCCATGGATACAGGAGATATCCTTCAAGTCCAGAATGGCACCTTGCTACTTAGCTTCAGCTGGCTACCTCAGCACGACCTCTATGCGCTTTGCTACTTCCTCAGCTCCATCACACTAGGTTGTAAGAACTCACATGATGGGCGTAAGGCTGAAAAGTTCCTCCAGGAAGGAGTACGCATGCTTAAAGGTTTGTTCCTTACCTGTACGCCCTAATTTTCGCTACTGACATTTTATAGGCAATTTCCAAAAGCCGCCACAAGAAATCACGGAATCGTTGGCCAGTGCAAATAGGCGCGTGGAATGGCGCAGGACGCTATTCTGTAATCTACTCGTCCAACAAGTATTCCTGGCTTGCGGCCGCACAGACTGGGATCTCGCAAATAGAACCTTAAAGGAGCTCCAGCAAGAGACCCAAGCGCTGGGTGATGATCTCCCAGACGTAATCCAATGCCTAGTACAGTACGCCGCAGGTACTATTGCACAGGCGACGGGTGATTTGGAGGCAGCCCTAACCGCCTTCCAATCCCCCCTATTCTCACTGTCTGGTTTCAGCAAAACCGCCCGCAACGACCCTCATCGCGATATTGCCATCCTAGCCGTCATCAACATTGTGGTCATCCTCGGCGACCCAGGCCATCCCTCTCACTCTCACCTTCCAAACCTCCTACCTACTCTTGAATCCTTTTGCCGCGCAAGCCCCAACAAATACATCCAAGCAGCTTATTATCTGCTTTGCGCAACTGTCATACACACCGAATCAACCATTCAGACGAAACAAAACCTTCAGCAAGCGCTCCATTCCGCCACAGCAATCGGAAACAGCCAAATCACATGCATTACCCTGGCCTTCATGAGCTGGAAATACTTCCGCGGGGTGGTCGGTGAACAAGCTGAGAAGAGTGCTCGGGCTAGCCGCGCAATGGCGAAAAAAGCCAGCGACCGTCTCTGGGTCAGTGTTACGGATGATATGCTTGCAGAAACACTAGAGAGACAGGGAAAGGGCGAGGAGGCGAATAGTGTGCGAGAGGAGGGGAGGCGGGTGACAATGGGCATGCCGCCAGCACTGAGACAGCCATTTTAGCCCTCCTCTACGGATACTCACTCACCCAAACCATCCTCATATAGATTTCAATTATCGTCTGTCTGTCTCTTCTTTTTCCGTTGTACGGGACACTTACTTATGCTGCTTTTCGTTTTTCTGATGGCATCTGGCGTGGGCGCAACTTCATGATACCATTCTCTTTGTACCTGGGGTATCCGGCGCATTTGAGTCTTTTTTTTCTTCTTCTTCATCATCATCATCATCATCATCATCATATAAGGTCTGTTTGGTTGGCTGTCTTTCTTTTCGGCTGTAACGGGTGGATTTACTGTATGCATACCGTGTGCAATCATTTGAGGCAATTTATAGATGGACCGGGGCGTCAATATTAATTGTTGAAACGACTGCTCATTTTACAAATCCTCCTCCTCCAACACCAATACCTTTCTTGTTCTAGTAGGTGAGCATGCTGCCCTCCTTTGGAGACTTTCAATCTGTTCCATCTATAGAGGCATACCCATGTTCTTCAATTGAATGCTTGATTGAAGATGAGAGTGGTTTCAAAAAGCATAATACGATGTGACTTTGTCCCCGGAACATTCTTCCATCTATTCGTCGTAGTTCCGGCCTACTCTCATATTTCTTTCCTTCCATTTAAGCAACCCGCGCATCGTTGACCTCTTTCGATCTGACGCTCAAAGTTGGTCTCATCTACCATGCAGGTATCCTCGAACCCCCAGGGTATCCCAACACACCCAGATTCGCCCAGGGAAAGACGAAACATCCGCTACGAGACCGAGAACGTAGAAGGAGAGCTCACCATTGAAGACTACCTTCTTCGCAGCGATCCATTTCGCACAACCACGCTGAAACACGCGTGGCCGTATTCTTTAACCTCGACGCCAGCCGAAGCCACCATCGTTGCACAGGTCGAAAGCATGCAATCCCGATATTCTGCGAGTTCCCAGCGATGATGGTTTCTCAACTGGCCATCATCTTTTTTGGCCACTACCTGTTTGGTCCATTGGAGCAGTATTAGTAAATAATATATCTTTTGCATATAGTTAGTTACTGATCCTCTTCAGCAAGTTATATACTATGTAGTATGCTTAATCAAGTTAATTTGGCAAGAACTATGCTAGTGTGGATCGTAATGAGATGTCGCATTATATCCGCGCGGATTTAGATGTAGTAAAGATAGCACTTTAGGTATCTGGTATGATGATATCCTCGACGGGTGGTTACAACATGATATACACCTAAACCTTCTACATACTCATCCTTGGCTAGAGTACAAAGCCCCCTTCAAAAAAAAAAAAAACAAGAAACAGAGCAAGCCGCAGAAGACAGAAAAAACAATTCCCCATCAGTAGCAGACTGAAATGACCTGACTCCTTAACACACTATCGCCAGCAACCCATGCACCAACAATGAAATGAAACCCAAGTGTGAGGCAAAACAAAGAAAAAAAAAATTGCGAAAGGATCAGAATTTGCCTCGTGGGGTTCGCAATTCAACGAGAAACCAAGAAGCTGAATTAGACTGAAGAAATCCACAAAACTGCTAGTTTTGATATACCACCACATGAGTCTTTATGTGTGTTCGGCGCTACCTTCGCCCTGTTCCTGGTGCATGCGCCTATTGACTCTTTGATCATATCTGTATACTAGGGAAAAGAAAAAGGGATATCGAAATGAAGATGAAAGAAACAGGCAAGTCGAGAGAGAAAAATTCAGCCTAAACCACCCCAGGCCCCGCGAATTCTACGCGCAAGCTGGATATCCTTCTGCATGATCGTGACCCGTTTCGCGTGGATTGCGCATAGATTCGTGTCCTCGAACAAGTGGACTAGGAAGGCTTCCGCGGCCTCTTGAAGAGCTAGGATTGCATGCGACTGCCATCGCAGCTCTGCGCCAACATCTACGGGGAGGAGGTCTAATGCGACCTCACGTACTAATCGTGCGAAAGGGAGTTTGAGGAGGAGGAGGTCGAATGAACGTTGGTACTTTCGGATTTCCTTGAGCGCGACGGTGCCGGGTCTGTAGCGGTGACGGCGGCCTTTGGGGGTTGGATCACCGGCTGAAATCGTCAGTTTTGGTTGAGGTATTCGAATGCAATATGGGTGGTTAGCAACTTACGTTGAACATCTGACTGAGCATCTGATGTCCTTGGTGGCCGCTTGCCTCCCTTAGCTCTTTTGAGTCCCTTGGCTCCTTTTGTTACCCCCGCGGGTTTGGAGGGACTTGAAGTTGGTTTTGTTTTTGAGGGCCCGGCGACGGCTGAGGACGGCTTTCGTCCTTTTGGAGGCATATTGGTGACGTCTCGGGTTCTTGCGTAGGGATGTGTTGGAGCTCTTCTGAGCCCAGTGAATAGGATTTCGGTTCAACAATCGCGGGCTGATGCCGGTGATATTTTCTGCAAGCAGAGTATGGGCAATTGGCAATTGAGGTTCATGGAGGTAGGCTATTTCGTTCAATCTGTGCACAGGTTGTGAATCACGGGGCGGTTGTACTCTTTCGGCTGTCGCAGCTTGCAGATGCAGCTTCAAGATCCCTCACTGAATTGAGCCTCTCTCGAAAAGAGCGCATCCAACCGCTTCTTCCAGGAACTGAGGGGGGCTGGGAATTGCTCGCCTCGAAAAGAAGCCTTAGCGTGTTCCCAGTTTGACGCGTCGGGAGCGCGTCATCGTCCTAGCGCGCGGCAGATCTCCGTTAGATTGACGTGGTGGCCTGAGGCGGAAAGGCCACTTGGAGCTCCGTCGGACCATCACCCGTAGTTCTTCCGTGGGGTAAGTTGCTGTCTTTGATTGCTCCAGGTGGACTTTCTTGTCTATTTCTTCAGGACGCTGTTGAAGTTACACTGTCTTTCGTTTCTTTCGTTTGGTTTCGTTTATTACGATCTACTTACCCTATCGTCTGTTGGCCGAGAGTAACATAGTGGCCTGCCGGCTTATCTCCGATTGAATGGCCGCCATCTGGGGCAATGCAGGCCAGGGAGGGCAGTTCCCTCTCGAGCAGTGGTTCTATGAAATGCCGCCTGTGACTCGATGGTGGACAGCAGCTACCGTGGCGACATCGGTATTGATACATTGTCATATCCTGACCCCATTGCAGCTGTTCTATAGCTTCCGGGTGGTCTATGTGAAATCGCAGGTATGTCACTGGTAGAGTTAGGTGTGCACATCGGAGAGACAAGCCGCGACTGACTTGCAGTAGTATTGGCGTCTAGTGACAACGTTTCTCTATTTCGGACCGCTCAACCTAGACCTACTTTTCCATGTCTTCTTTCTCCAGCGATACTCGAGACTGCTTGAGGAATCATCTGGTCGATCCCCTGCCCATTTCGCCTGGTTACTCCTCTACGCCATGGTATCACTTCTAATTATCTCTCCCTTCCTCTCGCTTCCTTTTCTGGGCACTGCCCTGTCGTCAAGTCTGGTTTATATCTGGAGTCGTCGCAACCCAGAAACTCGCCTCAGCTTCCTCGGCGTCTTGGTCTTCACAGCCCCGTATCTTCCTTGGGTGTTGATGGCATTCAGCCTGGTTGTGCATGGGGTCATTCCCAAAGACGAGATATGTGGTGTTGTGGTCGGCCATATTTGGTATTTCTTCAACGATGTTTATCCATCTCTCCATGGTGGCCATCGTCCATTTGACCCCCCAGCGTGGTGGGTGAGGTTGTTTGATCCGCGAGCAAGATCTGAGACTCAAGGTCCAGATGCTGCTAATGTCAATCAAGAGTTTGTTGCGGCTGCGGCGCCAGAGATTCGATGAGGCCTGTCTATGAAATGGGCTGGAAACATATATGTCATTTTGGAGGAACAACGACTCAAGGGACATCTCTCATATCAGGATCATGATATATCCATCCAGAGGGCCTTTTTTTCCGCAACCACGTGAAGTTCTGCAACAATGAAGGAAAGGGGTTGTCACCGTTGCATTCTAGCCTGCCGAAGATATGCTGGACCTCATATCGCAATCAGTAATCGCGAGGCATCCATTAACTTTCCCATCTTGGGAAAAGCTGGATTTTTTTTTTGGGTGCTGCACGGTAACCTGGCTAGAGTATCCCATCAGCCATCTACAGCTGGGGAAGTTGATAGATCACTTGTGGGGATGTGTGGAGAGTTTCTGGGGCATGATCATGATGTATGACCTCAGTTTTCTATCATAGAATAGTACTAGATCTTTCCGGTAAAGATATGAGCATGGGCTATGAAAGTACTCCAGGGTAACCTCTTGGCGTCTGTTCCTCGATCGAGACCTGCGAGGATTACACGCCTGTTTCACCTGACCATTATTAAATCCATCGACATCTCCTTAGTGGCCCCCAGCCCCAGCCCCACCCCCAATCCTCAAAAATCGGTATCTACTCTTGGTCAACCAGATAGGCATTCGACCCTGCGCATCCTGTCGGACACCCATCGTGGCATTGAGAGTCGATCAAATCAGAATCTCCACAACATTCGTCCACCCTCGGATTTGCTCAAACGGTTACGACGCGTCTCCCCCTTCTTGTTCGGAAGAGTAACTAACGCCACCGAAAAATGCGGAGAGACTCCATGGGTTCAATCAAGGTTGTGGTTCTGGTTCAGGCCATCTGGTTGATGAATAACCATGGCGATACAATCCAAGAAAGTTGAAACAGTGGGAATGATGGAAACTGGCTCATGAATATCGAAAACTGGGGAAGAACGTGAGTAGTTCGTACGTAGGGGTCCCAAGTTCGATGCAGTGGTGGGACGGAATATCAATTTCCTGGATGATGGCGAATTGTACGTCACTGCTCGTGAATGATTTGAGAGATAGTTGGTAGAGATCCAAGTTGGAGCCTGGAGTAATAGTACACTATACTATAGGCAACCTTGACAAGATCAGTTAAATCCATGATCATATCATGGATGTGCCACTGCCACCTCAGTGCCGCACTGCGACCTTAACCCAGACTACCTTGCGTCCGTACGTACGTATTATTGTAGCCGCTCAAGAGTCGTTGTTTGGTTCAACACCTCCGGCACTGCCAATGACTTTTTTTTTTTTTTTTTCTTTCTTTAATTTCTATATCAGTCATGGCAGTGCATAAGCAGTATTACGCACGTCGCAAGCCTGGGCGCGATGTGCAGCCGATCACCTTCCGAGCGCCGAATGGCAGTTCTAGAGGGAGCCTGAGTAGGGGTGTTGCTAAGTCTTCGAAGCTGAGTCGCCGTCACTGATAGTCGTCATCTCTGCACTCAGTGCAGTGTGAGCTCCAATTGGGAATGGGGTTCGTTCATGGAGGTTGCCCGGATCCGACAATGCCCCGTTTGGCGTCCTCCATGAGATGAGCCTTGGGGATGATGATCATGATGTTAATTGTTCACTCCCAGGCTCCAGGATTAAGTGCCCTTCCCTAATGGATAATAACAAACCTTGTAAATTTGCAACCATAGCTGAAGTATTCGTGTGGATTCCTGTTCCTTGGATACTGCTTGGTCTTCGCTTCGTGTTCAGTCGTAAGACCACAGCACGGGTTCCAGGCAGTGATTGTTGAATGTGACGGGTGCTTGGCGAATCAGCAGTGACTCCAATGAGACCCTGGTTCGCTTCCCCATGTGGAAGAGTTGCGCGGTCTCGGCTGGGCTTTGAGGCAATATTAATATTAATTGACAGGGGACTCTTCTCATCACACCACTTTTGCCGACTGACTCCTCCGTACTGGGATACTGGGATCGGGCTGGGATTCGACAGGTACTTGGAATAGATTTGAGGCAACGAGTATCCGAGAACGAGACCGGCGTTAGAATTGTCCGCTCACGACGTGGGGCAGAATTGGTTCTCTGGCGCTTCCCAACAAAATCTGAGCCATGCATCTTATAGGCTGCCGTTCAATAGTGTGACCCTGAAGCTGGAGAAGACCGAGGATCGGACTAATAAGATGGAGTCTTCAAACCCATTGTCACAAAGGGGGGGGTTGGCACGTCTACAAAATTCAGGGTTCAATCATATTTTTATTTTCTTGGTCTTCTTGAACAGTAGGTAGTGATAACTGCAGAGAATGATTGTTCGGAAGGCAAGCGAACCATGGGACTCGGGAGAGAGGCGTCATCCTCGACACTTGAAGCGGCGTCGGTATTTTTTCTTTCAGCCTCGTGTTTCGGTTTCAAGCTTTTCCACTGCCTGATAAACTTCTTACCCTTGAATTCATGCTTCTTATAATTGGAGTTAAAATGCTCAAAGTGGCCGAATTTAGGTCCTTTTGCGTCTTCAGGAAATGTGGCAGCCTCTTCCATGTGATGATGAACCTTAGTTTCGCCTGTTGGAGACTGGCTTGCGAAGGCGGGACCCTTTGTCAACTTGTCAAGGCCAATCATGCTTATCTTTGCCTGGAGCAGATGCAGAGGAACACGAAGACTGAAAGTGGACTGAGGATGGGACGACGATGCAAGTTGACAACTGGAAATAGACGAGGATTTCATAGGTAGGCACATTCTTAGCGCCCTTTGAACCAGTGCTCAGACTCCGAGGAAGTCTAGTCCCAAGTCTGGCCCACAGTACACGCCAATACGGATACGGACAAGAACAGACTCCCGACTCAAGACTCCGCCGGCAACTAGTACACTAACTACTAGACTTAGGCGAGGAATAGGAGTCTGGCTGACTCTGAAGGCTGAACGGCCTGACGATGATGCAAATGTTGTACGACCAGCATCTGACAGGACGGTTCAGCTGGCGTGGTCGCTAGATAGCAAGGTAACCATTAATATCATGATAGTAGTAAGATTCTTCCTCCGTCGCGAGCACAGCATTGTGGCGGAGACTCAGCCTCCTTCTATTCACGGTCAACCGATGAATTATGATTTAGGAACCTTGAACTTTATCAGTTCAACCCTTTTGGATCCCTCCACGGAGTCCACTTGACCTGGGCGGCCCCTTTTGCCCAGCCAGTGGGATTTCATTGGTGTGGGCGTAAGTTCAAAGTTCCTCTTGTGCCAACGGCGCCGACCATGGGCCGTTGCTCGTTGCTGCTCCGTTGTTGACTCCCAGGAGTCTGCTCCAGATTTCCTCCACGACTCCGATTATTATTTCCCTCTTCTTAGTTCTTTACTTCTCCCTCCGCCTCAATTGATGCCACGGCTTGGTTGCTCAGGTGTCGTTCGCTCTTTCTTGCTCCCACTTAACCTTCTTTGATTTAAAATAAACTAATTTCCATTTTGTTTCCCCTATTTACCCTCATTTTCGCTCGTCTCTCCCGCTCCAGGCCCCTCCTTGACCCTTCTCCAATACTCTTCGTTTACTTTGTGTCCTCCATTATTCTCCCGATTCCTCATTATTGCTTGGGGTTTGGCTCTTTATTTTAATCATTCCGTGTGCTTCTTTGTACTATTATTATATTATCATCTGCATTGCCTTGTCCTGCCAGCTGAGGTTCCTTCTCTCCTTCCCAACCTAATCTAGCTGAGCGAAACTCAAAAAAGGTTGACCGCGGACTCGTTCCCCGACGTGACTACTACCTTAATTTTCCCTGGACCTCGACGATTCTTTGACCTGCTCACCTCTGTGGTCGAGTACGGCTACGAGTCCTGCTGCGAAACCTCCGCTGATGCTCGTGGACCACGGCCGTCGTTAAGCTCGTCGCTCCCACGTTGTTACGTTGTTTGAGTCGTGTTTCGCGGAGCTTCCCAACTATCCTTCTCGATTACCCGCCAGACTCGAATACCCTCCTGCCACGAATTTACGAACCATACTCTGTGTCAATTGTTTTCTCTCGCCAGCATCGGACGCTGCATCGCCTATCCCATAATATTATCGAACAAGGGTGTTTCGACATCCCACATCAACTCTCATCATGCGACGCGGCCTTTTGGTTTTCCTCGTCGTCAATCTCCTCATTGTCACCTTCCTGATTCGCAGTGTCTCAACACTCCTATCACTGCTGTTGGAGGATGCCGCTGCTGATGCGATCCATCGCGCGGAACTTCCTTCTCCAAACTCGAGCCTGATCGAACAACGGCCCCAGATTATCCCCAAGATCATCCACCAAACGTACAAGAACGATTCAATTCCCGAAGTATGGCAGGAGGCCCAGAAAAGCTGTATCGACCTGCATCCCGATTACGACTATATTGTACTTGCCCCCCCACCCAAACCCTATTTGTGGAAATGCGATGCTAACCATTTCCCAGCTTTGGACAAACGACAAATCCCGTGCATTCATTGCAGCTGAATATCCCTGGTTCCTGGACACCTTTGACAACTACAAATATCCCATCCAGCGTGCCGATTCAATTCGATACTTCGTTCTGGCTCATTACGGTGGCACCTACATTGATCTTGACGATGTGCGCTTATACCCCTGATTTCTGTTTGTATATTACGGACAACGTGCTAACTTAACAAAAAGGGCTGCAACCGACGGTTAGATCCTCTCCTTTCGTACCCCGCGTGGGTGCGTCGCACCGCTCCCACTGGTATTTCAAACGACGCCATGGGGTCTGTTCCCCAACACCCTTTCTTCCTCCACGTGATCGAGTTGCTGCAATCGTACGACCGCAGTTGGGTCCTCCCGTACATTACAGTTATGTATTCAACTGGCCCTCTTTTCTTGTCGGTGCTTTGGAAAGAATATATGGCAGCAAACCCCACCGAAGCGGGCCGTGTCCGAATTCTCATGCAGGACGAATACAACCGGTATTCCTGGAGCTTCTTCACTCACCATGTGGGCAACAGCTGGCACGGGAAGGACGCCAGGTTGATTTTCTGGATGGGACAGCACTGGATGCTCCTTACAGTCTGCGGTTTCGTCCTTGCTGGCGCTGTTGGACTATGCTTGTGGTGGGCTTACGGCCGATTACTTCTCCTCGGCTCTAAGTATCGCTATCGGTACACGAAGCTCGCAATTCCAGGATTTACCCGCTTGTCTTCGCCATCGCGTCGCCCGCGTGACGGGATGCCCATCTTACTCGACCGGGTCAGTTTCAAAGATGAAGAAGCTGGCCCTATCGAAACCACCTATGAATTTGGCAGCCGACGCGACTGAACGCCTGCTTATATTAAAATATATTTGTGTCAATTGCTTGCGCCTGTTTCACGGCCTTTTGAAACGGATTTTGGTTTGCTTCCTTTTGTCTCAACGAATTTATTCCCGTCATTAGGGACCTTTTTATGTCGCTGGGATGGTTTTCTTCCCCCCTTCGTGTTTTCAGCGCATGTATGGAGTTCTGGGGATTCTGGTTGACCCAAGCGCTTTTAGAGCATTGGTTTTTCTTGTACATGTTTGGCAAAATGTCTTGTGATCTGTACATGGTGCGATCTGCTAGGCAGCACAGTCCGCCTACCATCTGCGCCTTTCCTCTCTTCTTCAGATGTCTTGATTTACTAGACTTTCTGCGTGAGCAACTTCGCTTCTTGCTCTCTGTTTGCACCTTATTCCTTTTTAACCGTCTGAAACGTTCATATAGACTTGCTTCCGGGTTGGTGGATGTGTTGTCAGTGTTTCAGATGCCTGGAGCTAGCTGAGTCGCAGACAAGATAATAATAATGTCAAGATACTAGAGTCTTTATGTAATTACGCGCGGAAACTTGTACTCTAGAGTAGAAGCAAAATCAACCCAGCTGAACATTGAAGCGCAGCCTGGTTACAGAACAGCCAGCCTTGTTTCAGGAGAGGATCAGAAAGACCAGTGGGAGTCAGCGACTCAGCGACTCAGCGACTCAGCGACCTACTAAGTTAGGGCTCTCCAGCGCTCTCCAGCTTACACGACCAACATTCTTGTCTTTTGTTGGCCTCTCGTTGATCTCCCCTATCCTCCTCTGCGTCGATTGACTCCACTCTCCGGCATATTAGAAGGAATGAATCCTGATCGAATCCTGAATCCTCTTCCTGCCCTGCCGATCATATAATCCCTCAGCTGCTCAGCCTTGTCGTTGTACTGGTAACCCTATAAGATCAAGCGCCTACTCCCATTGCCCTCTGTATTCGATCTATCCCAGCTCCTTTCTACATCCTTTTCTACATCCTATACTCACCTCCCATTTTATCTTCCAAAATGAAACTCCATGCTCTGCTCCCCCTCCTTCCCCTCCTAACAACCGCCTCCCCCTACGCCCTCGCCCCAACAGACATAACCCCCTCCCAAATCGAATTCATCGCCCCCAAATCCTCCTCCTGCGCGAACCCCGAAGAAATCGCCCCAAACGAGTGCGCAACCGCCGCCCAAGCAGCACCCGCTCTTACGGCCGCGTTTAAGAAATACAATCTCACCTCGAGGGCAGAACAGGCGGCTGTTATTGCGCTCATTGCGTTTGAGAGTGGCGAGTTTCGGTTTAATAGGAATCATTTCCCGGGGGTGGAGGGGCAGGGAAGTATGTCTTTTTTTTTTTTTTTTTTTCTCTCTCTTTCCCCCTCCCCCTCTTCCTTTTCCTTTCCTCTCTTTCTGATTATTTATGTGTTTTTGGGGTTGGTTAAAAATAAAAATCATTGCTAATAATATGTGTTTACAGCACGAAACATGCAATCCCCGGCCTTCAACAAGAAATACGCATCCTCGATCCCCGAATTAGCAGGGAGATTCGAGGCTATCAAGGACCAGCCGGGCCCGGTGCTGGATCTGCTTCTTGAAGATGCGGCGGTGGATTTTGGATCGGGGGCTTGGTTCTTGACTACGCAATGTGAGCAGGGTGTTAGGGAGGGGTTGCAGAGTGGTGGGGAGGATGGGTGGAGGGGTTTTATTGTTAATTGTGTGGGGACGGATGCGAATGAGGGGAGGAGGGATTATTGGGTTAAGGCTGTTGAGGTGTTGGGGGGGTGTTTGTAGCTGAGGTTTTCTAGTTAGATGTGTGAGGGAAAAGGTATCGTTGATTGGTATTTTGGTATGCTAGGTTTCATGGATGCATCTCGAAAAAAGGTCATATGGACATGTTGGATAGAAATGAATTTATAGCACACCCTTTGTGCTGACGATATCTCCCGCCCCGACCTCTCCCTCTACTCTGCGTGCACAAGCCATGCGGATAGCAACAGCCAGCGCCTTGAACGCACTCTCTGCGCGGTGGTGGTCGTTGTCACCGTACGTGCAACCCACATGGAGAGTTACGCCGGCCGCCTGCGCAAAGCTCTGCAGGCCGTGTGTGATCATCTCCGTGCTGAGGTCGCCGATCTTCTCGCGCCGGAATCCAATGTTGATAACTGCCCATGGTCGACTGGAGAGATCGATGACGGCCCATGAGAGGGCTTCGTCGAGGGGAGCATCGCCGCGGCCGAATCGCGCAAGGGATTGTCGGGCTCCGAGGGCTGCGGTAAATGCTGAGCCGACGGCGAGGAAGGTATCTTCTGTTGTGTGGTGGTCGTCGACTGTAACAAGTGAGTTAGTATATGACTCGCAAATCTAGTTGAGGAGGTAGGGTAACGTACTGAATAGATCTCCCTTGGCCCTAATAGCCAGACTCCACCCTGAGTGTTTCGCAAGTGCATGCAGCATGTGGTCTAAGAATCCGATACCGGTGTTGATGGTGATCTGTTGCGTGGGCGTGAATTGGGTTGCGTGTGCTGCATCCTTGGGCGGAACTATGCCTTTCTTTGCGGCTTCGGCTTCCTGGGGGTCGGATGGGGCTGGGAAATGCTGGGAGGGTTCGTAGGGAGGGAGGAAACCTCCGTCTAGAGAGAGAGAGACCTGGATTTTGGTCTCGTTGGTGACTCGCGAGAGCGAGGCAGTGCGGGCGGCGAGGGGCATCGTGGGGTGTGAGATCGAGTTTGGATGGTGTGGTCTGTTTCGCCTCGTTTTCCAATCAGTAATTGATCAAGCTGCGGATATACTGCAATGATATAGCGTCTGCTCAATTGAGAGTTGTTGAGAAATTGAAGCCCTGCTGTTGGTGTGTTACTCTGCCCAGCATTTTTCTTCGGCAGAACTTATCCCGCGTATTGGAATTACCGGAGTCTGGAGCAACTGTTGATCCTGTTCCAGGTGCGTCATTGCTCGTCTCTCAATATCTTGACTTGATGCAATCGATAAGAAAAGGATTGATATCTTCGTGATTCCAAACAAAATTGCTCGCTTGGGCTGTTACAATGCCTCCGCCATCCTCGCACAAGGCGGACATTGAACCGCCGGCGGAAGTCACCTCTGAGGCGGTTCGTGGGTTTTTGACCGGTGCTTTTCGCGTATGTCTTCGATAACCTCACCGTCCAGCGATCCCTTGACATGTTGCTTTCTATGCTTGGACGTTTTGTAAGAGGATGAGGAATCCTTGGACTCCCCCCGAAATAACCCTCTGTGGAGGACCGCATTGGAAATGGTGTACTGATGCAAGTATCATGATATAGTTTGGTTCCGTCTCTATCCTCGCCCATATGATTATGACCCTCCCTCATCCTTTCAAATTCTCGCCTTCCTCCACAGCAGGTCCCCCACAGCATATGCAGGAACAAGCGCCACGACGGCCATCTCTTTTTTCAAAGGAACACATCCGATCGAGGTTGTTCTACCGCCCGTTGGAAGGCTTTTCCGAGTGGCTTTCCCCTACAGCCCGGGTCTACAGGGGCCTGACACCACAATTCAAGGTCTTCCTTCAGATTGCGGTCATGACGCTGGGTGGATGTGTTTGGGCTGAACGGAGGGTCAATGACTATATAAACATGGTTCGAAAAGTGAAACGCGCCGAGCGATTGCAGGCACAACGAGAGGCTCGGTATTTGGAATAATAGACTCCACGTGGGCAGCTCCATATCGAAACTGGTTCATAATAATATCCTAATTCCTTAGGAGCAACAGAGTGAGATGGAGCTTTGCTAGGCTTGTTTCATGTTTGCTGGATCCGAGATCGAGACTGGCTCACCGGCACTGCAGATACCCTCCGCGTTCGAGACTGTACATTACCCTCATTATAGTACTCCGTATGAGTACGATTTACGATTTATTATTATCCTGTGCATAGGTAGACTGAACCGGTTCCTCGATGACCGGTAGATATGAGTGGTGATTTAGAGCATGAGAAAATTGCAAGGGATCTAGTCTTTGTCCTTGGGCAATCTCCGATTCATCTCGTGGCGTCGCCGAGGAGAACCGGGGTTTGGTGCTCGCTGCTTGCCCAATGCCGCCAATCTGAGGACTTTGACCCGTCACCGGTTAGCAATGAGGGATCAGAGAGGAGTTTGTCGATCTTTCTGGTTAATCTGGGTGGCTGGCTAGGGCCGAAGCCTATTCAAAGATTCATGAGATGGCGGATATGGGGGAAGATAAAAAGAAGCACTGCTATCATATCATTCAGAAACACCGAGAACGGCATGGAGCAGGTGACTCTGCATATGGATCCTCAGACACGCGTCCTTCAGATGAGTATTGGTTCATTTTGTCTCAAGTCGCAGTCAGCCAGTCGCACCTGGAAATGAGGTGATTCAGGCAACTTGGAAGTGGAGCTATGCTCAGCCTCTGCATTAGCTAGCGGCGATGGTGCTCACGGCTACTAAAGCCTAAAGGGCGAAAGGCCAGCTTCAAGTTCAACCCTACGTTCGATACAGAAGACATAGAGTTGGAATGAAGTTTAAACTTCATGGACCGTCAGACCGAGATCAGGAGAACACTGACGTAGGACATTATTGCTTAATTGTGTAGCAACGTACTTAGAGTAGAACATCTGTCAACAGGATGACCAGCAAAGGGAGTGGCATTATTATTGAATCCAACTCACTCGAGATCAGTCAGTCAGTGTCGTGGGTTAACACCAGGCGCTGTGTGGATGGCGTGGGCGCCCCGTGCCACTGACTCGCCTTGGTTATCCGCATTCGGAGATGCTCATTGCATTGATCCATCTCTGAGCCTCAGCATTCCTGATCCAGGGCTTTGATAACCTTCTGCAAGTTTGGAGTTCTCTCGTTCGCTGTCAGGTTGCAATTGCCACCTTTCTTTGCAGGTCATAATTTCCGTTTGTTCGTCCCCAAGTTTCGGTTCAAGGCGTTGACATCATATCCGATCGGGGGGATCTTGGGTCAGTAACTGAACCAGTGAACGTCTCTCAGAACACAAATCACAATCGCTTTCATTTTCTTGCTTGTTTGGTTCTTTGTGTTTGGCTCTTGGGGGAATCCTGGTCTCTCCAGGACGGCTGTTTTCATCTGCTTGATTGCCTCATCCGGTGTTTATCCACTCCTCCCCAGGCTTCAGGTTCAAATTCACCACTACTACCACTCTTTTCATGATTATTGCATTCTTTGCAACCTCATCTCCGAACAATCTCTCCTTTTCTTGCTTTATAAGGATTACCATTCTTTTGTCCGTCTCTTTTGCCGGGCCTCTAGCACTACTTCTAATCGGGCAGTTGTCTCAGATTCTGGATTGCTGGAGCCACCACACCTTTTGCAAAGTCTTTTCGTTTATTCCAACACTTTTAGAGATCTCTTTTGATTGCTACTTATAGCGAGTCTCGAACAGCCTTGTCTGATCAGTGATCCATGGCTTCGTGAAATCTTCTGTATGTTCCACCTCCTACTTACTTCCCCTCTTCCATGGTTCTCCTTCCTCGCTCCCCGATTTGCTTTGTCTTGTCCTTTCTCCACCTTTCTAATTTCTATCCCCTTAGCTTGTCTTGCATCATGTCCATTCAATATCTGTTGCTTATCATCCGGTGACAGCTGACTTTCTTTTCCCTTCTTTTCCTCCGTTTAGTGAGTTCGACAACACGCAACCTCGATGTGACAATTGCTCGCCCCTCACAATTGCCTCCTCCCGCACCTAGCCCACTCGACTATCCTTTGCCTCTCCTCTTTCTCTGACTTCCGTGCTTTTCCCCAGTGATGGCGCAAAGTCTGGGAAAGAGAGAGCGAAGAAAGAGTTCGGGAGCGTTTGGCCCGCTGTCGACGACCGCCAACCCCGGTCCGATTCCACTCGAGTGCTCTACGCCTCACGACCAGAATGTTCTGAAGAAGAAACCGCGGCGTAATTCAGGGTTCTTTGGGGGCCGGAACCCCAGCCCAGTGGAAGCTCCCCCCGGCCACCGCGGTCCTGGAACCGCGGCCCCAGCTAGAGTGGCCTCATCACCCGCCCTCGACGGTCTTCGAACTCGCCGAAAGTCACTCCAAAAGAGACGGAATTCGGTTTTCGGTTCGCTTCGGTCGCTTCATTCGCTCGACGATGACGACCCGGCTCGGTATTCTACGGACGGCGATGACGGGCATGGAGTTGGGTCGATTCTCTTACACCATGGCGAGGTTCAGATAACTGGGGGGGTGTGGAGGAAGAAAAGCCAGTATCTCGTTCTAACAGATACGCATCTCGTCCGGTTCAAGAATCTAAACAAAGCCCTGGAATTGTTTCCCTCCATTCCTCCGTCAATGGCTCGAACAACCGCCAACCGACAGTCAATCGCGTCGATTAGCTCCGTGCAAGATCCGCAACTCGGCGCTGTGGGTGACGCATCCACAGGCATCCACTTGAACACTATTGTTGCGGTCTACATGCTCGACGATGGAAAACCGTCGTCTTCGGTAGAGGTGGCTTATATGGACGAACGGACGCAAAAGACTACTTTTATCCAAATGCAAACCCCGGATCTTCAGGAGCTTAATCTCTGGATGGTGGGAATTCGATCCGCTGCTGAAATGACTCGCAACACCGCTCCTATGCTTTTTGACCCAAGGGCGTTGGATTGCGTTGTCAGGACGCTAGAGCACGAACGCGATTATGACCCTGACAACTTTCGTATGTTTCGAGTCATTCAGATGGCATCCAGCAAGTCCCCGACGCGGGCGTCATCGGACGAGCTTACCAAGCTGTCACCCACTGGGTGCTATCTTGCCCTCGGATTGCACAAGCTTCATCTAGTTGTAGTACAGAAAGTCTCTAACCGCAGCTCCACTGCATCTCTAAGCGACCTCGACACCGCAACGTCGTTTGGACTTATGAACCTGACCTGCTTGTCGATGGAGTGGGGGGATGATAGCCTGCATCTAACCTTTCGAATTCCTCTTCAAAAGTCATGTTCAATATTCCTAGCGTCTGTCCACTCGCTAGAGATTGCGTACTGGATCAGGCAACAAACCGAATATCTGCGCCCACTGTGGCTCAAGCAACCCTATGGCTTCATTGTGCCCCGTGATCTCAATAATGAGAATAATTTCCCTCCAGTCTGTCTTGACGAGGACTATGGCTGCTTCGATCGAACTTTAGTCGCCTACTGCGCTAGTTATGACATCGACACCTCTAACATCCGGTATACTATCGACACCCAATGCGATGATGCGCCCTGCTTTAAGCTGTTACGCCCAGCCTCGCCTCGCCGGAATAAATATACGCCCTTGGAATTGATCGCCCTCATGCGTACATTGAGGTATAATGAGTCATTTCGGTCAATCTCTTTCAGTGGAGTCAGCTTGGATGCAATCCAAAACCTACGAGACCTTAAGGGAAATGATAAAGATGCACTGCTAACCCGTGCGGATGCCCAAATTCACGTTCCAGGACAGGAAAATCTGTCTGTCCTATCACAGGAAATCCGGGCACTGAGTTTGAAGAGTAAATGGCTCCGCCGTTTAGATTTTTCAAACACTCTCAGCCGAACACCCAAGTCTGACAATGACAGCCATGACCCAGGTTGTGGGATCCCGGAGGCGATTTTCCCCATTTGCCGACGAGAACTCACGAATGTTGACTGGGTCATTCTGAATGGGATCAAACTTGGTGACTCTGACCTTGACTATCTCGTCGATGCCGCATCCCAGCGGGGAAGTCATTTTCGAGCCCTTGAAGTGGGAAATTGCGGTCTATCTGTCCACGATATTGACCTGCTTCTTTCAACAACCATTGCTCAGGTCTCGACTCTAGAGGCCATCAATATCTCCGGTGTGCAGGGCCGTATAAAACCAGATATGCTACAGCAGTACCTTGGTTATTTTGGCCAGATCAGGAAACTTGACTTATCACGCATCTCAAGGACCTCAGGTCCCGAGCCGCTTATTCCAGCTCAAAATTTGTTCAACTGGCGACTTGAGGAACTTCGTTTAAGCCAAACCCGCGTCAACAGGGAGACAGTCGATGCCATCGCCACTTACCTAGCTAGTGATCGTTCGGAATGTCTACGGACTCTCCGACTCGACCAATGCGGACTCACCGGGCAGGATGTAGCTATTTTCCTGCACTCGCTGGCAGCTGTAGAGCATCGCCGCGATCTTCATCTCCATGTCAACGACAACCGGCTAGATCTTGGCTGTTCATACCTCTGCGATTCCATTGCTCAACATAAAACTCCAACCCATTTATCGATGAGGATGATCGATTTTAAGAAGGAGCAACAGTTTCGGGATCTGGCGGAGGCTTTGCGCAAGAATCGCTCTCTGAAATATCTTGATATCTCGAAAGCATCTCTTCCATACGACGCCGGGCCAGAGACGTGCAAGTCACTCCAACTGATGTTTGAAGAGAACGATACCCTTGAGGGCCTAGATATTAGTGGGGATAGTGCCCACCTGGATGTAGCGCGGTTCGGGATTGGTCTCAACCAGGCTTTGACTGGGCTGAAAAAGAACAACTCACTGAGGGTGTTGCGGATTGAACATCAGAAACTCGGACTACAAGGCGCAAATACCCTATCTTCCGTGCTGGAGAGCAATACCAGCCTACATGAGATCTATTGTGAGAACAATGACATCAATCTCCAGTCGTTCACGGTTCTGGTCAATGGGCTTCAGAAGAATCGATCTTTGTTAAGCTTGTCGTGCATGGATCGTGACAGAGCCCAATCGCTTGACAAGGTGCACCGAGAGATCGCGAATGTGAGAAAGGAATTGAGTCTCTCTCAGCCTTCGACGGCAAGCTCACTGCGTCGGTCATTGCATGCTGCAATCAACGTCAAGCATATCTCAGTCAGCAGTAAATTGGCCAAGCACTCTCATTCTTATGGCCACACCCGTGCCACCGCAAGCTCACTTTCGGCCGTTGAGAGCTCGAAGCCACCCATGGATCACCAGGTAGAGGCTATCCTCCAGTCGTTGAATTCAAAATGGGATGCAGAAGTCTCTCGTCTGCGTCGGTACCTATTCAGGAATTTCAACGTCGCTAATGGTATGTGCAATGATGAAACTGACCCCACTGGCGATGACGCTGCGAGTGATGGACGTCCCGCAACTGCTGCTAGCCTTGGGACCATGCTGGAGCAACTTAAACTTGATGTGACTCTATCTACTGATGAGATCCTGTCGCCCACGTCACAAGCACAAGCACCAGCACCAGCACAAACCAGCGGAGCGGACCAGAGCCCGCATCTAGAGATATTCCAGAGCCTTGCTGCGGAGAGTAATCTGGACGATGAACTCCAAAAATCACCCTATCTATCGTCTCATTCAAGACCCGCTTCTCAAGTTCTACCGTCAGACTATGCAGCGTCAACTCCATCAACCCGTTCTGCACTTCCAGTTCCTATGTTGCCATCCGTTGTGAGCAAATCCAGCAGTGTCCGCAGTGCCCGTAGCTCAAGCACCGTCTCCACGAGTACTGGAACGGGTGTAAGTGCAAGGAGCGCATATGGGACAGCTTCCTCGACACTGAGAGGGTTTCTCTCGTCAAGAGAACGGAAGAAGATGGAGGCCATGAGATCTGGAGCGGTGTGTGTATCTGGAGATAGACCACCGACTTTGGATTGGTCACCACCTCATTTTGACCTAGGAGAATTTCGTTAGGTCACTCGTCCTTTGTCAAAAGCTTCGCGCACAGCAACCATCTGGGATGCCTCGAGTTATTCCATGACCATCTCAAAAATGATTTATGAGCCCAAATGATCAACCATTTCAACTGCATCTTCGCTACTCGAAACTACTCGTTACTATATACCACATCCTGAAGCTCTTTTGACGGCAATGTTCGCTCGATTTCCTTTGCCCGCTACTAAGCAGATGTATGGAAGTTCTACTCTTCACGCTCGATACCCTCATTTTGATCTCGTCTTTCTTACGAGTCCATTGCCCTCAGCTCGCTCACCCCCTTTTTTTTTTTTTTTTTTTTTTTTGGTCCCTCCCTCCGTCTATCTAGACGAAGACGGCCAATCATCCGGAAGACAAAGATACCTATCTGATTTGATTCGCATTTTGCGTGGTTGGCGCAAAAATTGGCTGACCTTCATGCCAACTCCTTCTCGTACATATCCATCCGATCCGACTGTCATTGGGGGTCCTACACTCTTGTTCCCTCTCATACCTCTCAACATGACTTAATTGTTAATGACATAGATTTACTCTGTCTTGGGAGGGGCACCTAGCTTCTTGCCCGAGCCATGGGTTCTGTTCTGTTCTGTTGCATGCTATCATATTTTGTGGAAGGGCGAAATTTGTTTAAATTGACTGGTCCTGTTTTGAGCATACTTGTTACCTCCATACTACCATTGTTGATACTTGTGGGCTAGATGTACATATAAAAGCAGCCAATTGTATATATAATATTTTAACTGTCAACAACTTGATTGGCCATAACATGTATCCATGAGTTCGTTTGAGCGATTGTTAAATTTACTTATTATCGTAGAGATGTACATCTTTGATGTACAGCGTAACGGCCATTTCTATATATTATATGAGGGCGAGTATTACATAGGTAAACAAAATCGCTCCAAGCGCCATATTCTAGGTAATTGACCATCAACTACTAATAACGATTTAAAAATCGTACACCAAACGCCCAAAAATTATACTACAGGGATATATGAACCAACCCAAATATATCTATAATACAGAGAACTCAAACAAAACAAGGGACACCTTGTGTAGAGAGATATTAGAGCTGCACACCATTCAAAACAGTCACCCCCTGCTTCTTATCAATTTCATCCTGCTTCTGGCGATCAATCCGGCCCTGGGAGGCAAGCCTCCTTAATGTCTTGAGGTAAGATGACTCCGGCTCGCCGGACACGTCGTCTTTGCCATCAGTGAGAAGCTTCTTACGACGTGTCATACAGGCCTGGTAGAGTTTGTGAACCTTTGGACCATCCATCTCGCTCATTTCGTATTCGACAGTCCAGGAGTCTTTACCGCTGAAATCATTGAGGCGGCCCACGGGGTAACCGTTATGGCGGTTTACCATTGTGAGCAATAAAGCGGAGAGTTCGCGCGGCTCGGTTTCTGGAGAAGCGTCCGCGTTGATTGGGGCTTCCGACTTTGGCGGAACGTCTGCGGTGGTGGTATCTTCGTGGCCCTGGTCGTCCGGGAGAGTCGAAGAGATATCTTGGCCACCCCCCTTAGATTCTAGGTTCAGAATTCGTTGCTGGTAGGCGTCGACTTCTGCTTTATTCTTGGTTTGAATGGCGTGGATTTCTTCGTCGGTCACGGGTTCGAAAAAGATGTACATGTATGGGACAGTAGTGTCCCTAGTCTCAAAGTGGAACCGGAGAGACCTTTTGGGGTATTTGGCTGTGGCCTTGTTCAGTATTTTGTTCCAGAGCTGGAGACTTAGGCGGAACTCGGCATCACCGAGTGCCGTGTCCGACTGGCCATGTATGGTTTGATCCATTTCCGACAAGCTGATGTACTGAAAGCCGAAGATTCGTTCGATATTGTGGAATGCCACGAATATACCGTCCATGCGCCCGACACGGACCTGAAGTGAATACTTGAGGAAGGCAGAGCGGATCATATCAAAATATTCGCGCTCGTACGACTCGAACTTGCCAAAGCGCGAGTTGATCTGATACCCTAGGCCTTTCTCAAAATTTTGCGCATCCATCCTTATAGATACGACTGCACGAGTCTTCAAATCAAACATCCCTGTACCCGGAAGGTGCGGGTCATAGGCATCTAGCTGAGACCTCATCATGAAATCTCCCATAGTCGAGTAGTGGTAAGACTCCGGGATGGATGCCTCCTCTTCAGCGGTGATTTTATTCTGATTGGATCTCCGGTAGCGCTCGAATTCCTCTTTTGGTAAGGTGAGAAGCTTCTCCATAGATTTACCAAGATTCATGAGAATGTTGGCTGAGTCGAACTCCTTATCGGCATCTATTGCGTAGACACCATCCTGGTAGTGCAGAATCATGGCTGCCGGGGCACGCATTATACGTGTAAAGGTCGTCATATTGTCTTGGAAGCCTCGAGAGAGTGAGTCCGTATTGATAGGGCGCCAGGCTGACAGCAGATAATGAAAGTGTGACAAAACGCCTGTCATGCTTGAAGACGAGCCTAAATATTTCTTCTTATTCGTGGTTGCTATGTTTCGCAAGGTGTTGTCCTTGGACGATGTAATATAATCTTTCAAGGCTGTGAAATCGAATTCGGTCACGGGCATGATGGATCCCAGGTACGGATCGAAATTGAAGACACGAGACCGGGGATCACGGAGGTGATAAACCCCAGGGCTGCGCAAGAAAGACAGACCTTCGTCAGTTCATTTGATACAGTGATGGGTAGGGAAGGTGAAGCTTACTTGAAAAGAACTCTCTGTAGGCCCCAAGACAGCTCAGGCACAGGTTGTGTTTCCACATCGACTTCTTTATGTCTGTCAGCTCTAGGCCCTTCTGGGCCAACGGGGAGGTTGAATGGTTCGCACCTTTGATAACTGAGCTTGATGAGTTGAGTTTGCCATGCTCTCGAGATCTTATCGCGCTGTTAAGTACCATCGGGGGTTGGGGGAAATCCTTCTTTCGAACGGCAGGTTCCTTCGTAGATTTCTTCTCAAGTTTATTGACTAGATTTTTTAATTGGCTTTCAACAAGCTTTGGCCCGGCTGCCTCCTTGCGAGAATGAGTCTCCTGGCGTTTCTTGCCCGGCTTCAGAACCTCTGTCCGAGTCTCTGTCTTTGCTCGACCCTGTTCTGAAGGGGCCTTCACTTTCGGCGCTTTCCGTTTATATGAATCCAAGGTCTGATCACACGGAAGAGTTAGCATCTAAGCACTTTTCGTTGTCCGGAGTGGGAGCGGAGAATGAGCGCAGATTGGGCACAAACGTTGGATAGGGTTTGGAAGGCCTCGTCAAATGATGTTGATGCGACATATGGGACCCCATTACGGGACTCTGAACGAGACAGAGGAGTGGTGCGAAAGGCGCGTGTCTGAGCACTGCCTTCCAGGCCTGCTGCTAGACAGGAGAAACAGACATGATCGCGAAGAGGGTCTGACACAGACCGTAACGACGACCGAAACATCCGACCCTAGTACACAAAGAAGGCCTCAAGAAGTCAATTGAAAGGAATCTTCCGCGTGACTGGAAAAGTAACTGAGGTGCCCGGGATGCTGAAGCGCAACTTCGTTTCACCCATAATTTTTTTAGCTGCGGCTCAGCAACCCTCACCGCCTTGCCTGAGGCCAGGACATCTGTAATATACAGTACAATATAATACGCTGTCGTAATTTACGCCTTTGAATCCAGGGAGTGTTCGGAGAAAAAGTCGACTGGAAAAAGCCCCGCCGTCCCGCAAATCGGAAAAAGTTGCTCAACAGATAGTCAGGTTGGTTTCTGTTTCTCTACAACGGCTACCCTTGCTGTCTAGCGGCTCGTCCCCTGTCAGACTTCTCTCGAGGTGAGTTAGTTTTTTACATGGGGGATCTTTGTCATTGCTCGAAACTGGGCAGTTTTGGATGTGTGAAATGCCCCTCCATAGAACCACCAACACTGCCAGTTTTGCGCCATCTATGTGAAGAATTCATTCTAATGTTCTATGCTGGAGTAACAGGTTTTTCTCGAGAACATTATACCCCACTATGGCCCAGGAACGTCTGCGCGTCCTCATCGTTGGTAACGGTGGACGCGAGCATGCTCTGGCTTGGAAATTAAGCCAGTCTCCTCGGGTCGACATAGTTTACGTCGCCCCAGGAAATGGAGGCACTGCTGCAGGAGCAAACAGCAAGATCAAGAATGCCAATGTCAAGGGAAATGATTATCCGGGACTGGTGGCCTTTGCCCAGAAGAACCAGGTCAACCTCGTGGTTCCAGGCCCCGAGGCTCCTCTCGTGGATGGAATTCAGGGATATTTCCAGGCCGGTGGGTGTCCCCGCCATTTTTGATTTAGTGAGACTGTTAGTAACGGGATATAAAGTCGGCATTAGGTGCTTTGGTCCGTCGAAAGCCGCAGCGCGCATGGAGGGTTCCAAGGCCTTCTCCAAGGATTTCATGAAACGCCAGAACATTCCCTCCGCTGCCTACGAGAACTTCACAGATTACGAAAAGGCTTGCCAATACCTCGATAGTGTGTCCCACACAGTCGTCATCAAAGCCGATGGATTGGCTGGTGGAAAGGGTGTTATTATCCCAACATCAAAGGTGGAGGCTCACCAGGCGCTCCGTGAAATGATGGTCGACCGCCAGTTCGGCGATGCGGGAAATGCGGTCGTGATTGAGGAATACCTTGAGGGTGATGAGCTCAGTGTTTTGACATTCAGCGATGGTTACAGCATCAAGTCCCTCCCCGCTGCCCAGGACCACAAGCGTATTTATGACGGAGACCAGGGCCCGAATACAGGAGGTATGGGCTGTTATGCTCCCACACCAATCTCGTCGAAGCAGGTACTCGAAGAGATTGACCGCACAATTGTGCAGCCTTCGATTGATGGCATGAGGAAAGAAGGTACATGTCCAACAGTCAAACATAATTATGAATGACGATGCTAATAGTTATTAAGGGTTCCCCTTCGTTGGTATCCTTTTCACCGGTCTCATGATGACCAAGAACGGCCCCAAGGTTCTCGAATATAACGTTCGGGGTGGAGACCCAGAGACCCAGACTCTTCTCCCTCTCCTGAGTGACGATACCGATTTGGCAGAAATCATGGTTGCCTGCACGGAACATTGGCTCGATGGCGTCTCCATCGAGATCAAGCCTAACTTCTCCACTACCGTCATCGCCGTTGCGGGCGGGTATCCCGGTGCTTATGCTAAGGGCAAAAAGATTACATTGGACCCAACTCCGGAAGGAACCCTGATCTTCCACGCCGGAACCAACGTTGCTGGAGATGAGCTGCAGACTGCAGGTGGACGAGTGATTGCAGCTACCGCTACAGCATCTAGCCTCGAAGAAGCCTTGCAGAAGAGCTACGCCGGCATCGAAACCATTCACTTCGAAGATGTTTTCTACCGCAAGGATATTGCCCACCGCGCCTTCCGACAGCGCGAGGCCCAGCAGTCTCTGACCTACGCCTCGGCTGGAGTTTCCATTGACGCCGGTAACGACCTCGTCAACAAGATCAAGAGCAACGTCGCAAAGACCAAGCGTCCCGGAACCGATGCCGTCATCGGAGGCTTTGGTGGTCTTTTCTCCCTCGCCGCAGCCAACTCCGCCTACCACCCCGAGTCCCCAACTCTTATTGGAGCCATCGACGGCGTCGGAACCAAGCTTAAGGTCGCGCACGCTGTAGGGATACACAACACCGTGGGCATCGACCTGGTTGCCATGAACGTTAACGACCTTGTCGTCCAGGGCGCAGAACCCCTCTTTTTCCTTGACTGCTACTCCTGCGGCAAGCTAGACGTGAACACTGCCGCCGCCTTCGTCACCGGTGTCGCAGACGGCTGCATGCAGGCTGGCTGTGCCCTAATCGGTGGTGAAACCGCCGAAATGCCCGGCCTTTTCATCGACGACTCCTACGACGCCGTCGGTGCTGCCGTCGGCGCCATCAACACCACAGGCCCCAAAGCCCGCACTGTCCTCCCCGACACATCAGCCATGAGAGACGGCGACATCCTCCTCGCCCTGGCTTCCTCCGGCCCCCACTCCAACGGATACTCTCTCATCCGCAAGATCGTCGAGCGCTCCGGCCTAAGCTACAACGACCCCGCCCCCTTCACTATGTCTTATTCCCCCTCCAACGAACCCCTCACCCTCGGCCGTGCTCTCCTAACACCAACCCGCATATACGTCAAAGCTCTCCTCAAAGCCCTCTCCGCCTCGTCCCCATCCTCTATCAAGGGTCTCGCCCATATCACCGGCGGCGGTCTCCTCGACAACGTGCCCCGGATGCTACCCCGCACACTCACCGCGCACATCGACGCCAAGACATGGCAACTGCCCCCCGTCTTCTCATGGCTCAAGAAAAACGGTAACATCTCCGCGCGCGAGATGACTCGCGCCTTCAACTGCGGTGTTGGCATGGTTATCATCGTTGAGAAGGGCTCTGAGGCTACCGTTAAGGACCTTCTCGAGAAGGAAGGCGAGACTGTCTACCAGGTTGGTGAGCTCAAGGCTAAGGCTGAGGGTGAAGAGGAGTGTGTTGTTTCTGGACTTGAGACATGGGATGCTTAAAGCCCTAACTAAACTGGTTGGCCTTGGCCGTCCTGCTAAGCTAGGGAAGAGAGGTTTTGGGATATATGCATATTATTGAGGTATTTGAAAAGAGAAAAAAGAATGGCTTATGTTTAATATTATTCATGTTCATGACATTACGTGCGATAGAATTTATATCATACTACTACTTGACTTTAGGTCAGCTCACTTGTTGCTTTGCTCTAATGCATTATAGAATTGCTTAGTATGGTATGTTTAAATTACGTGACATCATAGTACTTAGTAGTATAGTACTTACGTTTTCGAGCAAAAGCCTCTCAATCTCGAGTCCTCGACAAAGCCTAGGACATTAGTAAATATATCAATTGAGAGGATCAATTCCTAATATGACTGTACTCTTTCATCAGCATCTCACCTTCAAGGTGACAAGGCAGGTTCTTAGAATGGGTGCGGAGAGCATCTATGTATGTATGTAGCTCTATACTTCTCCTCGCGATGTTGAACTATCTCATCACTACTGGTACTCCATTTTCTTTGCTGTGCAGATATAAACTCCTAATATGGAGTACATCGCGGTGCTTTGTACTGGGATGTATTTTGGTTAGGCTACTTGTTCGATACTATACTGATATCAAGTTCGCTGTTGGTAACGCGCTGGGGAGAGATAATGTCGACAAGTCCAAGGGTTGCAAGGGAGGAAACGGGTCAGACGAGAATAGAAGAACAAAACATGAACAAGTAGTGGCGAAAGGCTCGTCAGCTCCACAGGAAATCAACATTTTCAGCGGAATGAAACTTCAGAGAGAAAGAAAGCAGTCCAAATATGAAACAAACAGATTCAAACAAGGATTGAAACTATATGAGGAAGCTTTCACCGCACTGGCAATAGAACCCATGTACAATATCCATCGACTTTTCTTGCCTTCGGTCTCCACAAGCTGCCATTCGAATTTGCCCCCTACGCCGAGCGACAAGCGTTCTCAAACAAACCATCTCTATTCCACAACTAAAATCAAAGTTCCTTTTTCAGGCATTCTTCCTCCTAGTGCGGGTCAGAGACGAGTTGCAAGCCACCGTTTGTCTCCGTTTGATCTTTTAATACAACAGGAAATACGCGACAACGACAAGATACAACGCAAGAGCTGTGATTCAGTTAGTCTGAAAATGAATTACATAACAGCGTGCGAGTCATACCTTAGAAGCACTTGCGGTGGACGATCGAAGGACCGCTCTCGTCGTACTCCTGCTTGGAGATCCACATCTGTTGGAAGGTGGACAGGGAAGCCAAGATGGAACCACCGATCCAGACGGAGTATTTACGCTCAGGAGGAGCGATGATCTTGACCTTCATGGATGAAGGCGCAAGAGCGGTGATTTCCTTCTGCATACGGTCGGAGATACCGGGGTACATTGTGGTACCACCAGACTAATTATTCGTTAGTTCTACCCCAAGTAAAACAGGCTAAAGAAGAGACGTACCATGACGATGTTGCCGTACAGATCCTTACGGACATCAACATCACACTTCATGATGGAGTTGAAAGTGGTGACGTGAATACCACCGCTTTCCAGACCAAGGACGCTAGGCTGGAAGAGAGCTTCAGGAGCACGGAAGCGCTCGTTGCCAATGGTGATGACCTGACCATCGGGAAGTTCGTAGGACTTCTCAAGGCCAGAGCTCTGGGAAGCGGTCTGGATCTCCTGCTCGAAGTCAAGAGCGACGTAGCAGAGCTTCTCCTTAATGTCACGGACAATTTCACGCTCAGCGGTAGTGGAGAAGGTGTATCCGCGCTCGGCCAAGATCTTCATCAGGTAATCCGTCAGGTCACGACCAGCCATATCGACACGAGAGATGGCGTGGGGGAGAGCGAAACCCTCGTAGATGGGGACAACGTGGGTAACGCCGTCACCAGAGTCAAGGACGATACCAGTGGTACGACCAGAGGCGTACAGAGACAAGACGGCCTGGATGGAGACATAGAAGGCGGGGGCGTTGAAGGTCTCGAAGACGATCTGGGTCATCTTCTCACGGTTGGACTTGGGGTTGATGGGGGCTTCGGTCAAGAGGACAGGGTGCTCCTCAGGAGCGACACGGAGCTCGTTGTAGAATGTGTGATGCCAGATCTTTTCCATGTCATCCCAGTTCGTGACGACACCGTGCTCGATGGGATATCTGAGCGTGAGGATACCACGCTTGGACTGTGCCTCATCACCAACGTACGAGTCCTTCTGGCCCATACCAATCATGATCCTGTTGCAAGTGTCAGCGGCCACCGCCCAATCGATAGGGGGACAATTAGGGGGAATTTACCCATGGTGACGGGGACGACCGACAATGGAGGCTTCGCAACACAGTTAGCATCCGGATCGTGTAGTTCAATGAGGATAGCATCGCGGGACGCAATGGAATGTTCACCGCCCTAGCTGAGCCCACTGTGGCGCAAGAGCAGTGGAGGACTCGATGACAGGAGTGACAGGAGTACTAAAAGAAAGGGTTGGATACAAGGAATTGAGGGGTTGACTTACGGAAAACAGCACGGGGGGCATCGTCACCGGCGAAACCGGCCTTGCACATACCCGAACTAGAGGAATCCGAGTCAGCATATCAAAGCATACCATGAATTGTAGAAGCTGATCATCCTGGATGATTCTTCATCACATGTAGTAGACGCCAATGCCCAGCCAGAGTATCAAGGATAGGAAGGTCATTGCGACCAGCGGCGAGAGCAGGCGGCTGTTTAGGGACAACAACGGAGGGTGGGCTAGCGTCCACTACAGCATCAAAAACACAGTCAAGACATACCCATTGTCGATAACGAGAGCAGCAACTTCCTCTATAGACAGCCCAAGCAGGACAAGTTAGCGCAAAGTTGAGCGATGGGGGATGGGAGGGGAGGGGAAGGGAGCAAGCGAGGGAAGCAAGGTGTTGAGGTGGCAGAAACCTTACCTTCCATGGTGTCTAGGGGTGGATTTAGAAGCGAACTACGAAGAACAAAGAGAGAAAAGAGATGGGACGGATGGCCGGGGGGAAGGGGGAGGAGAGATGATGGCAAGAAGAAAGGAAATGGGATGTGGTTGTTGTTGGGGTGAGAAAGTGGAGGAGAGAGAAGGGGAGAGAGTCGAGAGTTTGGTGGTGGTCGGTGGTGGTGGTGGAGGTGAGGGCAGTTAGCGGTAGGCGGAGTAGTCAGCAGCTATCTTGCTGTGCTTTTGTGGCCAGTTCGAGCGGAAAGGGGGCTGGTCGCTGGTCTGGTCGCTGGCCAACTTGGCTCCAGAGTTGGTGCTATGATTAGGCGCCAAAAGGGGGGCTTAGTTTCGTTTAGGTCTGTCACCGCCACACAGGAAGCGTCTCTGATACTGTGAAGAAATGGAACTACCCAATTCTTGGTTTTATACTTATACACCTCGCCAGCCCGGGTGTTGCCTCTCAGGCAGAATGATTCAGTAGTTGTTATGTTGTAGCTGAGGCGTCCTTTCCCGTCTAGGTGAGATGATGAATCCTCGTGGGGCAGCCCATAAAATCCAAGGCTGCCATCATGGTTCAGCCCGGCGTGTTCCAGCTTCCAAAGAACAATTACCCCTCCTATTCGTCCTATTATTATCTTCGTCATAACTAAATAATGCCAAATCGGCAATCCGCATGACGACTCGCCTCCCCCAAATGCCAATGCCTGAAAGGGAATCCAGGCATCCAGGTTCCTCCGCCAGTCCCCCTCGCCTGATCAGGAAGGTGCGTGCCTGAAGAAAGAGGTAGCGTTTCTTTTATGGTATAGTATAGATAGCCTCTAAGCCCACTGCACTGTAATTCAATTTCTCTTCTTGCACTGTCGAGAGGTAACGAGCCTTGAACCGGAGATTGTCTAGCTTGCTTACCGCCTTTTCATGATCGCATTCTTTCCAGTCTATACATACCACGGTACAATGCCATTGTCAAGAAACGGTCATGATCTCAGCCTAATTACTGCCAGATTTGAAATGCCCGACGAGCATCGCAGCGACATACCCGTTCTGTACTTCGTATCTCGAGTCCGGCGGACATTCAGCCGCATGGATTGGTTGTATGACAGCATCGCGGGGCTTGAGCATCGCGGGGCAACAAAAACATGAACGTGAAACCACGAAAATCAACAAAAGCAGAGATATTAAGTTCAAGGGAATAAAGTTGACACGGCAATTTGTGTCTCAGTAGAGTAATTTAGCAGTAGCGGGCAAAAAGTGCTCCTTGCATGCCCACTAGGGTTGTCTTCTTAGCGTAGAACAAGGTGGAAGGTCATCGCTGGAGCGTGAAGCGTTTGGATCCGACCAGAAGAACTGTTCTTTGGTTTCATCTCCAGCTTCAATTACCTAACCTCTTGTCTTTCCTATTTTTTCTTGACTTGACCTACAAGCACCACATCAATTCATAACATCGACCGACATATCATTCGAATTGAAAGTTGTGTTGGATCTATTCTTCAATTTTCATTAAATACTACATTCACTCAACCGCTTGCAATTTCAGAGAGAGAAAAAACACCCCCACCATGGACCCCAATATGAACAACCTCCTCAAATGGGGAATCCAAAACTCCACGAACGCCCAACAGCCCTCCGACTCAAACACAAACAACGATGCCCCCAAACCCGCCAGCAACATCACCCCGCAGATGCTCAGCGCGCTGTTCGGCGGTCCCTCTGATGCCGATCTGATGAAAGCCGCCATGGAAGCCGTGCACTCGGACGAGGTCGATTTAGAAAATAAATTGGTTGCCTTTGACAATTTCGAACAACTCGTCGAGTCTATCGATAATGCGAACAACCTAGAACCCTTGGGCCTTTGGACTCCGCTCGTTGAGCTCCTGAAGCATGAGGAAGCGGATATGAGACGGATGGCCGCCTGGTGCATTGGGACGGCAGTGCAGAATAATGAGAAGGCTCAGGATAAGGTTATTGTCATGAACGCCTTTCCAACTCTAGTTTCGCTATCCACACAAGACTCTACCCCGGCCGTTCGCAAGAAGGCCGTTTATGCCATTTCCTCCGCCGTCCGCAACTACCAACCAGGCACGAACGAATTGATCAAGCACCTCCCAGACGGATACACCAGTGGGAAAGTCGATGCCGGAGACATGGAGGCCATTGATGCGATCATAGATAAACTGAGAGCGCACCCCGTACCGTCGTCGTAATCAGACGTCGCATTTCGCTTGAAACAAAAAATCTAATCTTGATGCCTTGTGATCTTTTCCCCGGTGGACTTAGTCACGTGTGTGTATACGACAGGCAGACGGCTTTTCGCGACCTCACTTCTCGGTTCTATTTGGTTACCTAGCGGACTGTTTCGAAGGTGTCTGTCGCGATAACTCGTGTACAGGCCAGTCTCCCGTCCTTGAAGGCACCATCGTTTGAGAAAGTCGCTATGACGAGGCGCATACGTACGCATGCAGCCTTGATCGATATCTTAAAACACTAGAGACCTTAGCGGTGTTCTCGCCGCTCCTAGCCGCTTCGTCACCATATTGATATTCGGTAATATATACTGCTCTACAGGCAGAAGGAACATAGCTCGGGATTGATATAGAATTTTGGCCCTATCAATGCACGATGGAAATCAAGTACAGGACCAACAAAATAAACACTTTGAGCATGCATAACAAAACCGTATACGCCATCGCATAAATAGACGTGTAGTGTAATGCACAAACTGACTCGCATAACAAACACAATAAACAGATATCATTCAAGAATCATATAGGAACATTTCGAGGTAATATACGTGGTGAAGATGAATCCCCCACACAATGCAAATAGCATAACAACCCGGCTTCTACAGCGCAAGGTTATACGTGTAGTCATCTTCAATGTTCTGAGAAACCCAAAGAACAACCGAACTATAGCAGAAGGAAGATAATAGAGTTAGCACATGCACTAAACCTTGCCCCTCACAGCCAACCGAGCCAGCAGCCTAAGATCAACCCAACTCACCTAAGCATAATCAACCCATTGGAAACAACATTCGCAATCCCAAAGTACAGCGTCGGCAGCGGATAGTTCTTGATAAGGTACTTGAGGACCATGACCGTCTAACACCTTCATTAGCAACCCAATTTCACAACCACGACCCCCTTACACCTCAAAAATAAGAGGGCCGGAAATAAGAGGGTATATGTGTGTATAAAGACATACCACGCTCCCCGCCAATCCCCCAGCAAGCAATGCAAACCCAAGGAAGAGCACAAACCGCGCCTTCCACGCAACCCCATTCCCGCTATAACTGAAGCTATCGGCCTGCAGCCGCGACTTCTCGATCGAGTTGATGACGAGCATACCCAGCGCGGAACAAATGCCGGGGATCCAGTCAACGAACTTAACGTGCACGTTGGAGGCGTTGCGGTCGCTGCGTGAGAAGGCTGCGGCATCGATTAGGAAGAAGAACCCGAGGGAGAACTGTGTCATTTACTTCGTTAGTGATAATTTATGAGTGGTGGTGTCCGGGGGGTAGATTGGAGGGCTTACCAGTGCACCTGATGCGTAGACGCCGGTGTTGCGCATGGTCGAGTTGTTGAGCCATTCTGGCTTGGAGAAGCGGAATAGGCGGTTGTCTGAGCCGTCCATTTTCGGGGAGGGGTGGCTGTCTGCGTGGTTAGGTAGTTCGTTCAGGAAATTTCAAAAAGAAAAGGGTCGGAGTTAGATATCGCGATCGTCGTCTGGATTATGCTTGGTCTGACCTGGAGGCTGGATGACGATGCACCTATTCGGGACTCGGAAAATCCCGCTCCGGAGTATACATGCAACCTGAGAAGCTCACGAGTTTCTAACAATTTTTAGCTCATTACATATTCGTTGCCAATTACGTTTACTATATTAAAAGGAAATATAGAATATTCGATCAATTTTCAGCTCTAACTCCTAAGAATGGAAACAGACTATATACTTCATAACATCATAGCCTTGTAGCCTGGGCCAGCCAGGTTCAGTGCTCTTCCTCGCAAAATAGCTTCAGAAATCCATCAATATATGTCATTGCCTTTCCTTTCTCCAGAACAGGCGGCACGGACTTTGAGCCGTCCTCGTTTACGGTTGAATCCCCCAGATATTTCCGTAACGCAAAGGTTGATGCACGGTAAGTCGCGTGATACATGGCTTTGAATTCATCTTCGTCGGTGTATGAATTGGAAGCAGATAAAGCTATGCTGTCGCCGGGGATATGTGAGTCCTTTCCTTCGCTGTGTGAAGGGACCACATCATTGTGAGAAAGTTTTTTGTTAGAGGATGCAGGTCGGGTTGTGCGGTTGAACCCGTACAACCGCATACAAGTTAATATGGTACGGGTTATGGTGTTTTTATTATCGGAGATGATGTTTTCTGCGGCCTTCGGTCCCCGAGACTCCGTGCCTTCAGGGGACAGCAAGGCAGGGGACGGCACGCTTTCTCTTCGAGCTGGGCCTTCTGTTGACGACCCTAGAGCCAGTGTGCCTCTCTTGGAGGAATACTGACGCCCATGGCCCCAGCTGCTACTAGGCCGCGGATTCATAGAGCGAGGTTCCACCAGTTTGTTGGGGTTCAGATTCGAACTGATCGAGAGTGATCTGGACCGGTGAGAAGCGATCTTGCTCAATATTGGAAGACCAGACTCCTCGGATTCCCTTTTGACTCTGTAGCTCTGCAGCTGTTGTGGCGGCTGTGAAAGGCTCTGGGCCATCAACTGGGATACACCCTCGCCTCCCTTATGCCGTACTCTCCTATGATGCTGCGCCACGGATTCAAATAGAGTTGCCACGCGCTTGCGCTTGGGACTCTGGGAATGGATATCCGGAAGAAACTGTGCAAATTGTCCTTGGCCATCAATTGTTTCGGAATCCTCACGGTTGGGAAGGGCCTGGGCCCTGGTAATAAGAGACCCGGAAATTGGCGTGGCATATATTCTTAATTCATGGTTAGGAGTACCGGAGACAGCTTCTTCTGTCGATGGCGATGGCGAGGGTGATACAGGTGGCGTAGGCGGCCGTTCGCACGAGGTTGCCGTTGACAGAATACCATACACGAGGAGGTCAGTGGTTGTCGGCCCTGAGGCCTTTGGTCGTGTCGCCCCATTAAGATTCACGAGAAGTCCAACCGGACATTGAATAGACTGAAAGTAATCCACGTCATCGTCCTCCAGCCATATATTACCGAGCAGTTTGTGTTTCAGCCATCGGGAGGTTTCTCGGTCACTTGTATGGAGTTCGAGGTTCGGTCCAACGCGTGCGTAAAGTGGGATAAGAGCTGGGTTCACAAAAGATCGAAAGTTTAGAGTAGAGCTCTTGAGTATATCCGACTGCCAACTAGCGGATCGATCGATAAGCTGTAAACCTGGGTATGGTTAATGAGCAATTTCAAACCCTGGCGCGAGTGTAGCCCTACCTTGTAATAGTGATTGCTCATCCAGCGCGATAGCACCGGTCCATATATTCATCTTCGGAGCTCTCTACGCCTAGCAACATACATCTCATCAGCACATCATATTCCAGGCGGGGGTTAATAGCAAATGCTGTTGGAAATCGGCTGGATGCATGATTGACACGACGCGAGCCGAATAGGAAAGCGCGTGGTCACGTGATGTCTTTATCTACTATGCGTAGTAAAGATGGCAACGTCTATCACGTTGAAATCAATCATCAAATCGGTCCTTATTTGCACATTTAATAGGCCACTAGAATCTGTTTTGTAATTTCTATATACGACCGCAAAACTGGCTATGGTCCATCGAATAATCATATCGTCGAATAACGGACAGTGAACCAAGGCAGAATATCGGATGAAGCCCAGATCAATAACTCCCAGCATCCATACGTTAAAATAGAAAGTAATTGAAGCAATGGAAATAATGGAAATAATAAGCAAGAGAAGTTGGGTCAATATGCGACACGGGCCCGTGGAAGGCCTGTTAGGAGAATAGCTCAATGGTCCTGTAATGAAACCTCCACGGATTCGTTGATCCATATCTTGTCAACTCAGAATTCTTCTTGTTCTTGGAAAAACATGGAGAAGCTGATAATTGTTCCGTAAATCAATAGACCGCCGAGGATGGACATAATCATGGCGGGCACTTGGATCACACCGCTGTGCGCGAGTACGGCTGGAAGAGCTATGGAGATGGAAGTGTTAGCTCAATCTAGAGAATATGGGGAGCGTTATATATGCGGAAAGAAAGCCGAAGCGCTCTACAATTGCGCACGCTCAATCGTTTTGGGGCAGATCCATCGACATACCAATACCCATTAGTACCAGGAATCCCGTCAAGAAACGACCAAAATCAGCGGCGGCATTGCCAGAGCTGTCCATAAAGTCATCTGGATTCGCGCATCGTGAACAAATCCAGTTGGGGAGAGGCGCAATAATGTAGGTCGCAACAACGGTGAGGGGCAGGAAGTTATGCCAGAGAGCCGAGGAGAGGATAACAAGAAGAAAGCCAATAGCAAGGACCTGTACAATAATTTAGCAATTAGCGAACATCTTTCAAGAGAGAAAGTATCAGTCATACGAATGAGAGGGCGATGATTGTTTTAAGTCCAGCCGTCATGACTGCGGAGACCCTGGTGCGTCAAGCTCCAGGCAGCGGGCAGATGTAGGGGTTATTTGCGCAGGTCGGATTCGACTAGGAGATAACTCCAGGGTAAGCGGATGTTGTAGAGGGAAGTCGACAGCGTCTAAGCCGATCTGCTCGATTGATAGATGGATTAATGAGTGAATGCGGGTGACGTGAGGTTGGACTTGGGCGGCAGCTGAGGCTTGGCGGCCTGAGGCGGCCAGGCTCACCACCAGCCTTCGTGGAGCTCCGTTTCGGACTCCATGTTTTGCGTCAGTTGCTGTCTGCCTGGTGTCTCGCTTTCAACTTTCCATCAACTTTTCTTCTCCATTCCTGTCTATTGACTCATCAACTGCAGGATATCGTTGCAGTTTCGATACATTTCGAGCATACTTACGCCCTACCCAAGCTCTCACGATGTTCAGGAACAACTACGACAACGATGCGGTCACCTTGTATGAGCTCGCCATTCACCCCTCCGGAGACGCTAAAACTAACTTGATGCTCCAATGAAGCTCCCCGCAGGGTCGGATATTCCAGGTAGAGTATGCACAGGAGGCAGTGAAGCAGGGTTCCGTCGTGGTTGGACTGGTCAATAAGACACATTCTGTGCTGGTTGGCCTCAAGGTTCGTAATTCCATCATCTTCCACCATTACTCCAGCGAGATTGACGGCATCTAACGCCGAATTACATCTATAGAGAAACGCCGAAGAACTATCCTCATACCAGAAGAAGCTTATCGAAGTCGACTCGCATATGGGCGTCGCTATCGCTGGTCTGGCGTCAGACGCCCGCGTGCTATCCAACTACATGAAGCAACAGTGTCTCGGCTCCCGGATGACCTACGGCCGCCCCCTGCCTGTGAACCGTATCGTCAACCAGATCGCAGACCGTGCTCAAACAAACACGCAACAGTACGGAAAGCGGCCATACGGCGTTGGTCTGCTCGTTGCTGGGGTGGATGAAGCTGGTCCTCATCTATTCGAGTTCCAGCCTTCTGGTATGGCCCAGGAGATGCTCGCCTGTGCTATCGGAGCACGATCCCAGATGGCCCGGACCTACTTGGAGCGCAATCTAGACCAGATTGCGGAGTCTACCCGGGACGAACTCATCACTCATGGACTTCGGGCTCTCAAGGAGACCCTTTCCCAGGATAAGGAGTTGACAGTGGACAACACATCCGTCGGTGTGGTGGGGCTCGCGAGCGATACCGGAAAAGTTGAGAACTTCAAGCTCTACGAAGGGCAACAGCTCCTACCTCTCTTCGAGGCCCTGGACCGGTCGGAGGCGGGTGAGACGAAGGAAGGTGAGACGATGGAGGTTGATTCATAAATGTGAAATTACGCCATAGACATGAAAATGCCTTGCTCTTGGTATAATCGGGAATAAGACGACAATATTTCCATCCATGCCATGCCGTGTCATCACCCGTAATTGCGATTGTCTAAACCACAGCTAGCCTGTACTCTGTACTCAACCTCTATTCAAGCGCAGCAAATATCCCCCTTCTTTACTCATCCGCCCAGTTCAACTGATACCTTCCCTCGCTTACCTGATACTGCACCAGCTTCGGCCAAACCTCTTCCACAGTCTTCGCCTCTACCAAAATGCCCCCATTCTCCTTGGAGACATACCCCTCCCTCACTGAATTCCTCACCCACTCCAACAACCCATCCCAATACCCAGCAACATTCAAGAGTACAACCCCTAAATGATGAATCCCCAACTGATTCCACGTCGTCATCTCCATAACCTCCTCAATCGTTCCAAAACCCCCAGCCAGCGCAATAAACCCACTCCCGGGCCCTCCCTCTCTAACCTTCTGCGCCATCATTCGTTTCCTAACATGCATATCCGCGACGATCGTCGTAAGCCCATACTCTGAAGATGGGTTTCCACTATCATTAACCACGCGCTCGGCTTCTTTCCCTCCACCACCCGCAGCCTCCGAGGACGTTGAGGTTGTCGTTTCCTGGCCTTTGCTCTTGTATCCCGGTTCAATGCTCACCAGGGCGCGGGGGATGATGCCGTGTACGGATTCGGGGCCTGCGAGGGACACCAGTGTGCGTGCAATCTCGCCCATCAGACCCTTTGTGCCGCCGCCGTAGACGAGTTGGATGTTGTTCTCGTAGAAGATCTGGGCGAGGCGTCGGGCGGTTTCCATGTGTGCCGGGTTAGTGCCTTCGACGGAGCCGCAGCTTGAGAAGAAATTTTGTTAGTTTTATTGCTTCACGTAGACTACGTGGGGTGGTGGTTGATTCTTTTGAGTAGGGGAGATGAATGGCAAGTAAGTATAACGGGAGAGGGGTAAGGTGGTTCTCCAACTTACAAGACGCAGACCACGGGACGTATAGATTCGGTGGTTGTCATTTTGGCTGGGTTGAGCTCAATTGAGTTTGGAGGTGCCTTGAGGGGAAAGTCCTATGATCTCGGAATTGAAGGAGGTACAGACGTTTTTATGGCGTAGTAGTAGGTGAGTTGGAGAATAATGGGGCGGCGAATTCTACAGCCTCCCTTAGGCAGGTAATGAGATGAGTCATAGAGAATAACAAGTTCACCGTCTATCTACCCAATTTTAAGTTGTGGTAAACGGTGATCTGCACTCTCTCGGCATCTACATATCACGAGATACACTTCGCTTGGGCTTAGGTGTATGAATTCAGTTGCAATGGGTATCACAGAGTTGCGTATACACTCGAGGCTAACTCCCAAGATTGTTTTTCTTCCTCTGTTTGGGCTCCTCTACAGCACTACCTCTATCGGATAATTTCCCTGGCGTATCAACTCTGGCCTGTGGCGTTCCAACCCGGCCTGGCACGGCAGTGCTTGGTTGTTGTTGTTTCGAGGCAACGCCTCGGTCCGCATCCCCAGCCCTAGATAGAATAAAGGATCCAGGCTCCCCCACCAGTGGACTCTCGTCCATGAACTCATCCCCATACCGGGCTAGAAGGCTGAATGATTCTGCAAGAGTCTTCATCTCGTGGACTGTAGAGCTGGTATCGGCCTGTGTCCCAGAAAATGACTGCGTTTTGTTTGTAGCATCAGCATCGGGCATTAGTGTGCTTTCTTTGCTTGTTTGCGTTTGTACGCCTGGCTGACCGGCATCTGTGGATTTGGGCGCCGGTGGAAGGTATGTATGTCCAAGTGACGGGGTGAAGTTTGGTAATGTGGACGCAGTCTTAAGCAAACTCGTAAGAGATGTCACTGCTGAAAGCTATAACCGACGACGCAAGGTTAGTCCTGACAACACGGAGCAAGCAGTATTGGAACACGAAGACATACAATTCTATTCCCCAGGACGCTTGCAGCTGAAGGAGCGATGTAGATGCAGTCAACAACCACAAAGAACGTAGCCAAAACCACGACCTCGTCCTCATAACCTGACCGTTTCCGCCTGATCTGTTTCCGGATCACCCACACATCGGATGGTTCATGCGCAAACTGGGCATTCGAGCCTGCTGCAGCCTGTAACGGATCGTAGCCAACCATGAACTCCAAACCCTGCATGGTCTTCAGCCGGCCCTCGAAGGCTTCCCTTGTTTCCACGAAATGACGAAATGCTTCATTGTAGTTGGCTTGGATGGCTAGAGAGGCATTGTTCGACGTAGCGTCGAAGAAGGGGGACTCGGCGAAGTAAAAGAGGACTATCCATGGAAGACAATTAATTGCATCAATCGAGAAAGGATCTGGAGGTTTCAGTGAGGGAGATCCCTACTGTTATTCGAATGGAGATATCCACCCATCATCTGAACGTGTGAAGGAGATCGCCATAGAATTTCCTCCAACGAGGACTGATCTTGTGTGCCTGCCATTGTGAATTGCCGTCGCAGGCTTATAATTGAATAAACGAGGATACTACAAGATATCAGAAGATAAAATTGCTGATTTGTGAAAAATGTAGCTGGTACTTGGCTTTGCAAGAAAGAAGCTCGGTCGGATCTTCCGCGGAGAAGATCCGTTTGCATTGTTTGCATCTTGCTGTACATGGATAAATCAGAAAGTGTAACTGCATTGTTATTTTCATTAAACCCTATGTCGGGGACTTTGAGTTAAGTCGAGGTTCAAAAAAAATCAAGGCTCTAATCTAAGACTATCATATATGCAATCGAAACGCCGTTTCCCACGCTGAATGTTGAATCCGACCCATCTAACCGCCTAATATATATTACATCAATCGTTCAAAGGCAACTGTTGAAGATCGTTGCCATGCAATATTTACATCGAAATGCCAACTGGAGGTATTTCTCAAAACAACTATAGCGACGTTGCGCCATCCGTATGTAGTTTTAGCTCGTTTGCGAAGGCATGAATATGCTGCAGACCGTCCGTAGCTTGGTGAGCATCTCATCCCACTCACCCTCAGCGCTGCTCAGCATAGTCACTGCGCCGCCAGCACCAATCCGCCATTTCTGAATATCGTCTCTGTCGGAGGAGGAGGTGAAAGCCGTGCGAATCAGGACCGAGAAACTTCCTCCCCCTCCAAGGTCGAGAAAGCCCATAATCCCAGAGTAAATCCCACGCTTCCGGTCTTCAATTGAGGAAAGATGCTTGCAAGATCGTTTCTTTGGAGCGCCAGTCATAGACCCGGGGGGTAGGCACCGCTGCAAGGCCGTAAGTCCGTATCCCGACATGTTTGACGACTGTAAACGTGGCAGGCTTTTTGCAGCATACCCAGGCCGGCGCCGGTCAACATGGCCTTTGACGTGGGTGATCATTTGATAGACCCGCCCATGGTCCTCCACCTCAAGCAACTTCTCTACGTGCACGTTCCCAGCACCACAGATACCGTAGAGATCATGCCGTATGAGATCTGCAATCATGAGATTCTCGGCCATCTCCTTCGTTGATCCAAGGATCTCTCGGGCCTTCTCCATTGTCATGCTGTCAGACTTTCTCACTGTCCCCTTCATTGGCTTCATCTCCAATGTCGAGTGTCGGTCCCAATTGAGAAAGCACTCGGGACTGCTGCTCACAATCTTAACACTTCCAAGTCTTGCAAAGGCACTGAATGCAGCAGGGTTGTATTTCCGTAATCGCTTGTACAATTTCCAAGGAAACTCAATGCGATCACTAGCAGCATCTGGCGAGGGTAAAGCGATGGATGTTTCGCAGGTGAGGCACAGTTCGTACGACTCACCGGCTCTCAGCTCATCTTTGCAAGCTTCGACTTGGCTTAGATATACTTTCTCAGCTGGGAATTGAATCAGCCCCTTGCTCAGAACAGAATCCAAGAATTCTTCATCGGCAGCGGAGTTCCGAGATGTTGATAGAGTATCGGCGTGGGAGGGACCATTCAGCATTTCCAAGGCCTGGTCTAACCAGCCAGCTGGTAGACTGTCTTCTTCCCTACTCGACTGTATGGTAACTCGACCTGTCTCATTGTCCACTACAATGCTTCTCTCAGTCCATAGGAGGCTAACATCTGGCGGGTCTTCACCACTGACGTTCCCTTGAGAGCAGAAATCATTTCGAAGACTTCCACTCTCGTGTTTCGGGTGAGCAAGACAAGCTAGCCCTAGCTCATATGAAAAGTAGCCTAGAAATCCTGCCCAGAAGGGAACCTCACTGTCGGCCGATTCGACTTTCTTCAATTCCATCAGATACCTTAGAATGTCCCAAAATTGAGAAACTGATATTGTTGCGTCGACCTTTGCATTTCCGGCTCCCGAAGAACCACGTACGCCAGAGGAAAGTGGTTGACGTTGTACTAATAGAGATTGCCGCTGAGCATAGTACTCAAGTCTCCAGCTGCTCGGACTTGGTATAGATATGACGCCGTGTTTGCCATTTGTTTGAAACAAGACAGTTGGAAGCCGCGGATCGTTAAAAAGCTCACAAATCCCCTCAGCATTCAATTGACATGTAGCGAGGGATCGAGAGGCGCAATGGTTGGAAGAGGTTGCACTCCAGTTTACCATTGTGAAAGCGATATCAGGCAAGCTAGACTCTTCGCTTGAAGGTCGGATGATATCGATGGGTAGACTCACATATCCATCGCGATTATTTCTCTTGTTGTACTTGACAGACGAGTCCCACCACTTGCGGAGCAGCTCATTGCACGCCTCCCGGTCAGACTTGCAAGACTCAGGGTGAAACTGTACGCCCCAGAAAGGCTTTTCCCTATGCCGTACAGCCATTGGGATCCGTGTTGCAGAAGAAGAGCGGCCATCTTGTTGGACAGAAAGCCAAGCAAGAATATCAAGGTCTGATTTCAGGGATGCAGCCCCGCCGCGTGGCGGTGATTTTGCCGGGTCGTCAAAACCGGCATATAGCGAATGGTAGAGTGTGACCTCCAAGTCCTGGATGTTTTCGAAAATATCCCTCTGTGCTGTCGTGATCCGATGAACCTGTCCGTGCAAAGGCTCTGGCAATCGTCCGATAGGAATGCCATGATGAAGACACAGACTCTGGAAGCCAAGGCAGATACCAAGAACGGGCAGCATATTCGAGCTGCTGATATTCCAAATATCTGCCATGACGCCGACATCTTCGGGAACATTGGGGTCCCCCGGCCCTGGTCCCAGGATGACTGCGTCGTAATGTTGAAGAAATTCTACCATGTTGCCGTCCGGCCATTGTGCGTCAATCATCATCACCGTGGCTCGGGCCCCAAGGACCTCTTCGACCATGGCAACCACATTGTACGAGAAAGAATCGTACGCGTCGATATAAAGTATACTTTTCTGGCTGACGCCCTGATGATCAACTTTCGAACCCGGTCCAGTATTTGACACCGTCCAGTCACCAAGTAGCGGCGCCATTATGGACTCTAGTTCGGGATGTATGAGCAAACAAGTGGAAAGTTAATGAAGAAGGATATCCAAGTAGAGAATAGAAAAATAATGGAGGTGAGGTAGAGTAAAGGCAAATATCGGCGTCTTTCTATAACAGCAGACTGCGGGTCGGCAGCACTAAAAGATGACTGACAGCCGGCTGCTCTGCGTTGATTTGACAGGTCGTCACCACCACTGGTTCTGTTGATGCGCGGTGAGCATAATGAAGATCTCACTTCGATAAGTATTTCTGGAGGTCGTAGAAAGACAGAGGGAGATCTGATGGTGGCGGAAGCGGCGAAAAGGATTATTTCCGGGGAAAAAAGAGCTGAGGACCAGTGGAGACTCGAACCGTTCCACGAATCTCAACCGCTTCCATGGCTTCTACAACTATTCTAGAATTTTGTTGATTGGAGAAAAGGAAATGGTATATTCACAAACAACTCAATCAAGTCTACATGTCTACCCTAACTGGCGAGGCGAGAATTCGCTAAATAGTACATTCAATAATCGTGGATATTATGTGCATAGCTGGATGCATCTTTAATCATCGAAACGAGCATCCTCATTGCTTAGGACTCTGACCCTTCGCACCGGCAGAGGCGATTTTGGCTGCGACCCTAGGGAAGTATTGACTCACAAAACTTTCTCTGCAGCAGATTGTTAGCATATAAGCAATCAGCATCGTAGGGGTGTCTCAATCATACGTGTAATAGCTATGGGCGGAGCTATGGTCTTGAACCAGATTGTGCGCCAATTCATGGCAGATAATCACCCACCAGTAGACCATAGCCTCAGCCCGGTCTGGACTGGCATTTTGAAGCAGTTCCTTTTCATGCAGTTGCTGAAAATAGTGGTAATTGCAGAAGATGCTACCGGATCGGTTGAACCCGATGGCCTTTGAGCCCGGGTCATAGAAGATACTCAGAGCGTCAGGCCGTAGAGTAAACACGTCGGCGCAGTCAAGCAGTATAAGACCAAACAAGTTCATCCCAGCACTGTTTTTGGCTAGGAACGCAGACCTCTCAGAAACCGTTTTAGCCACGAGGATATTAACCCGACAAGGGAGTGTCGCAGCAAACTCCAGGTCATGTCCAGGTTTCTCGTCGCAGTAAGACTTTGATTCATTTATCTGATTCGTCTGTGGCCTGGAGAATACACCCGACGATCCATGGGCCCGGCTGGATTGGACAGCGGAGAGTAGCTTCTTTTCCAGCTGGAGGGGGGAGCTGACGGTCACCGGAGCCTCCGGGCTAGGCGGTTTTGGTTCTTTAGGCGCGGAATATGGAGGGGGATTATTGGGGGGATTATTGGGGGGATTATTAGGAGAACCAGGCGTTGAGGAAATCTCGCTGAACGGGTTCCATGACGACCGATTCCCATCCTTGAAGTGTTTGGTGAAAGTGGAAAACAGACCCTGGCGCTTCTCCTTGGTAGATTCCGATGGTGAGGTGGAGCGGCGACCCTTCGATGACGGAGAGTCTGGAAAGACGCCGGGCATTGGAGTTGCGCCCTGTTTCTCAGGTGCTTGATATTGAGCTTCCTCTTTGATTAGCTTCTCTTCCCTTTCCTGCAGACGCTGGCGTTCTTCCTCCAACTGCTGCTGACGCCGATTCTCTGCAATCCGAGCTTCCTGTGCCTTCTGTCTTAGAATGCGTTCCACGTTGTAGCCGCGCCCTCTCAACTCCAATAAATCAGTCTTTAATAGCATTTCCAAGGTGAGGGGCGAATGGAGCTTTGGCCGAGCGAGAATCAAATGGGAAAGCGCTTGACTGATCTCATAAAAATCATACTGACCAGGGCATATTCGCATGACATGTTCTTTTGACACTTCAGTCACTATTGCCTTTCTTTCCTGTCTGTAAGAAATCTGGCGACCCTTGAGAGACCGTGTGATGGAAATCGACTGAACGACTTGAACCTTGAGGTTCTTATCAAGCCATCGACTGTCATGTCGGATTCCATCAGGAGGTTGATCATGGAGGAAAAGCCTTGAGCGTTCTTTGATCAGCTTCAATAATTTGACAGCAGAACGCTGATCAGGAGTCACTGCTCCCCAGTGAGCTCGTTCTTCCACAAGCCGGCTGAGCGGTACTGATCCTAGAGCGACGTAGAAGTTCTCGAGCGCCTCCTCCTGGGGTGTAGCTAACACGTGGTCTTTGAAGAGAACAAAGCTTTGGAAATCGTCTACCACAATCGCGTCTTTCGCTGCGGTCAACGTCCATTCCCTGATGCCTTCATCTTCAGGCTCATCTTCGTCATTAGAGTCGTTAACGCTTTTCTTGAACTCTTTCTTTGCCTGCTCCGCGGTCGAAGTGATGTCTCTACTCGCCAGCAAGAACGCTGATTTTCTCATCTCTTGGAAGAGCTCTCTGTTTTTCTTGAGAACAGAGATGTTTTCAGCCAGCGTTCTCAGCAGTTTGAGATACTTTTCAGCACTTTGGAAGGTAGAGGATATTCTAGTCGGTTCTCTGACTACCATCTGCGCCAGCTCAATTTTAGTTGGTTCCCTCTTTGACCCCACAGCCATCAGGAAGAGGTTTGCTTCCTGGCCAAAGTCCACGAAATCAAACAGATCCTTGTAGTCTTCGCCCTCTCCGAGATAGCAAAGTCTTGGTGCCACACGGCGCGTTGTTCCATCTTTGGAGGGTTCATCGGCTGTGTGAACGGGTACTATTTCGGCTCCTCCAACACGGTCTATATCTCGCGAGTTGAGCTCAGATACTCTTCCAGCAAGATACCGATAAACCAGTCTTGCCTCTCGTTTCGTAGACGGTGGCCTGCGGATCAACATATCAAGGCAATCAGATAGTTTAGGATGTTGCTTGACACCGAGCTTGGAAGCATGACGATGAAGGTCTTTGCGAAGGATATTGAAACCAAACAAGGCAGCGCCTTCGTCTGTATAACACTTGCTCGGAACACTAATGTCATACTGTCCTTCGGCCGACAAGCCGAACAAAGCCGCCTGCTTACCGCTCATATTCTCGGCGAGAAAGTTGTTCGGTTGTTCAATCGGTAGAAACCTATCGGGAACCGAGCTGCAATCAAAGATACCATAGCCGTTCGAATCAAATTCAGTAACGTAATACGACATGGCCTTTCCGTAAAGAGCCCAATTGTTCGAGGCGGCCGCCTTGGCCATGATTCGTATGACCTCAACAGCTCTTGGGAAGCTACGAAGGCTCAGTCTAGCCAGAAATTTGCCTTCAATGCTGCTGGATATGAACCTCCCGGGCCACTCAATGACCAGAAGCCCGAGAGCTCTGAAGGAGTCGTTTGGCTCAAAGAGTTCCTGGACTTTATAGCGTTTCCGATCCGACGCATCTGAGCCGTCACGGCCAGTGCTCAACTCGGCTGTGCAGAAACTGGTGTCTTTGAGCCGTTTAATGTCACTGGCAGGAATATCACTGCTGACGGACGCGAGATACCGTACTAGATCGACATGGCTCCACTTTCCCTGGCTGGGAGGTTTCCCATCAGATGAACTCGGAGCATTTAGAAGACGCTCAAAAATGACACCGAGCTCGACGGTTTTACGTACACCAAGGGCAACCAGAAATCTCTCTTTTACTCCCTGGAGTCCATGAACAACAGGCAAGTCATCAAAGAGGCGGACGGAAGGAAAGTAAGTTTCGTTGGGACGTTTCATGCCAATTTTAGTAGGAATGACGGTATGCACCTGTAACTGATCAATCACGTTTTGCTTTGAGGACTGGGTCAGACTCTCCCATTGTTTCGATATAACTGGCAACACCTGTGCTGCAAATGTTGAGGTCTGCATGATATCGTGCACCAGGGGAAGGACATTTCGGTTCCCAGCATTGCTGACAAGCCAACATAACCACGGAACTATAGGCAATTCCTCCCAGCCAAACGAGTCTAGCTCTCTCCTGGCCAGAGATTTGGTGTACTTGAACGGCATCACGGTGGGTGGTAAAGGTAGGTCGGCAGGTATACGCTGGGGGTTCAGAAAAAGCGATACTTCAGAAAAGACGACCAAACCGGTGGCGTTGCCATTTTCATCGTCGGTGGAGGCTACCGCAACATTCAGTATGCTCTTTACAGAATATATATCGAGCTGACCCGAAGCGGCTCTTCGACCTAGCCAGGCAAGGAATTCGGTAATTTGAGAGGAGTATAGCGGACTGGCCTCTAGTTCACGCTTGATATCGGAGACTGTAACTTCAGTTACAAGCCCGAGCGTTGTCAACTTTTTGACGAACTCTTTCGAACCCTCCATGAACTCATCTGGCAATACAGGTATAGAGTCCAGAAAAGTTAAGTCCTTTGCGGCTATGCGCGCCTGGTGATTCTGAACAACGCCGCAGGTAGAAAGCACCTCAATAGAAGCGTTTTTATTACAAGTCCAAAACGCGTCCTCCATTGTCTGTCCGAGCAATGACAACGGTGTGGACTCACAAAACACGAACTGATTCGCAGTGTGAATAGCCTCTGGAAGCGCATTTAAGATGTCCTCTCTTCGGATTTTTGATTGCTTCGATGGGTCCTTCGCAGAAAATATTTTGGCTTTTATGGACGCCATCTCTGCGGACCATGCGACCCGACAAACTATACCTGCCGCCCTCAGCATCTCTGTGTTCCATTTGCTGATATATCTCGTATTGAGATCGATACTCTCTCGTTCGACGGTTGGAATGACAGAGGGAGCAGAGATATGAGCATTAAGGCCGGTTGTTTGTTGTGTTGGGAATCCGATAAAGACTCTGCCACCCTTGGAAGGAAGAATGGAGGATAAAATCTCTGCTTGCGACCCAGATGCCGCAGACGCTAGGCTTGTATCATATGAAGGCGTCAGCACAGCAATTGACGTTTTCTTAGGTGGAGGTTTTCGTGTAGCTCGTTCAAGTTCGCTGCTCAAAGTCTGACTAATAGAAGCCTGAATGGTTGCAGTATTAATGTGCAAAAATACCGATGCTGTTGAAAGCTTTGTCAAGTCTCCTGAGTCACGAGCGACTTCCTTTTTCTCGCTATCGACAGGCCTCTCAGACGAACTCTGGGTGAGCCTAGACAAGAAGCTACGCAGCGATACTGTAGTGTCTCTAATACCCTCACGAAGCGTGTTCGCATTCGGATTCCATTCAACGACGGGCATCCAGACAGCGTCGACCTGAGCGACCTCTCTTGCAACACTCGTAATTTTCATTAGCCCTTCCTGGGTCTTCGTCTCAATATCTCTTGGAATGGTGAGAGTGATACTGGGGGCAGCCTTCTTGGCTAAGCGCAGTACATTCCAGTCGTCGAGCCACAGCTCTATACATTCGAGACTGACAAATGTAAGGCTGCTGGACAGGAACCGGCATAGCTGCATTAGCGACGGAATCGAGGAGGTATCATTTCGATAGTCTAAGACGAATGTTGTTTCAGGGTTGGCCTTTTCGCTCAGCTGCAGTCGGCGGGTAAACAGGGCATTCCCCTTCCAATAGAAAGCCATAGCATCCGTGCCAGAAGACACAAAAGGCTCCTCACAATCATCAAAAACGCTGTAGAAACCGACGCCGAAAGCTCCAATTTTCGTCTCATCTGGGTTTCCATCGGCGATACGTTTCAATCTAGCCCAGTCCTTTTCGCTAAAGGGAAGACCGTTGTTGGAGATTAGAAGGCGCTTGAGGGTATGATGTGATATAGTGTGCTTGATCATAGTCGTACTGTCCGCAGAGGGTGGCAATGGAACCGTGGTCGAGGGTAGAGTCTCAAATCTGATAGTGACTTTTGTAGCGTTGGCGTCAGCTGCATTCTGGATCATCTCACGCAAGACCGTCCTTTACATGATTGTCAGTAACCACTTTTATTCTGATAGCAAATGCCAATAGAGGGGTCAAAGCCTACCACTTCCCCGAATAACGGGCAAGAACCTTTGAAATCAGGCCACGGGTATCTACGGTAACAGCCTCCTCATCTTCCCCAGACCCCATAGTACGCGCTTTCAGCGCCCTGAAGTCAATTTTTTGTGCCATGATGCAACGTTATGAATGATCCCAACTCCAGCGCTGGAAGCGTTATGCAAATAAATGGGCTCGGAGCGATCAACCGACAAAGTAACTGTGACAACCGGCAGATGGCGGCGAAATATCATGTGGGAATGGGAAGAATATAGAATCAAGCTCAAGAGAGAAAAAGAGACGAAAGTAGATAGACAGAGAAAACAACAAGCATGACGGTCATGACACGGTCGAAGCGTTCCGAGGCAGTGGTTTGCCATCCATTGTTATTGCCTCTGCGGATGACGCTGGGCAGCAGGCAGCTGGAGACGCAATCCGCTTATCGGAACTATTTATTACCCAGAGGCTGTTATCGGGGGCGGTGTAAGGGCGGCGTACCTGACTGACTCAGCCTCACTAGCGTGTCCCAAGACGGGAGTTCAGTCGCGGGATTGAGGTTTCCAACGGGGCACCAGAGGAACAACTGCTGGGGCTGGTGCGGTGCAGCTACTCCGAATCTTGGTAGACTCGAGCCCCCTGCTATACCCCCGCAGCGACAACTCTCCATTGCTGCCGTGGACTCCGGTCAAGGTGACCAAGTCGCGGTTGGCGTCAATCGCAGATTTCCAGCTAACGACTTCGAGGACCTCGCCTGTCCGTCGCTTCGCATGACTTCTCGGCCCTCGTGTACACTCCGTTGGAAGCAGTGCCGTGCATCACGCCCGACTGCCTCCGCATCATTCCCTTTCGGATGTCACGATGGGCGTTGATCCTCTATCGCCCATTGCGCCCGCGCGCCTAAGAGCTTTAATACTCCCCGTTGGCCGGATTAAGCGATCTCGGTTCCTCAGTTTCGCCGCGAGACTTCAGTCCGAAAATGTTGTCCGCTTGGGGGACATTAGCCCCGATGCGCGGCCCAATCGAAGTGAGTGGCTTGAGACGGGAGAATGAGCTTTCAATGTGGCATATCGCGGGGTTTAAAAGGACCGATTCACTGATTACCGCAATTCTTCAACCATAGACATGTTCTCTCCGCTAGCGTTCCCGACGGGCATCATCCTCTATGACCTTTCGTTCTCCATGCCCCCTATATCACACCTGGAATTGTATCCTTTTGAGATATTTAGAGAGCCCCTGGTGGTTCTTGCGATAGCCGATGGGATAGAGCTCCCCCGCGGTACAGACCAGGCTGATCTTGACACGAATAACGACAAATCACCGAAGCCAGAGGGACTGGGTCAACTCCAACAGGAACTCGAATTACTCAAAGAGAAGAACCCAAGGGCGCTGGTGCACCAGCTTCTAATATTTGATTATGATGGAGTCAACAAGACCTCCAACGGCCCCGATAATGTCATGTGGATTCCGCCTCCGCGGGCCTCCAAGGCTACTACGATGAAAACCGTACTGTGCGATATCACGTCTCTTCTCCTTTCTGAAATGGACGAGTTTGCAAAGACTATTCAGAGTATCCCAACTATTGAATCCCCGAGAGCCTCTTCTTGGGGGCCACATCGTGGCCCGGATTTGCGCCGCCGCCCAACGGACAAGCTGTTTCATAGGATGACGATGCCTGCGCAACTTCTCACAGATCCAAACAGTACTCCCGAAACCCCTCAAGGCTCCAGCCAGAGCTCACCGACACCTGAAGATCATGAAACACCGACAACGTTCGATGAGATTACTCGATCCATACAGCTTGCTAGTCGCTCCAGCACCATCCTAGGCAAACCAGGCTCTCTACCGTCATCCAAAGAGCATAGTAGGGATCGGATGTCAGTGAGTGGCCTGAGTGCTACAGACCGGACGAAGAACCGGATCAAAGGTCGCTCAGGTGTTGTAATAGGAACTCTTTTCCTCCAGTCTGGGAGATGGCCGGATGCGTTGAAGGAACTAGTTGAAGCTGCATCCAACGCTAGAGCAAGCAGCGACTATGTGTGGCATGCCAAAGCCCTCGAATCGATTCTTCTCTGTTTACTGATGTTTGCCTGGGCGGGCATGGATTTTCAAGTTTGTTACGGCTTTCCACTAAAGATTATTGGCTGCTAAACCTTTTCATTCGCAGGTTCCTCCAATCTGCTATCCCGTTGCCGATAAATCTTCCAAGGCGGCAACCGCAATCAACTTTGATTCAACTTTGGGTCAATCCGCGGGGAATCGAATCATCTCTCTCCAGAACCTTTCGAACCTTTTGCCTGACCTCGCAAACAATATCCTAAATCTGTATAATCGTGCGGCCAATATTACAGATGAACCACTACCACAGCTCGTCTTCTCTGAGACAGTTATCCGTCTGGCAAGGTTATTAGTAGCCACACGTATCCGTGACGGGGCCTTGGACGACAATGCCTTGAAGCACATTGTAATGAACGAGCCGCTACAACTTCTGATCCGACCGGAGCGGCCTCGTGGGCTGACAATCCCTCGAAAAAATGAAATTGCAAACTTTCTCTTTCGTGCGTTACCGCTGTCTGCTGGCTCAGATCTACCTGCAACGGACGCTATACCTATTCTAATTGGTGTTGTGTCTGTCTTGAACACGCTCGACTTACCACGGAAAAAGGCATTCGTTCTGAGGGAGCTTCTATCTATCTTGGTTCCAGCTCTAGTAACTGCTCGCAAAATCGGGGCGGCAGAAGTGGGCATCCACCCTGCAGCAGGCTTGTCATCTCTCAGCGATACCGCTTTTGATATCAACGCCCTTGATGTGGGCCCAGGGAACATGGACCAGAGCATGCGCACGCTTCTCGGTACGATAGGAGAGGTATACGGCGTACAGTCTTCGTCTTGGACCGAACTGGGGAAAAGAAGGTCCGGGAGTGCTAGCGATTTCCAGACCTCCGAGTATGACTCGGTAGCATGGACCGCTGAACGGGCTTTTCGACACGTCGTCCTAGATCGTTATGGTGACTTGAACCTTAAGATTGATGTTCTCAAAATGTGCATCAACTCATGTGAAGCGCTCCCGGATTTTGGTGGTGTTCTACGATTTACGGTTGAGCTCCTCCAAACGATTCGGGGGGATCTTATGCTCTCTAGATTATCCTACACCGCACCCTGTTTGCAACCGGATGAGCAGAATCGTCTTTTAAATAATATCAAGCGAACTGTTGGTGCTGCTAACCGGCTTGGCGTAGCAGGCCTAGAAGCCGAATATTGGGATGATTTTTTGGTTCGTGGGGTTGAGCTGCTTTCCCTATCTGACCCTCAAAGACCCGTTCGTCGGTCTAAGTCAGAACTTGATGCTGTTACTGCGACCAGCGAGAAGTCCACGAAAGATCCATTCTTGTACAATCCCTTCTCTAAACCAGCCGGTAAAGCCTCGGAGCTTCTCATGGTTGCCGGTGAATATGCAACATTCCAGGTCACTCTTCAGAACCCTTATGAATTTGAAGTTGAGATTGAACGAATCCGCCTTGAGAGCGAGGGTGCGCCTCTGGATGCTGTGGCGGAGTGGGTACTCCTTCCACCGCTCTGTCTTCAAGACATCACAGTACACGGAATGGCGCATGAACAGGGCTCATTAAAGATAACCGGTTGTTCTGTTAAGGTTCGGCACTGTAGGGAACGGAGCTTCCCTATATTCAAAGACTTCTGGAGGCCTGATATAGAGGTGAAATTCAAACGAACCGGGTTGGCGGCCAAGAAGCCTTCGACTGATCGTCCTCTATCATGGAGCTCTACATTCTCCAAGGATGGGAAGCCACTTTCAAAGAAAGGGCCTGAAACGTCCTATTGTGAGGTGAAGGTTATCCGGCCCCAGCCGTCCCTCGTAATAGAGTCATTATCTCTGTCTCAACCCGCAGTTATGGTTCTTGAGGGTGAGAAGGCATCTTTCAGCATTACGCTGCGCAACGCATCATCTTGCGACCTTGACTTCATCTTATTTACTTTCCAGGACTCGACGACCAAACAAATACAGACAGCGCTGGGCAACAAGGACTTGCTTCCGGTTGAAGTTTATGAATTAGCGCTGAAGCTATCAAGGCCAGCACTCCATTGGCGCAGGGAAGACTTGAATCCGAGTGACTACTCCATCCCAGCAGGACAACGTGCCACGTTCACTATTGATGTCACTGGAAACCCTGGGTTGCAGGAAGCTACCGTGCAGATCGATTATTCTAGTATCGGAGTCTCTTACGAGGCACTACCTGACATCTTCCATACCAGACAGCTATTTATACCGCTCACCGCAACGGTAAATGCGAGTGTGGAAGTGGCCCGTTGCGATATATTGCCCTTCAGTAGTGACTTTGCATGGTCATCGAATAATGAAAAGAATGGCGTCGACCACTCCACGAGCGCAGCACTTGAATATTCTGACTCCCACAGCAGCGATCACTTCTCAACCGTCCTCTTGAATCTGGCGCGAGGAACGTATGTTTCTGACCACTGCATTCTTCTCCTTGACCTTCGGAACGCTTGGCCAAATCCGTTATCAGTGACTTTGCATGTCACGGACAGACCCCTGGAGGCAACTGACGGCGCTTCTGCGATTACTGATGAAGCCTGTCAATATTCCCTCCGCGAGGTTCTTCAACCAGGCCAGATGTCGCGTTTTGTGCTCGTTCTACCTCGAGTTTATGTACAAAACCCCCACGCCTCAATTCCGTCCCTGAGCACGGGGTCCAAGAGACAGTTCGTTGTTAGCACGCATAAACTTACATTCGATGCTGAAGCGGCAGCACGGGAGGCATTCTGGTATCGCGAAGAACTTCTCAAGAGAGTCAATGGATTCTGGAAAGAGACTTTGGGCGGCCGTGAAGGGACCATCGACCTCAGAAACATGCGCTTCAATGCGCGCATAGTTGACGCATTCCGACTTGAAGATGTGGAGACGAGTTTCTCCTTGAAGCCTTCGTTCTCTGAGTGCGCTGAAACGGGCACGTCCGCTAGCGTTGTCCAGACTGGGAGGTCAAAGTACAAGGTCGAAACTGATGAGATGCTGGATCTTACCGTGACCGTTCATAACCGGTCCTCTAGACCCATCCAGCCCCTTCTACGACTCCAGCCCAGTCTTCGTAACCAACCAAGCAATGTTGCACTTGATCTTCCAAGACGCCTCGTCTGGACGGGCATGTTGCAGCAAGTACTGCCCGTGTTAAGCAGTGGTGAAAGTACCAGTGCTACGGTCGGCGTTACGATCCTCTGCCGAGGCGAGTACGAATTCGGCGCTACAGTCGAGGAGCTACGGCTACTGCGTCCATCTTCCGAGAACAACGGAGAAACCACGTCAGACTATGCGTACCTTTACGATGAAGGGTTCATCAAGGATACCTTTGGCGCCGACATGGCTAAGAAACGACGCATCTGGCATGCCAGAGAAACGTGTGTTATGACTGCTCATGATTAACGGCCACAAACATAAACGTCCGAGTTTCAGACTTTCTTTCGCTTTGCACGAGATGCGCGCAGCAGCAGTTCATGATTGGAATGACAACAAACAACTTTTTGTACAAATTTCGAAATCTTGTGACAACTTAGTCGGAAGGTCAGCATCGGAGCTTAAGCCGATTAATGAGCGTATTTATGTGAGCTTGCTGGTCTTGTTGGTCGATGTTTGGTGATAAAGATATGGGATCGGTTGGCTTGGGGGGCTCCTTTCGTGCCCTCTCGATCCCACCCGACTCTTTGGTTGATTGTCTATGCTATATAGATAGATTTATTTGGTTGATACCAGTCACTGTACATACCCTGGATGATAACCCAACATGTCCATATAATCCAAACTATTGACCCCTCAGTCCATTCCATCGGTTCCATAAGCAATCCTCTTTGATATCACATCCTAGGGTAGCCTTGGCCGCGAGGGCTGAGACTAACTAGTGACCAGGCATCTCGGGCCCTATCCGTGGTTTAAATGCGTGGGTGATGTCCACAAATAGTGACGAGCAACATATTGCTTGGAAAAGCAGACTCAATGGAGGGTGTTTGGGACAACCGAGGGGCCTCGGAGTAGAGTCGAGTATGAAAGACCGGTAAATGTGCAGATCTTATGAAGGTAGAATAGCCCTCAGATCCAGGTTCGGTTCGATCTTGCGCAAAGGGGCGCAGAGTCGTAATCTATTCATCAGCAAGGCCATCAGGTCATGTTCTACCTACCTTCTTCTTCTTGCTCCTGCATATTTGACACAGGCTCATCTTTGCCCTGCCCTCTAGAACCCGCCGGCTGGTCTACAGACGGGAAGCTAAGATGTTTCCAGTCTTCAATTTCTTCAATGATACACTTGAGTCGGTCGCGGATACTCTCAACTGCATAAGTCCCCAATATAAGTCTCAGTGGCGGATAAGAGCAATGGCCTAGTTGCCAAACCAAATGCGCCGCCTTAACCGCACTCGCAGGCTGTTTATCACCCAGCCACATTAGCATCCGCTTTGCGTGAGCCGCCGGTGAGGTTGGTGTGTTATATGGTTCGCTTGGCGGCTTCACGAGAAAATGTCCGTATAGCGGTAAGGGAGAAGAGAGATTATGCGCGCTGTCTGTGTTGGGGAAAGGTTCCGCTGAAACGAGGTCCCCCACATCATCACGGCGCATATGGCCGGGTTCCACGAGCGTAGTCTTAATGTTGAAGTTGTCGACTTCGTAAAGCATACTCTCCATGAGCCCCTCAACAGCATACTTCGAGGCACAGTACGGTCCCAACCCCGGCACACCTAGGGCGCCAGAAGTCGAGCTAAAAATCAAATATCTCCCCGAGCGACGTTCCCTGAAATGATGCAACGATAACTGAATCATGTTCAGTGTCCCCGTGAAATTCGTCTCGAACTGGTCGCGGATATCATATTCGTCTTGGTCTTCGCAGGCGCCGATGACACCATACCCCGCACAATTGGCGATGATGTCGATGCGGCCGAAGCGCTCGATGGTGCGGTCGATGACTTGCTGCACGGTTTCGCGGGCGCGCACGTCGCAGAGCAGGCCTAGGCAGTTTTCGTGCTCGTCCTCGAGCTTCTTCATCGCTTGCGGGCTTGTTTCGAAAGTGCGGCCGGCTGCCGCGACGAGGTCGTCACGCGAGAGGGCGGTTTTCACGAGGGAGCGGCCCATGTGGCCGGTTGCGCCGAAGATCTAAAGTCACAAGAGTAGAGAATGATCAATAAAGGTGCCTCTGGGGAAGTTTGGGAGGTAGATGCCATACCAGCCAGACAAGTGGTTTGGGCGGGTTCTGCGGGCCTGGGGGGTCGGTGGTTGAAGGGAGTTGAAGCTTCGGTTCGCGACTGCTGGTTGTTGCAGAGGGCGACAGGGCAGCTGTCGCCCTCGGAGGGGAGTTGTGGAGCTCCATAAAGTAGAAGGAGTGAGGTTGTTTTTGAAAAAGAAGTTATGTCAGCCGTGAATGCTAAGATCGCGAAGGGGCGGGGAGATTCTCGATTCTCCGCACTGGGAAAATCCGGGGCTCACCATCTTCGCGACAATTATAATAATATTAATATTAATGCCAAACTTTCCTAGCAATTTTCGGAACTACTGACAGTTTTGATCTCAATCGGGCCATATATATAATTCTTCAATGGGACCCATTGCTGGAGAGCCCTGACTCATTGGATGTACATACATAACGCTACTCACAATGCAGCCATCGGAACGCCAGCACGCCGTAGAACACAGATGAATATACGCACAACTGGACATCTAACGTCCGATTTCTCTCCGAAGCCGTCCAGCGGCTGTGGAGGGTGCAGATTCGGGCCATCCGCTCACAGCATCATCGACTTCCTCGAGGAGAGTTTTGCTGTTGTGAATAGAGGTGCTGGCTAAAACTACCCGTATACCCGGGGAGCTGGCGTTGACCTGGGTCACCATCTTCGCTTCTTCATACGTTGCTCCGCCAACCATAAAGATAATGATATCTTGTGGCTTGTCCCGAATGTGGCCGCCGCCTTCTAGGAATGGATACTGGAGCTCCTTGAGCTTGCCTTTGATCAAATTTTGCAGGGTTGCTTCTAGTCGAGGTGAATGTTGCGTGTACACGTTCTCGACACCTTTTAACCCTTTAAACCTGTCACGAGCGCCGGAAAACAGCGACGTGGATTCAAAGACGTCAGAGAAGCCGCCGGCGATAGGCGGAGCCTGGAGAGAGTGGTGATAGGCGAGTATCTTCGGTATGATGTTGACCTGGTGCGAAGGAACATTGCCTGCCGTTACGAGTAAATCGAGGAGGGTTGGAAGAGCGTTCGATGGTTGTTTTTCATATCTGATGGCGTATAAAGCTACTAGGCGCAGCTTATTCTCAGCAGGTACTGTGGGTATTTGGATGATCCTTTGCAGATTCTACAAAAGTGTTAACCGAATAATGAGGGAACATCAGAGAGTGATTCAATCATACCTTTAGGTCGCTGTTATGGCTGTCGTTGCAAGCCAAACTTTGTTCCAGTTCGCTCACATCGAGCAGGGTATCCTCCCCTACTCGTCGACTAAGCTCCCCAACCAGCGTAACATGCTTGCTCACATTGCCGGAAAGTTTTCGGAACTCGGGATAGTCCTCCACGAAGCGCTTCATATCGGTAATAGACTCGATGTTCATCGTGTTTTTAGTCTTCACCTGGTATTGTTCCACGTATTCTTTGATATTCTGGCCGAGATCTCCGAAATTCTGGTACATATTTTTCTTGAAGAAGGGGTCCTGGTCCTGCGAAAGAACAATTTCCCGCAACTCAGGACGGATTTCTGGCACGTCTCGGAGATCTACCCGTCCATTCTGGATACCCATCAATTCATGTACCATGGCCTGATATGTCCATTGTGTGAGGAGCGGCGTTATAGGATCATCACGACGGTCCAGGATAAGTAGGATCGGAGGGGTGTCGGTCTTGCGGAAGTTGAAGAGCTGCTCCTCCTGTGTTAGTTGATAGCGAACTTCGGTAGCCAATTTCTTAGCTAATAAGCTATTCTTCTCATATCGAATAAGCGGGTTTTTCTTGAGAGAAAGCAACGTCGCAACCACCCCCTCCGTGGTTCTCTGTAGTGCGTCCGCGTTCCATACATCTGGCGAATTGGCCCAAAGCCGCTGGTTGGGGTAGCCTAAATTCAGAGAGCAAAGATCTGGATTTATCACAAGAAAGTCCGCAAAATGTTCCTGGACGACCCGCACCACTTCGTGCACATCGGCTTCGGCCAGGCGCTCGAGGGAGGATTTGCGGATGATATTGCTCAGGTAGATGTAGTATTCGCCGTACTTCGGCTCGCGGAGTTCGTCAATGAGGAGCTGGATGGAAGTTGGAGAGGGTCGCACGAAACAGAGGCAACGTAGATGTCGCATTCTCTCCCGAGCAGTGTTATCTAGGCGGTCAATCAGGTATACCTCATGGTTCAGTAGGGCGGATTGGGTGATGGCGGTCGAGACAATTGGCACCTGTGAGAAACAACAGTTAGCTCCCAGTCTCGTTGCTGCTTATAGAGAAATTGCGAGTGTCCCACTGTCTCACTGTCAAGTAGTAAGATCTTCATCTTGGTCGTAGACGGGCCCGATGCCGAAGGTTCGCCCGCAGTGACCATCTTGGAGATGTAGCCAGACACCGCGGCGACGACATCCATGGTGGCTGATGGGGAGCGACAAGAGAAAGAAGATAAAGAAGATGAGAAATGCGATTCGACAAGATCACGGACGAGTCATGGGGAAGGAAGAGAGATGAAGCTGGTCTAGGGAGATGCCAAGTCGCAGTCTGGTGATTGGCCTTGTGATTCCGTCATGCCTCTCAACCCAAAACAACTCCCACCTCAACATCTCCAATTCTTCCTCTCCTTCACTCGCTGTCCTTTTCGCTCACCTCTTCCACCTCCATGTTGCTTATTTTGTAATTTACCTCCCATTTGGGCTTTAATCATGTTCCCAGGCATCGACTATTGTGGGTTTCTTTCTTTTTCCTTTTTTTTTTTTGGTACACTTGCGATTGGATCCCGGCGCAATCGAACTGAGCTTCATAGCGAGTTAACTAACATCCTCATTACCTCTTTTCAGTGTTCAGCTATCCGACTAGGATCACTGGAGCTTCTATCGATGAGTGTACGTTCCTCCTGGTGTCTCTCTCCTCTTTCTCCAGCTCGACCAGTCTAGTTAATGGCGGGGTTCTATGTAGTAAAACTCATAGCCTCCTTCCTCCTTTCATACCCGTTGGCAGCACTATTGAAGAGGATTCCAGACACTCAACCTTGGAAGAAAAATGCTTTCAACATTGTAGTGTCGCTCTTCTACCTCGTCGGACTGTTTGATTTGTGGGACGGGCTGCGGACCCTCATCTACAGTTCCGTCGGCATTTATGCTATCGCCTACTATATCGATGGCTCAATGATGCCCTGGATCGGCTTCATCTTTTTGATGAGCCACATGTCAATCAATCACATTACTCGCCAGATCTTAGATGATCCCCAGGTTATCGACATCACTGGAGCCCAGATGGTGCTTGTGATGAAGCTCTCTACTTTCTGCTGGAACGTGCATGACGGGCGGTTGCCCCAAGACCAGCTGTCAGATCCCCAGAAGTATGCTGCAATAACCGCTTTCCCCTCGATCCTAGACTACTCCGGTTACATACTGTTTTTTCCGGGCCTTTTTGGCGGTCCAGCATTTGACTATGTCTCATACCGTCGATGGATCGACACCACACTCTTCGAGGTACCCCCAGGCACTGATCCATCCAAAGTGCCACCGACACGAAAGAAGCGCAAAATTCCCCGAAGTGGAACTCCAGCTGCCAAGAAAGCAGTGATAGGCCTGACATGGGTTGTGGTTTTCCTGCAACTAAGCTCGATTTACAACCAAGATGCTGTGTTGGACCCCAGTTTCCTGGACTACTCGTTCTTTCGGCGAGTCTGGACTCTGTATGCCCTTGGATTCACGACACGTACCAAGTATTATGGCGTGTGGGCCCTGGCTGAAGGCGCCTGCATTTTGTCAGGAATGGGGTATAACGGTTTTGATCCCAAGACGGGCAAGGTGTTCTGGAACCGGCTGGAGAACATCGACCCCTGGAAGCTCGAGACAGCTCAAAATTCTCATGCTTATTTAGGAAACTGGAACAAGAACACCAACCACTGGCTGCGGAATTACGTCTACTTGCGCGTCACTCCCAAAGGAAAGAAACCAGGGTTCCGCGCCAGTCTGGCGACATTCACGACAAGTGCTTTCTGGCATGGCTTTTACCCCGGATATTACTTCTCATTTGTTCTAGGGTCTTTCGTCCAAACTGTAGCCAAGAGTGAGTAGACCCCCTGCCTAGCTTCCGTTTGTGTCGCTGACCATGCTTCCCAGACTTCCGACGCCATGTTCGGCCCTTCTTCCTTTCTTCAGATGGGAGTACGCCAGGTCCATACAAGCGCTATTATGACGTTGCCAGCTGGCTCGTAACCCAATCCATCATGGCTTTTACTGTCATGCCTTTCCTTTTCCTGACATTTTCCGCTTCGATCAGCGTTTGGCAAAGCGTCTACTATTATGGCATCATTGCTGTCGTTGCATCTCTTGCTTTGTTCTCTTCCCCTGCGAAGGGTATCCTCGTCAAGAAGTTAAAATCTCGCGGTCGTCCCAAGATCGTACGCTCAGCGAGCGCAGAGAGCATTCAAGAACCAACACTCGGTCTACCAAGCGATGCCCTCAAGGAATTCGACAATGCAGTGCAGGAGATCAAATCCGAAATCGAGTCCAGACGCAGAGGAGGCAGCGTGGTCACGATGCCAACAGGCGAGGAACTCAAGGCTGCGATCGAAAACAAGATTGGCCGCACATTCGGATAAGCCACTACGACCCTCTCCTTCCTCAAATACAGTTTCTTGTGGCCCGCAGTCAACAAAAAACCTCGGTATTCTTAGCTCTTTCTTTTAGGTGCACAACCTTAACTAACTAGTGGATGACCAGGTGAAATTCTCGGGGGCGAAGTACTTCCGAATAGATTGTTTTATACCAACATCGATGACATAGACTTATAAGTTTTTTTTTTTTTTTGGTTTTTGGTCAGCTTAATATTTTAATCACCCCCCCATCTGTTCTGATATACATGCTTTCCCACGGCAGCCTCAACTCCAAACCTTGAAGACTATCTGGCAAATTGTGCGGCAATTTCAATACTAGCAAGCCTCGTCATCACGAAAGGAGCGAAAATATATATACCAAGCAAAGTGAAATAGAGTGTATATAAGTATATAATGTCCGCCAAACCCAGGACCAAATGCTAAATGTTTATATATCAAAACATAAATACTGTCTAAGAATTAACGAATAAAGGCAAAAATTCCCAGCTAAAAGAGCCAGCAAAGGAAAGCAGATAATAAAGTCCGTGATCTGTCGTCGTAAAGAAATCCGCAGAAAAACGATTACCCTTTACTCCACGTGAAAACCCTCCCATCAAAGTGATGTAAAAAGGGCGAGCAGAAGCGAGAACAACACCGAGCTTGAAGAGAATGAGTATAAACATTATGTGCATCACGTCGTGCAGTCGTGTCGAGTATTTTTTTTTGGAAGAAGAAGAGAAGAAGCAGTCGGGAGAAGGTAATGTGGAGTGAAGATGAAAGGGTGAAGGGTAGAATGGCGAATGCCGAGAATGAGAAAGAGAAGCGAGAAGGTGACGGCGGGAGTTCCACGATGCCGGTGAGGCCGTCGAATTGAGGAAAAAGAAGGATTAGATCGATCGGGGAAAAGAAAACAGTCATTGCCTGCAGAGGGAATGAGAAAGGGGGCCTGCCGGGCCAATAAACGGCACATCTAATTCGGAGGGGTATGGGCTCTCTAGAAGCCCACTGTAGTGCCCACAACAGCCAGTGTTATCTAGACGTATTATTAGTGGACATCACCGACGAACAAGGAACCGGACATACAATGATAGCAATGATCACCAACCCCAGGGGGTTCATCCATCGATTGAGGTTTCTCCACCATCGAGCATTCATGTATCGCCTTCGCTCAAGGTCGTAGATTCGCATCTTGAGCGCCACCTCCAGCTCAGGTCCACGGTTCTCCTCCATCATCATTTCCGGTTTTCTTGGTAGAGGGAGGAAGGAGGCAATAAGCCATGCTAAATGAGCGTAATGTGTAAGAAACAAGGGTGCCTATGTAAAAAGATAAAGGACACTTACTGAGTGGACATAAAAAACCCAAACAAAAGGACCAGACTTGGATATTGCGCCGCCCAAGGACTGGCTCAGTGCGAGAGTCAAGAGATGGTGCACGCCAAACGCTCGATTTCGGGGCAACAACGCGCTTATCGGGATATAGATGAGGCGACCAGCTATGTCGCAGTCGATGAAGAGACGATCCAGATCTTGTCACAGAGGCCTCAGGAGCTTTCACCCAGTGGCTTCGCGGGTCCCGGAGATCAGAAATTGGCTGCTTGCCGGAACTGGCTTGAGTCTCATTGGTAGAGGCTCTGGTCCGAGTCCGACTGACAGCACTGGCAAAGCGCTGGATAACGTTGGATTTGGAAGTCGGAGGTCGCGCGGGAGCCGGGCGATTACCTTCCTCCACCAGGGAGAGGGTAGAATTCCCGGCCTCTTCTTCAGCTGTATAATACATCTTAGCCCAAGTAGGGAGAATGTTTGTGACAAAGCTAGAACTTGTGCCAGGGCGCTGGTTGCTCCGTACGCTGCTGCTTCTTGAGCTTGAAGCCTGGCTAGTAGGAACGCCTGGGTTTGTGGGACGCGGCGGTAGGCTGGCAACACTGTCTAGAAACTCGTCATCCTCCGACTCGTTCACCATCCATACCGAGGATGAGGTAAGTCTCTGGCGTGTCATGGCTGCAGGAGGCGGTGAAGGTTCTTGTGATAGATTTCTCGAGTTTCTGTTCGCAGGGAAAGCAAAGTCAAGATCGCCCTCGGCTGACCATCGAGATGTTACGGTTGAGAGATGAGACCTAAATCGGTCTGAGGAATAATCGCCAGTAGGTCCGTGTAGATTATCATCGGATGAGCCTGTCGAGTTCGATAAGTTTTCCACTCTTGAACCGGATGACGATGGGGCTCTGATAGTTGGATACTGGATAAACACACCACTATCGACAACAGCTTGCTGTATATCGGAGCGCGGTGCGCTACCTGAGGATGATGTTGCGGAACGAGAATGGCTCCTGACGCTAGGACGAGTCGAATTTGACCTCATGGAGGGAACCTGGTATGGAGGGCTGGAGCGAAAAGATTGAGAGCGCGAGCCCCCGAGCTCGGACGAAGAACCATGTGTCCAAGGCACAGCATCTGCATATCGAATGACAGTTCCGAACGAATTCAACGAGGACACCGAATTTGACCGTGAGCCGGAGTCTTGGTTAGATGAGGCACCAATGCGTACGAAATTAAGACTCGAATTGTCCAGGGCGACGAAGTTAGGGCTGGAGGGCGGCCCTATAGGGACGACATTCGGGCTTGTATTACTTGACGACGCATTTCCTGGGCCGGATGGTTGGCGCGAGGCGGATTCAACAGGTACAGTCTTGATAGTCGGCGCGCTTTGAGGGAGAGTCGGTTCTTCATCTGAATACGTAGCAGCCGAACCATCGTTCTGTTGAACGCCACCTCGTTCGTGTTCGAGCAGCTCTGAATCTGGAAAAGAAGTCTTGCTTGAGCTGGGATCATCCTCCCACAACTGCGGCGGCGTGTTGGCGGTATCAAAGGTTGACGAGAGATCCCAATCAGCAATTGAGTGATCAATTAAGCTACTGTCGGCAAGGCCACTGACATCTGTGGAGTATGTCCCGGTCGATGTACTTGGTTCTTCATCAACGTGAAAGCGAGAGTCTGGAACGAACTCATGGCCTTTTCCTGGTCGTGGTGGGAGAATTTGTTCCGGTTTGGTTGGATAGGGAGTAGCTGTGTAGACGTCACGGTCTTCCTGCTCAGGGTTCTTGTCGCTGACAGCTCGCACAGATACAGGTGGAGAGCATTCGTTCGTGTGGGATGGAGTGCGTTCATGAAGAGCTCTCCGTCGGGGAGAGGAATTGGTTGAACGCATGTTGTTAGAGTGACAATTAATTCATTATCCGGCGATACCAGCGGTAGAAGGAGTGTAAAACTGGCCCAAGGAATGTAATTCCCAAGGGGGTAAGTGTGTTCAAAACAAGGGAGAAGGGTAGGGAAGTAGAAAAGAATTGAAAGCCTCCGCAAGATATTATCAATTAGAGGTGATATAAGAAGTATCGAAAAGAAGAGATGGGACAATAATCGAATGACTGCTTGATCTAAAGCGAATGAAAAAGACGAAGTGCAGCAAGTATGACTAGTCGATGATACGATCAACACGTTGCTGGCTGTTGACAGTGTTTTTGTGGTGGTCCGTGAAAATTCTTGGTGCAGTAATAAGGAATGCCTTGACAGTGACAACACGATTCGACGTGGAAAAAAGACCGATGGTGTCCAGCGGTTATGGGATAAAAAGAGTGTAGATCCAACCGATAGCGACAGGAATACTGAATCCTGATACAACCGAAGGGAAAGGAGCAATTGCAAGAACTGTAAAAGAGCGTCTAACCGGAGAGCTGGGAGCACCGCTGGGAACCGTTTCCAAAAGAGCGACAAACGACAGAACGACTGGAGGGCTGAAAGCAAAGGGACACAATCTGAAACAGCGAGATACCCGCAAATATGTATTTAAGAAGCTTTCCCCCTTCAGCCCAGGAATTTAGTTGCCCAGCGGCGGTGAGCAATGGAAGAAGAAAGGACCCAGAGCCTAGGGGCCAAGCAGAGGAGTCTGGAGCGCCGTTTGAAATCGCACGATTGGCGGATAAGACAGGGCAAACGAAGCTCGTCGCTTATTTTAGGAAGATGTCTGCCTCTCAATTTGCCAGTGGGTTCGAGTTTAATTGCTGCGGTCCCTCCCTCTTCGTCATCCAAGATCGAAGACTGAAGATCGCCCGTGTCTAAGAATATTGAACAGAACGGACTCGACGCCGCGATTGAGACCCCGTCATCATCTCAATAATTACCAGCTGCAGGCTCCGAGGGAAATTAAGGCTTCTTAACGAACTCGAGTTCATTTACCCTGCCGCTAGTCTAATAATTTCATTCATCTCTGGATGGACTCACGAATTCACGATTCAAAGACTAAGTAGAGAGCGACTTGACTCCTGGCCTCAAAGCCAAAGGCCACCCTCGGCCGTACATATAGCGTGCATAAGCGACTCTGCGTTGGAGGAATAACGATGCACGGAGTCCAGTCCATCCCACTCGCTGCGTGCTGGATAATCTCTTCACATTTCCAAACTTGGCTACGGGCGTTGTTTTCCACGAGGGAGCCAAATCTCTGAAAGGTGATGTGACAAGTCGCAACGGTGGACCGTGGAGTCCATGTCCACGAACCTCACGGTGGGCAGCAGCAGGTTGCAGGTTCAGGAACAGGATGGGAACCATTCTGGGCTCGATCCACCCACCGTGGCTTAGTGCGGACTCGAAACCTCGAAGGACCTCATTGGCGCCAGGAGAGGGAAATTGGCGCTGACGATCCAATAACAGCGTAGTATCAAGGGGAGAAACATTTAAAATCGAGAAATTATGCACAGTCGACCATTCAAAAAGCATCATGGTGCAGAAGGATCACTCGAAGGTTGCCAACTCATCTAGAGTGGACTCAGTGGAGTGCTTCGTCTGATGCCTCAGGGTAACCGACTCATCCTGATGAGAAAGAAAATAATGGAAGGACATGGCGAGAACCTTAATTATTGATGAGCATCAGCTGTAGATCATCGGAAATCAATTGCGACTCTGTGAGTCACAGAGTATGAAACGTTAATATTGAAATTGATCTTGTTAATACTGGCAGTCCGAGAAAGTGGTGAAGCCGAAGGCAAGTTGTCGAGCTTGAGCTCTTCATCAGGAAATAATAATTGGCGATGGCGATGCATTGGTGCCTTAGTACTCAGGCATCAGTTGTGTGTCCTTCCCTTTGTTCTGCTTCTTCTCACCTCACTAATTGTAGGAATGTTTTAACGGAGTAGAAGGTCGAGTTCATCCTCAACACGCCCAGAGTCCTACACCCATCCTTTTATTTTCCTTTCTCTAACGCTGTCGTCTTCTTTTGGTAGTTAATATACCGTACCCAACCCTCGTTTTCAAGCCCCTATCTGCTTTTCTCGTCCAAGCTTCAGCTTCTGGGAGCACGGAGAATGGCCCCTGTTAGCCTTCTCGCTCGCCTCAAAAATTTGTACTCGAAAGACCAAGGTAAGTTGCTTGCATAATAATTCCGAAACAATCCACCCAGTTTCACGTTTACTAACTGTCGGGTCTAGATGAGCCGGCTATTTCGGCCCAGGCAGCAGCTGGGATTTCGGTATGTCCCCCTTGGTCTGAGCGTTGTTCTATAAAAATAGCACTATCATCATTCACTCTCAATCAAAAAGGAGGATGCAGAGAAAGGGGTCACTTGCGAACGCGGCGCCCGATGCTCCTCCTTCCGACTCCCGAGACATCACTCCCTCCCTGCTGATCCATTTGGCTAGATCTGTTTGACCCTGATCTACGTGCTACCATTCTATATCTCATCGGCTACACGACCGTCCGCCACTCTTAGTCGCGATGCTCCATCGGTGATCAGAGCCAGGATACGAGCAGTAACGCTGTCTTGTGTCGTTTGTAGCTTGGCTGTTCTATGGCTCATTGTTGCCAAAAACGACTCCTCCGTTTTCGATGCCCTCAAGCTCATGGGCTGGTGGCCCCTCAGCTTCACGGACATCTTCCGTAGCTTAGTCTTGACTGCCATCCTATTCACTGGGCCTCTTTTCGAGCGCGGAATTGCCGAGGGCGAATGGAGGGAATGGTTCAGGGGAGCTCGAATCTCTGAAACGGTAGGCGGCTGGATTGGGTGGAGGAATTATGTTGCGGTGAGTTTGTTCCTGGTCCGAGTTACATGGCTCGTCCGGCTAACGATGGGATGCAGGGTCCCATCACAGAGGAGGCCATGTTCCGATCAGCCATAATACCTCTTCATCTTCTCGCCCGAGTTAGCTCGGGACGTATCGTTTGTATAGCTCCGTTATATTTTGGGGTCGCTCACGTGCATCATTTCTATGAGTTTCGGTTGACCCATCCGGATACTTCAATCATCGCCGCAGTGCTTCGCTCTGTCTTCCAGTTCGGATTCACGACGGTCTTTGGCTGGTACGCCACTTTTATCTATCTTCGAACTGGTTCTCTCTTCGCTGTCATCCTTATCCATACCTTCTGCAACTGGTGTGGGCTTCCTCGCCTGTGGGGAAGGGTTGAGGCGGCGGTTCCAATAGGACCTACTCTCAATAGAGGGAAAGAGGATTCTGACAGGAGCGTAGAGTACTCATATGACAAGCTCAGTATTGGATGGAGCATCGCATATTATACTCTCCTTGTCGTAGGGGCTATTGGATTCTATTACGCACTGTGGCCGTTGACAGAGTCTCTGCACGCATTGGCTGACTTTACAAGTTCATGATGGATCGAAAAGGGACATTTTCTCTTGGAGCTCTTTTTGTTGTTCCTCGGTCCTCGCTATCCCAACGAAGTGGGGAGGGTTTTCCCTGGTCTAACAGCCTAATAGGCGATCAATATAGATATGGTGGAGTGGACAGACTACTAGTACTATATCTGTATACCGTTTCAATAACAGTACCTAATGTAAATATTTCCACGTTCATGATCTGACCATAAACTTGCGATATAATTCGAGTGCGTCGCACTCCATGCTCTCTCTGTGATGGTTGCCTTATCGCAGTCTCTTATCTCCGACTCGGCCTCAGAGTCTTCGGAGAACAACATATATCGTTACCACCAACAGCTCAATCCTCTTTCCCACAAACGCGATTATATTAAAAAATCGGACTCGACAGCATACCAGTACCCCGATCAAAAATGAGACTACGAGCCACGGGCTGGCGATCGCCTGCCACTCGACAGACTAGGACCGAACCGAGGAGAGCAAGAGCTGCAACCCGATGCCTATCAAGCTCCAGTTGCGTTTCAATGCCTAGGCGAATCGGTCTAGATATTCCACCGCTGTTTCCTGTTACCAAAACCTGCCCTGAACCGAGATGCTCATGCCCTCCAACACCGTCCATGCCCGAAGGGCTGCTGCTCGACTATGATCATCCGCTGAGCGGGACAATGGCAGCTTACGCTCAACAAATAGTTATCTGCACAGGACAAAAAGATTGGACAAGTCGCATTGAGAACGATGGGGAAAATCAAAGCTGGGGGGATCTCGTGAGAGGTCTAAAGGGCTTAATGGGCCGTGGTGGTCCATATGCCGATGTAAGTCGCATCTCAGTTTTCTCTACCTACGAAGGCGCTGGCTGACCTCTGTTTTGTTCCCAGCCCTTTAACAACGTTATGGTCACAAATTCGTCCCTGCCCCCGTCCTCCGCTGGGGTTTCCTCCCGCAGCGCTGCCTCAGCCTTCCTTTTTCCTAGCTTCAAATACTTTCCTTCTATACCCGTCAATTCCTCAGAGATGTCGAAAACAGGCACCGACCTTTCAGCGTTTGTGCAGGCATTTCTTCTCCCCACACAGCTCAGCCCGATGACGGAGACGCTTCCTGAGCCGCGGCATAGCGACTTACTGCGAAAACCAGAATTGGCGTCCAAGTTCCCTGACGCTGTCGATATACATCATTCGCCTATTATTTTGATATGCGGTCATGGCGGCCGTGATATGCGATGCGGAGTGATGGCGCCTGTTTTGGAGGAGCAATTCGGAAGAGTCTTGGAATCAAAAGGGATATTCACCGCGGCCGCCACTGACAGCGGCAAATTTGACAGTCCGGATCGTGCACATATCGGACTAATCAGTCACGTCGGTGGACACAAATACGCCGGGAATGTGATCATATACATTCCCAAGAACATGAAGCACGGAGACTCGTCCGGTCCCCATCCGCTAGCCGGCAAGGGGATTTGGTACGGGCGTATTGAGCCCAAGCATGTCGAGGGCATCGTGGAGGAAACTATCCTGAGAGGCAAAGTGGTATCAGATCATTTCAGGGGTGGGATAAATCACGATGGAAGCATTCTACGGCTATAGACTTCTTTCCTCGTTTGCACCAAAATTTGCGTCAGTTTGGAAGCGCAGGGAGTTCAATGTGTTGTATGTATATTAAATTTTGTATGCCAGATATACACATAAAGTTCAGCTAAATAGATCATGATATTTAAACTTGGCTGTTAAAAGTATCTCGGAAGCTTTGAAATCCACTGCAGCATAAGCGCTTGAGACTCGAGAGCTTCCGCACTAGGCCAAACTGGGCCTAAGCTCGGAATCTTAAAATCATCTTAGTCGCGATCAACCCATTTTCATTCCACCCTCGTACTTTCCAAGTGCCAGCAGTGACCCAATCCGTGCAAATTATGTCAGTATGAGCGCGCGAAAAGAGGTCAAAAAATGCAACACCTCTTCCGTTTCCGATTGAGCCCTGTGCGGGCTTCATTGGCGCCTCGAACATTGAGCATATGTTCACTACCTCCGCGATCTCCTCCAGGCTCCTCCTACCGCACACTAGCGACTGCAACCGCAACGGCGACGTCCAGGTCGAAGAGACTCGATTTACTGGCCATAGACAAGAAATGGCAGACGAAGTGGCAAGAAGATGGGGCCGCCATTGGTGCTGAGAATACCCTTGCAGGGGCGGCCAATGAGAAGCCCAAGGCGTATGTTCTGTCAATGTTTCCCTATCCATCCGGAACGCTCCATATGGGCCATTTACGGGTTTATACGATATCGGATGTACTAGCGCGGTTTTATCGGATGCGCGGCCATGAGGTTCTGCATCCAATGGGGTGGGATGCCTTTGGGTTGCCGGCAGAGAATGCAGCGATTGAGCATGGTGTTTCTCCTGCGGGATGGACCACGGGCAATATTGCTCGGATGAAGGAGCAGTTACGGAGTATTTCGACTTCGTTTAATTGGGACCGGGTATGTTTTAGAGTATTTGGGTACGGTTGTATTGAAGGAACATCATCCGCTAACGAGGGTTGGCTTTTCTTGAGACATGATAGGAGCTCACGACTTGCTCGCCGCAATTTTACGAACATACTCAACGGATATTCTTGATGTTATATGATAAAGGCCTTGCCTATCAGGCAGAAGCCATGGTCAATTATGACCCAGTTGATAAGACGGTGCTGGCGAATGAACAGGTTGATACGAATGGCTACTCCTGGCGTTCTGGAGCGAAAGTCGAAAAAAAGAAGCTTAGACAGTGGTTTTTCCGCATCACAGAATTCAAGGAACAGTTGTTGGAGGATCTTGACTCTCTTGCCGGTTTTTGGCCGGAGCGAGTGCTGTCCATGCAGCGGAATTGGCTGGGGAAATCGTACGGTGCGAAGATCACGTTTCCCCTTGTTGCCGAGGGCAGTGATGGCAGGAATCTTGATATAAACGTTTTCACTACACGGCCAGACACACTCTACGGAGCAGAGTACCTTGCCCTCGCGCTGGATCATCCCATTGTTCTGGATGCAGCTAAGAGGGATGTTGCTCTGCAAACATTCTTACACGAGGCAGCGATGCTACCGACAGATTCTAAAGTCGGGTATAAGCTGGCGAACATAAGCGTCACGAATCCTTTGCACTTAATTGACAAAGAAAGCCTCCACCTCGCTCGTCGACTGCCGGTGTATGTAGCACCTTACGTTCTCAGTGGCTATGGCGAGGGCGCAGTGATGGGAGTACCTGGTCACGATTCCAGAGATTTCTTGTTTTTCAAAGAAAATGCAAACCCCAGCTCGATTCCCGTCATCTTGAGGGCGGAGCAGGCGTCTGCAACCAGTGCCGATCCAGATGCAAGTGAGAGTCCCATCAACGAGGCGAGACCTTTCACGCAGGAAGGCTTCCTAACCACGAGATGCGGGAAATACCACGGCCTCCATTCTCGTGAAGCTGGAAAAATGATTACCACTGATCTCAAAGCCACTGGTCGCGCGGAGTTTGTCGAGCAATGGAGACTAAGGGATTGGCTTATCAGCCGCCAGCGTTACTGGGGAACCCCGATTCCCATAATCCACTGCGAAGATTGCGGTCCCCAGCCTGTCCCTGTAGGCGATCTTCCGGTGAAGCTGCCCGAGTTAGAGGGGGACTGGCTAAAAGAAAAACGAGGGAACCCTCTTGAGTCCTCTGAAGAGTGGATCGCGACCAAGTGCCCAAGTTGCGGAGGCCAAGCAAGGCGTGATACAGACACCATGGACACTTTTGTCGATTCCTCATGGTACTACCTCCGTTTCTTAGATGCTGCAAACGAACAACAGCCTTTTTCTCCCTCAGTGATGCGGCCGGTCGACGTCTACGTTGGGGGTGTTGAGCACGCAATTCTGCATCTGCTCTACGCTCGCTTCATTTACAAATTCCTCTCCCACTCGAACCTTTTCCCAGAGATTGCTCGAACTGGTGACTTAGCGACGCCACCGGAACCCTTCAAGACCCTCCTTTCCCAGGGCATGGTTCATGGCAGGACGTACACGGAACCTTCCACGGGCCGATTTCTGCTTCCCTCTGAACTCGATCTCTCCAACCCAGATAAGCCGGTCATCAAAGAGACAGGGGCAGCACCGAATATATCATTCGAGAAAATGTCGAAAAGCAAACACAACGGTGTGGACCCAACAACATGCGTCTCGAAGTACGGTGCCGATGCCACTCGTGCCCATGTACTTTTCTCGGCCCCTGTTAGTGAGGTACTCGAGTGGGACGAGACAAAGATTGTTGGTATGGAGCGCTGGCTCAGCCGACTCTGGAAACTTGTTGTGGATGCAGAGCAGACCCTGAGCTCATCCTCATATACAGTGCAACCGGCCGACTTATTAACAGTGTCTAGTCACACTGCCAGCCTGGAACCGCTGCAGAGTTTGAGCGATAATGATGCTGAGGCCGTACTTTCCAGTCACCGCGCCGTTTGCTCTGTCACAAACTGTATTGAAAAGAATCCTTATGGGCTCAACACAGTCATCTCTGACTTGACAAAACTTACCAACTCGCTCTTATCTTCTGCCCCTACCTCGCCGCATATTCTCTATCTCACCGTCTCTTCCCTACTACGACTCTTGGCACCTGTGGCCCCAGCATTGTCATCCGAATGTTGGGAAATCCTCCATTCATCCATTGTTCCGGAACAGCCTGGCTCTGAGCCCAGTAGCACCCCGGCAATCTTTGACTGCGCGTGGCCAACGCCGCCGCTAACAACAGAACAAGCCGACATACTATCAGCGCGCGGAGGACAGATCATAGCGGTTCAAATCAATGGCAAGCTGCGCTTCACCGTTACGATCCCACGGATGCTCTCACCAACAACAGCGGAGTCTGGAGTGACGGAGCAGGACTATATTGTCACTCGCATTTTGGAAACCGAAGAAGGACGTGTCTGGTTGCGGGAAAGGAACGACTGGGAGAAACGGAGAAGGGTCATTGTAGTCAAGGGCGGAAAATTGGTGAACATTGTCTTCTAGTTGGGACATGGTCGCCTGCAATTAGATCTGTGTATATTAGATTTTGGCATTATTGTATAGGGTGCCTTGGGAATTAAACCTTCTATTTCCTTGCAGCATTGAGGCGGCGGTCTCGCAAATATCTCGGAATTCGCTCAGAAGCAAATTGGGGTAAATCGAGGCTGCCGCCGAACCCATCGGATGATGTGACTGGATATGAATCTGGGCTCATGGAGTATCCGGCTGTGTGAGGAGTGGTGGAGCCTCCGAGCTCGCAATGGAGCCTTTCCCCTCATGCAGCGACAACCTTGTGCCGGCGAGGCGCTCTTGACACTGAATAATAATAATGCCAATGGAAATCAGCTCGGTGAAAACACGGCGTAGACTCGGTGTTTGCGGAGATCGGTGTTGGCGGAGACGCCATTCTTACTAAACTGATCAAAGTCGTGTAGTTATTGTTTTAGATGATGTGCGCTCTTCGCTGCGAGAACCTTCCCTTGCTAATATCAAGCGCGGGATGGCTGGAAGGCTAAAGACCTTCGGTGTTGTGCTGTACTAGGGAGACTCTACATTCTTCTTCCCATCCCCCGGGGCTAGGGAGTAGTATTACCCCTTTTGTTCATGGAATCCATGCGGTGCTGGCCTGGAACTTGTTGCGAATTGCGATGGAGTTGAGGATGAGGGGCGGAAGAAAACCCCGCACTAGAGCTTACCCCTCATGAGGGGAAGAGTCCAATCAGGAAATTATTCTGGCAGCGGCGGTGCGACCATGCCGGGTAACCTAACTGTCTACAAACCACTCAGGAGCGGCAGTTGAGGCAAGGTTAAGCAAGGGTGAGCGAGGGAGCAAATGGTAAAACGCCCGACCAGTGACTGAATGGAGCCAAAACGTCCTCCGGGTCCAAGCGTCAAACAGTAGATGCCCTACGGAAGTTCCCCCTCACTGTACGTAACCACATGCGGAGATCCTCCAATGCCACAGCGAATTCCTGTTCCTTGGGCAACTCTCCTCTCCACTTCCCGGGGGAAGAGTTGCACGATAGATGTCTTGTTTCTCATGCGATCAACCAGTGGGACTCCGCCCTGATCACGGACATCCGGATGGAAATTGGATTGCTGATGGAGGAGACTGCGAAATTGCATACCCAGTCATGCCTATATATTTAATGATATTCCCCGTGTCTGAATGCATTCCTTCCATCTCATCATCAATTCATCATTACCTCATCACCTCTCAACCAGGCTCTCTGTAACCGGATCTGGTAAGTCATCTGTCTCTCCCCTGTTCATCTGTCCATGATGTATATTCCCCACACCAAACTGCTTGTCAGTTTAGATTCATGGATCAAAGTTGCCGCCGACCAGACAGTATAAAGCAGCTGGCTGACCTCACTCTTTAGTATCCTTATTATCTCCATCTTCCTAACAGCTTCAAAGCAATTCACTTGTTAATCTTTCAAAATGGTACTTATCCGTTCTTTCTCCCGTCAACTGCGACGGCCCATCTCGAGCCTCCTTTCACCCAATGCGCTGAGCAGGCCTACGCTTGGTAGCCGCTTCGGGGCTGGTTCTACTCCTGGTGCACGTACGCTAACTGCATCGGCGAACCTACAGGGCAAGGTTCTTATGGTCCTCTATGACGTAAGTCGTTCCCAAGTCAATACTTCTCGTCAATGATAGCAGCAACCTCTGACTGAGTACTAGGGTGGCTCGCACGCCAAAGATCAACCCGGTCTCCTCGGGGCCACCGAGAATGAGCTGGGCATCAAGAAGTGGCTCGAGGACCAGGGCCACACTGTTGTGACCACCTCCAGCAAGGACGGTGAGAACTCGACTTTTGATAAGGAACTTGTTGACGCCGAAGTTATCATCACTACTCCGTTAGTAGCACCCTTGCGTACATCGATATTGCTTCGCCAACTGACAAGTCTTCTGCAGCTTCCACCCTGGATACCTCACCGCTGAGCGTCTAGCCAAGGCCAAGAATCTCAAGATCGCCGTCACTGCTGGTATTGGATCTGACCACGTCGATCTTAACGCTGCCAACAAGACCAATGGCGGTATCACTGTTGCTGAAGTCACCGGCTCCAATGTTGTCTCCGTAGCTGAGCACGTCATCATGACTATCCTCGTGCTTGTCCGCAATTTCGTCCCCTCTCACGATCAGGTCCGCAAGGGCGAATGGGACGTTGCCGCTGTCGCTAAGAACGAGTTCGACCTAGAGAACAAGGTTGTTGGAACCGTTGGTGTTGGCCGCATCGGTGAGCGTGTACTCCGCCGTCTTAAGCCCTTCGACTGCAAGGAGCTCCTGTACTACGACTACCAGCCCTTGAACGCCACTACCGAGAAGGAGATTGGCGCTCGCCGTGTCGAGTCTCTGGAGGAGCTAGTTGCTCAGTGTGATGTTGTCACTATCAACTGCCCTCTGCACGAGAAGACTTTTGGTCTGTTCAACAAGGAGCTCATTTCCAAGATGAAGCCTGGTAAGTCCCGTTTAAGTAATAGTACAGTATGATCATGTTGCTAACTTTTTACACAGGCGCTTGGCTTGTCAACACCGCCCGTGGCGCTATCGTTGTCAAGGAGGATGTTGCTGAGGCTCTCAAGTCTGGCCACCTGCGAGGCTACGGTGGTGATGTCTGGTTCCCTCAGCCTGCTCCCAAAGACCACCCGCTCCGCTACGCTGAGCACCCCTGGGGCGGCGGCAATGCCATGGTTCCTCACATGTCCGGTACCTCTATCGACGCCCAGCTTCGCTACGCCAACGGTGTCAAGTCCATTCTGGACAGCTACTACTCCGGCCGCTTTGACTACAGGCCTGAGGATCTGATCGTCCACGCCGGTGACTATGTCACTAAGGCTTATGGTCAGCGTAGCAAGGCTTAAATGGAGTCGGATAAGATGACATGACGAAAATGATTATATTGGCGCATTTTTCTGCTCTGCAACCCCACAGAGGGTGGTGCATTTCTCAATACTACCTACTCAAGTTATGATACCTGAATCGAAAATACTTCAAATTTCATGGAACACCTTAATTTTCTCCGGAACGTCGTATTGCACAAATACTAATGGTGTATTCACTTGTTGGTTGATTGAACCATCAGGAAACTACCCCACGCAACTGTAAGAGGGAAGAAGCATGCAGTACTTAAATAATCATGAAAGTAAAATCAATAGACCGCTCATTTCAAACGCCGAGATTGACCAGTTTATACGTATCTATATACAGACACAACCAACGTTGCCTGATAGTACTGAAGAATAAAATAGGACCACCAAAGCATCATCGACGCCCTCGACCCGTCCAATTGTCCCGATTCACTTCCTCATCACTATCATCCATAAACCCCTCCTCAAGTTCTCTGCTTAACCTTCCCTCATCTTCAGCAACTGTACTTCGTCGCTGCTCTAACGCCTCGCGATGTGCGGAGTCCATATCCATCCCGACCATGATCTCTCCCTCTTCGTCGAGAATGCTGATATTATCATTCGCATCTAAGATATGTGTTTGTTGTCGCCAGGATGAGGGAAGAAATCGACGCATGATAGCGTCTGCTATGCGTTCCCAAAGTGAAGATGTGTGCGCCGTGATAGTCTCTAGCGGGAGATATTGGGAGTACCGTTGGTGGTAGCGGCGGACGAAGGGGACGATTAGGAAAGAGATGAGGACGTATAAGGTTAGGGAGATCACGGCAGGAATGAGGAGGGTCTAGCTCCGATTAAGGTCAGCTTTGTTACAAGGGAAATAACTGAGATATTGACTTGAGATATATAAATAGTAGGGGAATGCCGCACCTTTGCGAGACTGGATGCGGAACCCATCTTGACTTGGGCAAGCTTGCAGTCCGCCTAGTTTTTTGCGAAGAGGACAACAACGTAGTACCCACGTTACCGGTCTCTGGTACTCTTCATGGCTGCAGGCTTCACCTCCAAGGCGCAAGGTAGACTAATCGAGCTGATCTCCAATGCTGACGCTCCCAGTTCCACGTGATGGTCTAGCGGCTGCTTTGACACTTGACACCCCAGGCATAAATTATCATGTGACTTGCCGTCTCTGTGTGTGGTTCTAGAGCCTACCCCCCTAATTACAGACAATCCGAGCGCTATTTGGTCCGAATCTCAGTTTTCAGTGCAGGAGAGAGCTACAGGGTGCTTGGACAGGCTGTCTGAAGCTATATATTGTCAATTTACGATCTTGACCCTTCTCCGGATGTCTAGCATAGGAGGAAGGTGACGGTATCTCTTGTCCCTCCCCTCTCGTTCTAACTGCGGAGCGGCGCGACTAGTGCAAATCAGCCAGGAGTGCAAGCAAACAACCTATTATTATCGCTCGCTCAAAGTTTGATGCCCCGTCTTTTGTGCGGAGTCCTGGATCGTTGGGGTATTATCAACTTAATAACGGCAGAAGAAACTTACTAGCCGGCTATTTGTTCAGCGGAACGACGCTCATGCTGCACTTTGCATCTCCCCAGCGACGCACGTCAACATGCCAACTCCCACATCCGCCTCTGATAAATCAAGACAGACATCGGCGGGCAAGTCATTTTTCGGGAGGAAGCTACACAAGGAGAAACCAGTGGAGGATCGGTACGATGCTCATGGGAGTTGGGAGAGTCTCGCCCCTCCATCAAGTGCCGCCGACTCTCGTTCATCGCGACACTCGAAGCGGTCCTCAATACAGTCCGTGGACATTGGCCACGATATAGATCCCTCTTATTTGTCAACGTCCGCCGGCGTGATTACTTCGATTCCCTTTGATAGTTTATCGACCGATACCAAATCGCCGATTCCCGTCGATTACCTTTCCAAGACCGAGACCTCTCCTCGAAAAGAGCCGTCGCCGGGGCATTTAGCGAAGGGAGTAGGCGATTTTCACCAATACCCAGTTTGGAACCCGACCGATATGCGCGATAAACAACAAAATTCACATCCTACGGGGCCTCGGCCACCGCCGCATGCCACGGGTGTAGTGATGAGCTCAAGTTCTACGGGAGATAGGGGAACCCGATATCAACAGTGGGGGAGACCTGGAAGCTCTGCAGCTAATGCTGGTTTCAGTCACCACTCATTGTCGACTGTGGATTCCTCAACAAACTCTCGCATGTCTATTGACCAAGCTAGCGTTCACTCTTCACTTTCATCAAACACTCGTGGTTCAAGTCATATGGAGCGTACGATTGCGCCCTCGCACTCGGCAGATCGGACTACATACTTTGGCGTTATAAACTCTGGTCGTGGAACGAGCGCAATCCCACCCGCTCAACCTAGGGTGGCGCAAAATGCGGAACAGTATCTCACAAGACCAAGGGATGATCGTATTGTGGACCAGCTATTCCTTGAGTTGATGCAGAAACGAGGATGGCAAAATCTCCCCGAGCAGGCCAAACGGCAAATGATGGCATACCCGGCATCTAAGAAATGGACGTTGGTTCACCAAGATCGATTGACAGAATTACAAGGGGAGCAAAAGCGCAAACAGAATGCGCGCCAGACACATGGTTATGATGGCCCATCTGGGATTCTTGAACGAGCGGACGAGGAGGGCAGCCCGGAGTGGTATGTCAAGAAGGTCATGGACGACACTATCACCTCCAAACAACTGGCTAGTTTGAGTGTCAGTCTACGAACGCAACCGATTAGTTGGGTGAAAGCCTTTGTTGAGGCACAAGGCCAAATTGCCTTGACCAACGTACTGGTAAAGATTAACCGCAAGAAAGTTACGGGCCCGGTCCCTGCACCTCCATCTGGCGACAAGGATTTGGACCGCGAATACGATATCGTTAAATGTCTGAAAGCGTTGATGAACAACAAATATGGCGCGGATGACGCCCTCGCTCATCAACAAATCATTGTGGCATTGATCAGCTCGTTACTATCTCCCCGGTTGAATACAAGGAAACTCGTTAGTGAGGTTCTCACGTTCCTTTGCCACTGGGCTGAAGGGCAAGGCCACGAGAGGGTTTTGCAGGCTATGGATCATGTCAAAAACCATCAAGGTGAAACCGGCCGCTTCGATGCCTGGATGCGTATTGTCGAGGTAACAATCGATGGCCGTGGAAAGATGGGCAGTCTGGTTGGTGCGAGTGAGGAGTATCGCAGCGGCGGTGTCGGAATGGAGAACCTTCTCATGGAATATGCTGTTTCAACCATGATCCTGATCAACATGTTGGTGGATGCACAAGAGAGTGACTTGCAGCTACGATGTCATATCCGAGCCCAGTTTATATCTTGCGGCATCAAGCGCCTTTTGTCGAAGATGGAGGATTTTCAATATGAAGTTATTGATAAGCAGATTGAACATTTCCGGGAGAATGAGGCCATCGATTACGAAGATCTACTGCAACGGGAGGGAAGCAGTACGAAGGATAGTATCGAAGGAGAAGTAAAGGATATGACCGACCCCCTGCAGATTACGGATGCTATTGCAACTCGCATCAATGGAACAAGAGCTCACGATTACTTTCTTTCAGCCCTGCAGCATCTGCTTCTGATCCGGGAAAACTCCGGAGAGGAGGGTCTCAGGATGTACCAGCTTGTGGATGCTATGCTTAGCTATGTTGCTATGGATAGGAGACTACCGGACCTTGATCTGCGACAGGGATTGACATTCACTGTACAAAGTTTGCTAGATCGACTCCATACGGACGCAGAGGCCAGACAAGCGTACGATGAATCTCTGGAAGCTCGACAAATTGCGGAGGCCGCGATTGCTGAACGGGATGAGATGAAGGCGCAGGTTGAGTTAGGTGCGGATGGCTTGGTCAAGAAGTTGCAGAAGCAGATCGAGGAGCAGACCGGTATAATCGAGCTGCAGAGCAGGCAAAATGAGATGAACAAGGCCGAGCTCGCAGATGTTCAAAGGCTTCGTGCTCAGGAGTTGCAACGAAACGAGCTGGAAACCCGAGAACTATACCTCATGCTTCGAGACGCCCAAGATATTGCGGCATCGAATGCTAAGAAATCCAACCTAGCAAATGCTGAGACGGATCCAGCCCAGATGAATGGCATTCTAGACCGGGAGAAACTGCTGGGGCGACTGGAGAAGCAGCTGGAAAGAACGAAGACACAGTTCAAGCTGGAAGGCAAGGTCTGGGGTCAGCACGGACCGTCAGATCGACTACGTGAACTCCGTGAGCAAATGGACGGCGATGCTGAACCGATTGAGGATTTCGAGCAGCAAGCCCGTCGGAACCTCAGTATGAACCCTGTAGGATCTGTGTATCGCAAGAGAACCTACATCCAGGACATCGAGGCTCCATCTGAGGAGCAAGACCAAACTGATGATGAAGTCGTCTATGAAAAGGCGCGAGTTGTGGATCTCCACCGACCACGCATGAATCCAGAACAAGCAACTGGTCTTCTAGGCGAAATCGCTGCTAAAGTCCCGAAGATCGATGGTGACGATGAGACACAAGCCTCCAAGCCTCCTGAAACTGAACAGCCCGCAGAAGAAGCAGTCGCCAATATCGACGAAGCGCCAGCAGACGAAACGAAAGCAAAGGGTGAAGGGGCAGCACCACCACCACCCCCTCCTCCTCCTCCTCCTCCTCCACCAAGCCTCTCTGGAGCAGCCCCTCCCCCTCCCCCGCCTCCTCCGCCTCCTCCACCAGGTTTCTCTGGAGCAGCCCTTCCCCCTCCCCCGCCTCCTCCGCCTCCTCCACCACCCCCAGGAGCAGGGGCAGCCTTTCCTCCGCCGCCTCCGCCACCACCTCCACCTGGTGGTTTCAATGTTCCTCCCCCCCCACCGCCTCCTGGTGGTGCATTTGGAGTGCCACCCCCGCCACCTCCACCCGGTACAGTAATTGGTGGATGGAGAGCAAACTACTTGGCTTCCCGAGGAGCACCATCTCACGCTATGCCTCTCATGTCATCCATTCGACCCAAGAAGAAGCTCAAGGCCCTCCACTGGGACAAGGTCGATACCCCGCAGGTTACAGTATGGGCCTCTCACGCAGCAAATCCTCAGGATAAGGAGGATAAGTACGTCGAGTTGGCTAAGCGAGGAGTATTGGATGAAGTCGAACGACTATTCATGGCCAAGGAGACCAAGATTTTTGGAGGTGGCGTGGCAGTCAAGCAACGCAAAGACAAGAAACAAATCATCTCTAACGACGTATCTAAGAATTTCCAGATTGCCTTGTCCAAGTTCTCTCAATTCCCCGCCGAAGACGTCGTCCGAAGGATTATTCACTGTGACACGGACATACTGGACAACATGGTTGTCATGGAATTCCTGCAGCGAGACGAACTGTGCACAATTCCAGAGAACGTATCGAAACTCATGGCACCGTACAGCAAGGACTGGACTGGTCCGGATGCTGCCAGCTCTGAACGAGAACAAGAACCCAGTGAACTTACTCGTGAAGATCAGATTTACCTCTACACCGCATACGAACTAAACCATTACTGGAAGGCAAGAATGCGCGCACTTGCTTTGACTCGCTCTTTCGAGCCGGACTATGAGCATATCTCCGCGAAGCTTAAAGAGGTTGTGCGAGTGAGCGAATCCTTGAGAGACTCTGTCGCCTTGATGAACGTGCTCGGATTAATCTTGGATATTGGTAATTTCATGAATGACGCCAACAAGCAGGCACAGGGTTTCAAGTTGAGCTCTTTGGCTCGCCTGGGAATGGTCAAAGACGACAAGAACGAGACCACGTTTGCAGATCTTGTCGAACGTATTGTTCGGAACCAGTATCCCGAATGGGAAGACTTCACTGATCAAATCGGTGGTGTTATTGGTCTTCAGAAGCTCAATGTCGACCAGCTGCGGACGGATGCGAAGAAATACATCGATAACATCAAGAATGTACAGGCAAGCTTGGATGCAGGCAACCTCAGCGACCCGAAGAAGTTCCATCCTCAAGATCGTGTCAGCCAGATTACTCAACGCAGCATGAAGGATGCCAGGCGGAAAGCAGAGCAGATGCAGCTCTATCTAGAAGAAATGGTAAAGTCATATGATGATATTATGGTCTTCTATGGCGAAGATAACACCGATGATGGTGCTCGGCGGGACTTCTTTGCGAAGTTGGCCGCATTCTTACAAGAGTGGAAGGTAGGCTGGCACGACTGTTGTTTTTATTCGTTTAGAACTTTGCTAACTGCAATTTACAGAAATCCAAGGAAAAGAACATGTCCCTGGAGGAAGTTAGAAGACGTACAGAAGCGTCTTTGGCTCGCAAGCGGATCAATGCTGGTCTTGCCAACAGTGCGATTACGAGTTCAGATTCCCCAGTCTCGCCGGCTACAAGCGGCGCCATGGATTCCCTCCTGGAGAAGTTACGTGCTGCTGCCCCTCAGGCCAAGGATCAACGTGATCGCCGTCGCCGTGCGAGATTAAAGGAACGGCATCAGGTTCGAGTTGCCTCGGGACAGAAGGTACCACCGGATCTTGAAGCCTCCGACGGTCCGGGGAACGGCCCGGAAGGGGAGAACAATGGTATCGCCGACCCGAATGCCACCGAGTCCGACCTCTTAAGTCCTCCCATTCAGGAATCTGAGGGGGCCGGGGGTTCACCAACTGTCTCAGAGAGCGAAGACGTCGCAGATCGTGCAGCGAGCATGCTCCAAGGGTTAAGAGATAATGCCGACCCGGAACGCACACGGAGACGTAGAGAAAGTGCGGAAGAGGAACGAAGAAAGCGTCGGCTGAGGAGGCGCAACGGAGCTACCAGTGGTAGCAAGGACAGCACTGATACTACGCCTTTATCACCTGTGACCGAACCGACTTCGACCTCCCCTGACGAGTTGGCAGAACCAGGCAGTCTGGCTCTTTCTAGTTTCCCGAATGGAGACGGCCCTACCTCGGACCCTCCAACCATTGTCTTATCATCAAATACTTCCGATACGCCTGATGATGAGAATCGCCCTTGATCAAGCTAGCTACACCCTTTCTGAAATGAAGGAGAAAGCGACAATTCTGACACCACATATCGACCTACTACCAATTCCGTTTTCTTAATATAATGTTTGATAGACCATCTGATGTCGTCTCGGAGAACCCATTCCTATCCATTGTTATGTATAACACTAACTTTTCAACTCGTCGACTTCAACTCTTCGCCTTCTCCGTTTCCTTTCTGTTTTGTCTTATCTACTAGCCAGCGTGACGGGACCAGGTTTGATGTCATGATCAACTTTTTCTCCTCTCATTACATCTCTTGCATCTTCCTGCGATAACTGCTTTATCTTTGACGGCATTCTTGAGCATTCCCTTCATTTTCCCGAGACGACAGCCCATGTACATATTCTCCTTACTGTGCTGATGTCTGGTCTATTGGTCATATTGGTCATATTGGTCAAGAATTGAGCGTACGATTCTGCTATTCGGCACGCAGGCGTGACGAAGTGATTAAATTCTGTCGATTCCATATGTTTTGGCATAATTATAACTATATACTATCTTTGTCCCACTTTTTGAATAGTGGAAACTCACGTGATGCGGAATTTGCATATCTCGTCCAACACCTCCGAGAAGCAGCATAACATTCAACCTCGATTCGATCGTCCGTTAATCTTTTCAGTTTCCTTCAGTTTACCGTGATAGAATTCATATTGTCTCCGCGCATGCGGGCACCCCTGTTGCGGCACTTGCGATGGGTTGCTATACCCGTTCGCTCGCCATGGAACCGACTCTGTGGTAGAGCGCATTCATTCCCCCCCATACTACCTGCACCGCAAAGTCGATCGTTCTTGGCATCACTGCCAACACGGCTGGTCCATGAGGGTGAATCCACCATATACGCGCTTTCTACGGCTCCCGGTCGAGCTGCAATCGCCGTAGTCCGAGTATCTGGACCGGCCTGTGTCTCGGTAAGTAGAATTGCGTTATCTCTTCTATGAGGAATAAGTAACAAGGCCTGACTTCTTGATCTGTTTGCTCTAGGTCTACAAATCACTATGCCCCAAAGCGCCATTACCGCGACCCCGTGTGGGAGCCGTTCGCACCCTCTACGACCCGACCTCGGACAATCCATCTAGCCAAGCAGGTGTCTTAGATGCCGGAGCTTTGGTGCTATACTTCCCCGGCCCTAAGACTGTCACCGGAGAGGATGTTTTGGAGCTTCACCTTCATGGAGGACCAGCAATTGTACGATCCGTCCTGACAGCCATCGCGGGTACTAGTGGCGGTGATCGTCTAGTGCGGTACGCAGAGGCAGGCGAATTCACCAGACGAGCGTTTATGAACGACCGGCTGGGACTCCCGCAGATCGAGGCATTAGGTGATACCTTAGCGGCAGATACCGAACAGCAGCGGCGCTTGGCTGTACGTGGCGCGAGCGATGCGTTATCGAAACGATACGAACAGTGGCGCCATCAGTTGCTTTACGCACGTGGGGAGCTTGAGGCATTAATTGATTTCTCGGAGGACCAGCATTTTGATGAGTCTTCTGACGAGTTAATCCTATCCGTGGCGTCGCAGGTGCGGGCTCTTAGTCGGCAAATTGCGCTGCACATTCAGAATGCGTCAAAGGGGGAGCTGATGCGTAGCGGGATTAAGGTTGCCCTGCTTGGAGCGCCTAATGCGGGCAAAAGCTCTCTTTTGAACCGGATTGTTGGTCGGGAGGCGGCTATCGTCAGTACGGAAGAAGGTACTACTAGGGATATTGTGGATGTTGGAATCGACTTGGGCGGTTGGTATTGCAAGTTAGGCGATATGGCGGGGATTCGATCAGAGCCTGATAATTCATCTGGGGATGTGTCAGTGGCAATCGGCGCGGTCGAAAAGGAGGGTATCCGGCGGGCTCGCGCGCGGGCTTTGGAATCCGATGTGGTTGTCGTGGTTTTCTCAGTGGAGGACGGATCCGATGAAGGGACACCGTATCAACTTGCCGTGGAGCCGGATGTCGTGGATGCAGCCAACGAATGTGTGCGCGCGGGTAAGCATATCGTCGTGGTCATCAATAAATGTGACCGGCTATCACCACTGGACCGGATCGATTCTGGTCAAGCGCCGCCTGAACTGGCCCTGAAAGTGAGCCAGCTCTTCCCCGAAGTCCCAATGAATCGCCTTTTCGGTATTTCGTGCCTCGAACCCTCAGATGGACCCGAACAACCCGAGACAAACACAAACACCTGGGTGACCTTCCTGCAGGGCCTAATCTCAACCTTTGAGGAAATGGCCACTCCATCTGGAGTAGACGGAGACTCAAACGGACAATACGATCGATCATACTGGGAAGATTCACTAGGAGTGAGTCATCGGCAAAGCTCTAATCTACAACTATGTCTGCAAAACCTAGATGATTTTCTAGCCGAAGCCGCTCCCTCCTCGTCCTCTAACGGAATGCCTGGTAGCTCATTTCCGAAGGCTCGGGAAATGAACTCAGACGAATTGGAGGTGGACATAGTGGTGGCTGCAGAGCACCTACGTTATGCTGCTGATGCTCTCGCCTCGATCACGGGCAAGGGTGAAAACGGCGATGTCGAGGACGTGTTGGGTGTGGTTTTTGAGAAATTCTGCGTGGGGAAGTAAGGGTCTGCTCGTCACTTTGTTGGAATGCGTGATGGGATGCGTCACCTCCCTTTGTGATGATGCTAAATCAACATCGTGGTGCCCGTACTTCTGGAGCGCTGTGGAACGCTGCTGGTCGATGCTATCCAGTCTAGAGAGGTGTTCCCGGGAAAGTTGTTAATATGATCACCTGAGGCTACCAGTTATGGCCTTATAAGACTAAGAGCAGGCGACAAGAGCCCAAGATGCTACTCATCAGCATACTATTGTTTGGGTGTCGGTGCTGGGAAGACAGGCAAGAAGGGTTTTGGAGGAGACGATGGGCATGTCATGTCTGTTGAGTGCCTTGAGCTTCCTGGGGTGGGGAATGACGGGCATTTGAATTAAGGAGCCAACGGGGTTTGATGAGATTTTACGGTTCTACGAAAGGAAAGCAGCGAAGTAATTAAGAACAGCTGAAATACAGGCTCGATGAGGATTACCATTAGGCGGTTGTGCTTGTTGGTATATATTAGATATGATGGCTAGGTATATATATATAACAAAGGATGTCGGAAGATGAGGCAGGGAACTCGATCATCGATATCCCAGGGTGGGAAACCAACACCCGAGGCAGTTGAAACGAAGCTATCTATTCCTATCAGATTTCAACTTCAAATATACTAGTACAATAGCAATGCAAAACACGAGCACCTAAATGCATAGTAGCAGGACTCAACGCCGCCAGTTTATGTTGATCAATCCATCAATGCAGCTGAGTTCCTCTAATCTAAGAAAGCGCGAAGGAACACCTTGGGGTATAATAGAACAGAAATAAGCCGTCTCCGGTCAAGAACAGGCTCGCTGGCTTCAAGCCCCAATGGCATTCTTGACCCATTTCTCCAGACCTCCCTTGGCAATGATCTCTTGGACGTTGGGAGGCAATTCTCCAACCTTGTGCGTCCACTTGGGTCCATTCGCTCCTTCCTGAACCTCGATGAGGCTCCTCCGCACGTCCCAGGTCAGAGTCCAGCCCGTGCGACGAGTAAGGACCTTGTCACCGGAGCCAAAGCTCTCACGGAGGCGGCCGATCAGACGAGGGACTTCTAGGCCCATCAGAGCATTGTTGATACTGTTGCGGGAGAAGATGTTTCCAAAGCTGCCTGATACAACCAGAGGGATCTTCTTTGCTAGAATGGCAGTAGCAGCTTGTTCTCGGGAACTTCCGCAGCCGAAGTTGAAGCCACTGACTAGGATGTCTCCTTCTTTAGCGGCACTCGAGAACTGGGGATCGTAGTTCTCCATGCAGACGCGGGCCATAGTCTCGGCAGGCAGGTCGTCCTGATATGTGTCTAATTCGTTGTTAGTTCAGTTGCAGACGCTTGACAAGGGGGAGGTTTTTTTTGACAAACATTTTCCAGGGTAAATGTTATCCGTGTTTAAGTTATCTGCGTCGCAGAAAACGATTTCTCCAGAGACGCTTTCGGGGAAGCCGGGGTAGATATCTGTCAGGCCTTGATCGGATTCCTCAACTGCAGGAGTCTCAGGAGCGAAACGCTTCTCGCCGTCGGCGACAAGATCATCCAATTGACCGATCACCTTCTCCAAAGCTTCCTCGGCTGTAAGCATACGGTCCTCCTCGCGAATGCCGTCGCCTTCACCCCGAACCACTTCGGTCCAGCCTTCGGGAGTTTCGTACCAGCCAGGTCCGCTAATCTTTCCGCTCAGGGCGCTGGCAGCGACGACCTCTGGGCTTCCAAGATATGCCTTGGCGTCGGTGCTACCCATGCGGCCCTTGAAGTTACGATTGGAGGCACTGATACCAACTTCTCCAGGCTCCAGCAGACCCTGACCCATGCCAATACAAGGTCCACACCCAGCGGGCAGTGTGATGGCCCCGGCTTCTAGCAATGTCTGCCAATCTCCAGTGCCCTCGGCTGCCAGCTGCTCTGGAATGGAGGCGGCGGCTATATAGAAATTGACGCCGTCCGCAATCTTGGGGACCTTGCCGCCGTTCTTCTCAGCAGCCTCCTTGAAAACCCTTGCGGCGGCCGCAATGTCTGAAGCTCGCGAGTTTGTGCAGGAGACAAGATAGGCTTTGTTCACCTTAATGTCCTGGGCTTCGAGCTCCTTAAGGGGTGTAGCAACCTTGACTGAGTTGGGTCCAGAGACGTAAGGGGAAAGAGTAGAAAGGTCCAGGAAAAGTTCCTTGGCGTATTTGGCGCCCTTGTCCGCAGTCAATGGGTTCTCAAACAGCTGCTCCAAGAGCGGGTGGGTGAATTGTTCAGCAGCCAAGGTCTTGAAAGGACCATCCGCTAGCCCCATGGCTGCGGTTGTAGCCTTGCCTCTCAGCCAGCCCTTCAGCACATTGTCAATGGGGAACAATCCCGACAGGGCACCCCACTCAGTCGTCATGTTAGCGATGGTCAACCGAGTATCCACAGACAGGCTTCGCATCGTCTCCTCAGACCCGGTGAATTCAATTGCATGGTTCAGAACATCGTCCTTGTTGAACAGTCCACAGAGGGCGACAATCACATCTTTACCGGTCACACCTGGTGGCAGAATACCCGTAAAGGTTATCTTCGCGACAGGGGGAATCTGCCACCAAGTCTTACCAGTTGCCCAAACACTAGCCGCATCAGTTCTCACAATTGGAGTCCCCAGGCACCCAACGCCACCATACATGTTACTATGGGAGTCGGAGGCGACGGCTAGTGTACCGGGCCAGGCGTAGCCCTCCTCTATCATAATTTGATGGCCAATACCTCTCCCAGCAGGGTAGAATTGCACGCCGTGTTGGGTAGCGAATTCTTCAATCAGGCGATACTTCTGCAAGTTCTTCTCGGACTGGTTCTGGACATCGTGGTCGAGGGTCATCACGATCTGACCCGGATTATGCAAACTCGACGCTCCAATGGAAAGGAATTTCGAAGCGACCGGCCAGGAGTTATCGTGCGCTTTCATCGTTAGCTTTCTCGATAGACACTCCGGTCAGCATGCTCATATACATACTCATACAGCGGTGGGGGGAGATAGTGACATAGTCGCCAGCCTGGACGAACTTGCCCTGAGGCAATCCCACGGAGTAATTCTGGACAATCTTCTCGGTGAGGGTCTGGGGCACGGCCTTCGAGGAATGGAGTGCGGAAAAAAGCGCGGCGGAGGTTGGATCTTCGAGCTGTGACTGGAAGACGGTCTGGAATTGTTGTCTGGTGGATGTGAGTGTCCGTCGCTGGTAATTCTTTGACATTGCACATCGCAACACCGTCCAGCGGCGGCCGAGACCGCTTGATGATATTAATCGTGACTGCATGAGGTCAGTAGTATGCCGGATTCAAGACATGCAAAATATTTTAGCGGAGTGCGGAGAAGTTGGTGAAATCGAAACCAAATTATTCTTTTCTTGAAGTTCCCGAGGTCGCCTTGCCTCAGCTTTGTTCCTGACGAATCAGGTGGCAATGATTATTATTGGCTCCGTGATGGGATGCAGCTCGCTGTGGCTAGAAAAAAGGTCATCATAGTTAGAATTTGACCCACCATGTTATTGTCACTAATTCCACAACACCCATCTCCTAGTGTTGATGAGAAAAAGCGCCCTTGAACGTAGGGGAGTCCCCCGAAGGGGATTGAGGAGCGATTGAAATGAGCGGGGTACCTCTCGGAGTGACGGGCAAGATGCGTGGAAATAAATGCGTTCTACTAGTTGGCAATAATTCCGGATTAATTCTGTACCAACGCCGACCTTTTTTCAAACCACACTGGGTGTAAGCCCTTCCGTTATCGGAGTTTACTCAAGTCCCTATACTTATACTCCGCAAGCAGCAGTACGAAGTCGACTATGGAGACGGTAGATAGTACTATCTAGTGCCCTGAAATACTTATCTAAAGATACATGATTTCTATTTCTACTGGAATGCTAAGTTACTAAGAGCGCGTCGGAAGCTGTCAAAGCTTCCTCACTGCCCAATCCTGGAGGTCAAGCTCCTTTATGACGCCCTGAAGAGGGCCCTGCAGCTCCATGCCTTGTGCCCAAAGCTTTGGTCCAGCCATATAGCTGATGAAGCCTTCGGGCCCTGACACGAGGATCAAATTGCGTTTGCGCGCTCTCGAGGAAGACATGGCAGTTTTGGTGAAATCCAAGATGGATTTCTTCCCAATGAACCTGTTTTCCTCATCGACAAAGTATTCCACAGTAACTTGCCCAGGATACTGCGCTTTAAGAGCCTCGATCTCTCGGATGACAATAGATGCCGTTGAACCCTCATGTACCTCAGCGGGAGCTGGTCTAGTGGCTGTTTGTGTGGATTTAAAGATTCGGGAAAGCCATGACGTTTGTGTCTCAGCAGCCGTGCCCGTAATCTCATTGAACCCACCCCTGCAATCCTCTCGCCGCCGATTTGCCCAGAGAATGTGTATCCTGGGTTTGTTATTTTGATCCGTCCGGCGAAGAAGGGTATGTCCGGCTTGTAGAGCAGGGGCGATCCCCGTCCCACCAGCAATGAAGAGTATTGTTTGTGTGTCCGATGGAATCTCGCACTCGATTTGGGGTCCTCGAACTTCAATGGGCGCGCCTATCTTTAGGCTATGCAAGTATCGTGAGACTTCGCCAAAGGGGTCTTTACGAATGAAAAATCGTAGACACTCACTGTCCCCGTCGGGTGACGTTGACGGGAGAGGAGTATAGTCTCTGCCAATCTGCAGCTGTGGCTGTTTAAACATAACACTCCATACCCCGGTCTTCCAAGCACTATCATATACATGAAGACTGCTTCCATCTGACCTCGGAGGTTTTAGCGTAAATAGGCTGCCGGTCGACGAGATGGGTTCCTTGGATACTAGATGGTATGGCGTGAAGTGAATGGGGTTCAGAATTGTCGAAGAGCCTGAGCCAGAATCTTGCGTCCATCTAATGTACGCGCCAGCCCCTATAGCGGCGGCCGTTATCAAGGTCAGCGGCAGCCACCGACGTTGGGAAGAGGAAGACGTTGTAGGTGAGGACGAGGAAGTGGTGGCATGGCGTCGCTGCGACCAGACCAACGATCTTGTAGCTGCGGGGTGCGCATCTTGAGAAAGGTGGAAGCCCCGTAATCGGATTCTGGGCTTCATGGGACGGACAGGAGTTCAACCATAAGAGCAAGAAGCGACACCGCACTCTCCTCCGATCATTCGTCCTTGTCCAAGTTTGTTGCTCTTAAAATTTTAGGTAGTGAAGTAAGCTAGTCCAGATCGGGTACAACTGATGCTCCTCATTATTCGATCTCCAGTCAAGACTCGCCAGTCGCTCTTCTGTCTTGTATTATTTCGAACTTCTTTGGTTTATGTTGCTTCGACACTTCTACCTAGGATCGGCCTTTTGTTTTTGGCTGACCCTAGAGACCCCTTTGGCAACTCGTCCCCTGCTAACTGGAATGGAAGCCTCTTTTTACGGCCGCTGCTCTGATTAACCCCTACCACCACAACGACTCCTTTCGACATTTGACTCGGCTCTCAAGGACGCCATGTCCCGGATCACCTTCTCTGCCTCCGAATTGCGATCTGAACATGGCTCCAGGGACTCGCTGGAACTCGCTTCGCTCGCTTCCTCTTCTCCTGAGTCCGGCCTCGAGCTCTCCCGCTCCTCCTCCCCCTCGGGTGTCTCGTCCTCGCGCAAGCTCTCATTAGAAGATGACCCTCTTTCAAGCTCCAACCTACATGCGAACCACGTATCATCGCGACGGCGATCTTCACGGTCATTCTCTATCTCTTCTGCATTCGATTTTGGGAGGAATCTGTTTCCCTTGTCCCAGACTGCTGATGGTTACATACCCTTGGGGGCTCCGTCTGCGCTTGACGGAGAAAGCGGCGTTGGCGATGGCTCGTTGGAACGGAATAAGACATTGACCTATATTAATGGTCTCTCCCTGGTGGTGGGACTAGTGATTGGTTCGGGAATCTTTTCGTCCCCCAGCCAAGTTAACGCCAATGCGGGATCTCCTGGTGCTGCTCTGATTGTATGGCTCGTTGCTGGTCTACTGGCCTGGACCGGGGCAGCCAGTTATGCTGAGCTAGGTGGCGCTATTCCTCTGAACGGTGGCGCCCAGGCTTATCTGTCTAAGATATTCGGAGAGCTGGCAGGGTTTCTCTTTATGTGGTGTGCTGTATTAGTGCTTAAGCCTGGTAGCGCAGCCATTATCTCGATTATCTTCGGAGAGTATATTGTTCGAGCGATCCTAGGCGCTGACGTCGAACAGATCAATCCTTGGATCAACAAAGGAGTTGCATTCGGTGGTCTTTTTGTTGTGACTTGTCTGAACTGTCTCTCTACTCGACTGGCTGCTCGGATCGGCGACCTTTTCATGTTCTTCAAATTCGTGGCACTGATCGGAGTCACCATCATTGGGATCATTGTTGCCACTACCGGTCTTTCGTCAAATGGGCGAGCTAATGAAGAATGGAAAACAAGCTGGTTTGAGGGTACGAGCATGGACATTTCCGGCTGGGCAACGGCACTGTATGCAGGCCTCTGGGCGTTTGATGGTTGGGACAACGTACGTTTCGTCAATTACTTGTCCTAAATCTTCCACTAACAGGCAGTAGACAAATTACGTGACGGGTGAATTCAAGAATCCGAATCGCGATCTTCCGCGTGTAATCCATACTGCAATGCCTCTTATTATCGTCTGTTATCTGCTCGCCAATATCTCCTACTTTCTCGTCCTTCCTCATTCCACGATTGAGGCTAGTAACACCATTGCCGTTCAGTTTGGTGACAAGGTCTTTGGGAGCATAGGAGCCTTGATATTCGCGCTAGTTGTTTCTGCGAGCTGCTTTGGTGCTCTAAACGCGACTATATTTACCAGCGGACGTCTAGTCTACGCGGCTGGTAAAGAAGGCTACCTTCCTTCATTGTTCGGTACTCTATGGACTCAAGGCTCTTCCAGCGGCATGAACAGGCTTCAGCGCCGGTCGTGGTCAAGCAAGTTGGTGTCTCGCCTTTTTGGCAACGGACCCTGGATCGGGTACACGCCTATCAACGCTATGACGCTGAATAGCATACTCACACTGCTATACATCATCGTTGGCGAATTCAAGACCCTCGTCACCTTCTACGGCGTCGCAGGATACACATTCTACTTCCTCACGGTGCTGGGCCTAATCGTGCTTCGCATTCGCGAGCCACATCTAGAACGGCCTTATAAGACCTGGATCTCGACCCCGATTACTTTCTGCTGCGTTAGCCTTTTCTTACTCAGCCGCGCCGTCATCTCCGAACCGTTGCAAACATTGATTGTGGTAGCGTTCATTGTCGCTGGAGTCCCTCTTTATTTCTGGCGCATCTATAAGCGAGATGGTCAGAAGGCGTTCCGGGGTTGGAAATTCTGGCAATCACGATGACCATGAACAACATTTTCAGCTTCTATATTTGCTTCCGCCCATCCGGGCTAGATTCTGTTCCTGATTATTGTTTCTTAATTATATCTCTTCTCTAGGGACGGATCTCCCATGCATTGATATCCACTCGTATCCAGGGGTATGAGGGTTACTCTACTGATGAGCTCACGGCATGTTGATTTTGGACAAGGTTTCTGGTTTCAACACTTGTATTATAGAAATTTGGCTGGGGCTGGCAATTAAAAGGACAGGATGATTATATGAACACCAAGAAAGAAAGAAAGAAAGAAAGACAGATCTCTATCGGTGTGTTGCACAGTAGTAGTACCTATGGAAGCATATCCACCGCCACTTTTATACGCCCTCACGTCTCAGCAGGAAAGCACGTCAGTTAACCCACACCTAAATGACTCCAATATTTAGCAATCTGACATGACCTGCAGTCTGAGTTTACTGATAGTCTGATACTCGGGACGGAAACCTGTCAGAAAAGTGACTCCAATCATCTGGATTCGCCCAATCGCCTAATCATAAACTTATCGAGACATGTCAGTCATCTCCCCCAATGCACATAAGGACGATAACAGAAACTGTAGGGCTTCCAGGCCGAGTTTCCAATTCCACCCTCTTCAGCGCCTTACACCACCACTGTCCCATCCTATCCAACATTCGATACGACATGGGTAGCCTTCAACTATGGGAGCAAATCGTCTCGCGGAAGCATGCTATTCGTGATCAGACTCTCAAGCCGTACCTTGTCTCTGATATCGATAATCGGCCACCTCGGGCTCGCAACGTTCAGGATCGCTCTTGTATCAGAGACGACGCGTTGATCCAAGAAATAACAGACATCGACAATATTCATCATGATTCTGTCCGGCTCTAGTAGAGCAGCTCCAGAGAGGACATTTTTCTGCCGAGCAAGTTACTCGTGTGTACATCAGGAGGTAAGTATTCGGTTGGTTTGGTATCTAGGAGTTGACTGCTGATCGAATCTAGGGCTACAGTAGCTCATCAGCTGGTAAGTCAAAACAGCTGGGGAGTATCCGCGAATCTTAATTAACATGGTGAGCTTCAGACCAACTGTATCACGGAGATTGTATTCAAAGATTCTTTACTTCATGCCCGAGAGCTGGATAGGGAATTCAAAGAGACAGGCCAGCTCAAGGGTCCGCTTCATGGTGTGCCTGTTACAGTCAAGGATCAATTCAAAGTCAAAGGCTACGATTCTACCATTGCCTATGTTGGCCGGTCGTTTTCTCCCGCTACAGAGGATGCAGTCTTAGTTCAGATGCTTAAAAATCTAGGAGCCGTTATCCTGGCCAAAACAAATCTACCACAGAGCATCATGGTTTGTTTCTTCTCCCGAATCTTGTCAAACACAGCATAACTAACGACAACCAGTGGGCTGAAACGGAGAATCCTCTCTGGGGTCTGACTATCAATCCTCGCAATCCTGCTCTCACACCTGGTGGTTCTACAGGGGGCTCGGCTACTTTACTTGCATTGCATGGGTATATCCTAGGGTTTGGGATATATATCGGTGGCGGTGTTTGAATCCCACAGAGTATCATGGGCTTGTACGGGTTCAAGCCTAGCGTACGTATACAATTCCTATATCACATTCATTTAGCTAATGAGAAAATAGAGCTCTTCACTGGACACGTCGGCACCCCCCGCCTCCTCAAGCTTTTCGAAAAATACAACATCAAAACGACCTGGTTCATCCCGGGCCACTCGCTCGAGACTTCCCCCGAAGAATGTGCCATGATCCAAGACGCAGGCCATAAAATCGGACTGCATGGGTTACACCCACGAAAACCCTAGTGACATGACAATCGAGCAACAAAAGACCATTCTCAACAAGACCTACCGCATGCTAACTGACTTCTGCGGCGGGAAGCCACCGCGCGGCACTGTGGCGCCTTGGTAGGAAACGGGCCAGGAAATGACGGATTTGCTATTGGCCTACGGAATTGAGTATGATCACTCCATGCTGCATCATGATTGTCAGATGTATTGGCTTCGGACGGGGGATCAGTGGACGAAGATCGATTATAATCAGAAGCCGGAGACGTGGATGAAGCCGTTGGAGAGGGGGAGCGAGACTGCGTTGGTGGAGATTCCAGGAAACTGGTATATTGATGATTTACCGCCGATGATGTTTATCAAGAAATCACCGAATAGCGATGGGTGGGTCAATCCGAGGGATGTTGAGGATATCTGGAAGGTTGGTTTATTAAACCTGGTTCCTTGCTGTGCGCCGAGAGGGTTAAAGCTGGCTTCTCATGATCATCTCGATTACTTCTACCGGGAGTATGATGAGTTTGTCTTTCCCATGACCATTCATCTGGATGTTTCTGGTCGCCCGTATGTTCTACGCAAGCATGAAAGGTAAGCATTTGCTGGGAAGTGTTTAGATCTATGCATGATTTTGGTACTGACAAGTTAGGATCATCAAACACATCAATAAGCATGAGGGTGTTGAGTGGGTGACCATGGAGCAGATGTGCGATGACTTCAAGAGCAAGAGCAAGCCACCTGCTGGTGCTAAGATGCCAGCTTCTCCTTCATTGGTAACTAAATAGCAACCAGCAGATATAACCATGATATGATATGTATTCGTCGTTCATCCTGGCATCACAGTACAGTCAATCCATGTGGTGTTTGCTGTCGGGAATGAGCAGAGTAGTGAGAAGCAGTAACAAACAGGTAGAAAATGTGTTGGATAGAAGGTGGTTGGATTTCATTGACTCGTATCTGGTGTGGACAAGTAATTATAGTGCTTTATAGCTGCCACAGCTATGGTTTCGTATTTTTTCTAGAATTCTTCGCCAACTTCGCCACAAGCCCGCTTAACTGGAGGAGCGACTGTACCCCATCAAGAATTCGCATATGTGTAAAGCCAATCTCGCGGATGAACTCTAGTTTCGCATGTTCGGACAAGATTGGAATCGTCTTAGTCACCTTGAACATAGTGCTAATAATGTCATGGGAGGAGTATCCCAAGCCCCTATTCGCAAGATTAGCTAACTCAAATCAACGACTGGAAAGCATGTATACCATAGCTCGTTTAGTGTCTCCAAAGCGGCATCAATCTTGCCTTCCCAACACGCTTTAATCATCGCCTGGACCTTGATTGGGTGAGGGCTATCAACCACGCGAAACACGTTATCACCACTGACCAAGCCGAATCCGGACCAGGTACTCTGCAAATTGTTGAGAGCTTGACGCATATCACCCTCGGCGCTAAATACCAGCGCGGCCAGCCCGTCTTCTGTGTGTTCTACCTTTTCCGCATCGCAAACCTGCTTCAGTCGTTTCACTATTTGTGCGTCCGTCAGTCGGGCGTAGCGAAGAATAGCACATCGGGATTGGAGAGGCTCGATAATCTTGTTCGATTGGTTGCATGCAAACGCAAATCGTGTAGTAGAAGAATAGATTTCCATCGTCCGCCGTAACGCCTGTTGAGCACCGGATGTCATGCTAGAAACAATTCATGAGCGCTGGACCTAGGCGTGTATCCATATACATACCTATCCGCTTCGTCAAGTATAACAAGCTTGTGACGACCAGGAGGCAGGGTGACTTTCTTCTGAGCAAATCCTTTGATGCGATTTCGCACCACATCGATGCCTGGACGAACCAATCAGTCAGATTTAATATCCCTTCTCAGACGTGATGCGAGTGTACCTCTCTCATCACTAGCGTTCAGCTCTAGAACAGCCTCCTTGTAAGCATCTCCCAGCATCTGCCGCGCCAGGCAGAGAATTGAAGTCGTCTTTCCAATCCCAGGCATCCCCGAAATAATCACATGCGGCATATTTCCATCTTTCGCGATGATTTTTAAGCGCTCAACGGTTTCTGTGTTTCCGACGACGTCGTCTAGGAATACTGGACGGTACTTCTCAACCCTAGAGCAGGATGGTCAATTTCCGAAGCTCTCATACCTTCTTCGAGTAGCATACCAGGGCAGTTCATAGTCCGGGGGAACCCCGGCGGTGTTGGCCTTTAGGACATTGCGAGCCGCACTAGCTGAGGATTCAGCCTGAACCATAGTTGCAATTTTGTTAATCCAATGGTGTTTTGTATGGTTGAAGCTGGCAACGCAAGCTCACGATGTTGGAAGACGCGAAATTCGGTTTCGCAGACGCGTAGCTATTTTACCGCTTTCGGTCATCATGTTTGCTTCGTTTGCATGAGCTGTAACCTACGGAGTGCATCGCTGTGCTCTATATTCCACGCCATCAACACCAAAAAGACAGCATTAAGGGTCATTCTTAAGAGGCTCAGTCCTCTCACTCGTTTTACCACATCCCTGCTTACTGCTCAAATTCGTCAACATCCTCCTAATGGCAATATCTTTAGTCAATTGAACAAGAATCACCCACCCACCCCCTTAGCTTGCGCAACTATTCTTAGCCAACAACTGTTTATATTCTTCATGACACCACTCACTCCTTAAACATATCGTCTGCCATAATGGGAACAACCTCGGTCCGCCGCAATCTCTTCCAGAATCACCTCAGCAGACGCCCAGTCTCGACGTCTGGTCCAACCAACGGGACATCAGGTCTTTCATCCCAGGTGTTACAGTCGAGTGCTCCAGAACCCAACTCATCCATCAATGCCAACCATGTAGATGATGATGAGATTGTGGTGAAGGACAAGAATGGCAGCTACAAGCTGGAAATCCCTGTGTTACCGCCTATTGTGGGGGACGGTGACGAGATGGAAGGCATTGAGGGAGGCCCTGGCGGGAACTCCAGGGGGGGAGCTGACTCCACAGATCAAGGTGAGATGAGTGGACAGGAGAGAGAGAGTGGGTTAAGACCTTATCTGTTATGAACGAGTCGGCTAATTTACTAACTGTTCTTGGGGTATAGAAATTGAAGCGGATCTAGTTGAAATGATGTACCGGAACCGGAACAGACAAAAGAGCAGCGAACCACACGGTAAGATCTCTTATCCTGCACTCCTTGCTATTTTCATGGCACTGACCCTGGTAGAAATCCTAAATCTCGTCTACCAGAGTCTCAAAAACAAAGTGGCTACATTAGACGAGGACAGTTGGATGTACGAGCCCGAAGCCGATAGACGTGGATAGCGACAAATGGCATCCATCTGTCAGCAAACTCAGCACATAAACATTCGAGGCCACCGAGATGCGACTCTATGTCCTACGGTTAATTTGGCAGGCGCTTCCTAATCAAGTTCCATATTTGACGGCGGTGCTTCGACCTTCCTTGGCTGACTCCTTCCCTGTGCCGGCCTCCTACCGCCATCCTGACCCCCTCCGAACAACATGCTCCCCATCATATCCAACAGCGGATTTCCCTGTCTGGGAATATTGATCGCGAAGTACTGCTCGCCGATCTGAGGGAGCGCATCGTCGAGAATCCCGGCCTCTCTGATTTGCGTAGCATAGTGCGCAGTTAGCTGCTTGAACAGGTCTGCTGTGCCTCGCTGAATTGACAGCAGCAGCAAGTTGAGGAAGTTTAACAGTGGGAGAGCTGGGAAGACTCGAACGTCGGAGCTGGCGCTGCTGACTTCTTGTACGCCAAGGGTCGGGTTCGCGGAACTGAGGCGAGAGGTAAAAATCAAGAACGCTTTATTGGCACTGCGCAGGTTACCAATCAAGAGGAACGGGATTACGGCCCGTGCTGCGTAAATTCCTGCTGTATGCGGCTCGTCATTCGTGTACCACTCGTACTCAAGCTTTGCCAGGGTCTCAGCCGACTCGGAGGTACCCAGAGCAAGATGCTTTTCAGCTTCATATGGCTCTTCGTCTGAATTCATTGTTAGAGAATCCCATGCACCGTCTTGGGATACAGTGCAGTCCTACCTTCCGCGTATACAGATCCAACAGCGTGGTGTAACTCAGGATCTCCTCGCTCCACGGGCCCAAATCGTCCGCTCCAACCAATTATTTCCTGAATAAACCTCTTTCGTGTAGGCTCCTCCGACGGAAATTCACGTAGAATTTCGATCAAACGCTCTGCAGATAGCAGGTAGTCAGCAGTGTATATTGGGAAGGATAATAGAAGGGAAATAAATAAATAAATAAAAAAGGAATCCTACTCACTCTTGCGAGCGCGACCTTCCACATCATCGCCACCACCCACGAATTCCCAGCCTGCTTTGACATATACCTCAACCACCAGCATGACAGCTAGATCTCCTCCACTGGCTGAAGCCCCCTGTTGCAAGCCAGCCCTGAGGAGGGCAGTAGCACCACCAGCTAATATCTCTGCCGCCGCATCATAATTGCTCTGTTTAATGTACCGCGCCGCGATAACCCGTAGTTGTTGGTGAGCCTCGTAGTAGGCTCCGGAGGCGATCCTGGAGAGAACAACAAACGCAGGTTAGTCGGACAGTGCTCCTCCCAATGAACAAATCTGGTAGGCTCACGGCTCAAGACCGCGGAGGGGGGCCGACTCACTTTTCTCGTTGTCGAGCAATCGTCTTGTCAATTCGTGAGGTCATTGTCTGGCGATCGTCCAGGACGCGATCAGGCCTGTATGCGAATAAATCTGTTGTGTTCCAAGGACAGAAATATAAAAACCAAAAGATCAGTTGAGATGGCAGGAATGCTTCTTGGGCAGGGGAAACTTGTTGCGCTGGACAGCTTTTGGTGGGGACACACAGAGGGACGAGGATCTTCTAAAGGGCCGCTAAGATTAATACAAACACCCAGCAACCTCTCCAGTTCAACCTCCTGGTATATATCTACTGGCAGAAAGTTACCTGGGCTGACGCGCTTTTGTTCATCCAGTTAATCAGTAAATACATCATACGGGCAATGAATCGAAATACTTTTGACATCCAGCCCATCGGCCGCTTCTATGGATCTAGTGCTGCCATTCGACGGCCCAAGGTAGGTGTTATAAGCATCTAAATCTCATCGTATATATTCGGAAATATCTAATCATTTTAACCCTCAGGAAATTGCGTGCTTCTCTTACGATGACCAGCACAGCTTTCATCTTGGAGACTCATCCCTGCGGTACTACTATCCACCGCAACTTCCCGCGGACCTGAACCTTGGCTTTGATACCTTCCAGAAGCTGGATGATAGGGCCGATGAACATTTAGACGCTCTGCTAGATACTGTCGCCGCTCTGGAAAGGGAAACAGGAAAGAGATGCGAAGCTGATATCATCACTTGGCGAGGCATGATGACCAAGGTAAGCTATACGCTATACGGCTCTATTAATCTAAAATTGAGGTCTATAACTGAAAACTTGGCCCATAGATTCTTACCGCACCATTCGACAATATGAATGGGTGTGTATGCACCACTGATCGACTAACTCTTCCGCTAATGGTATGCGCATAGATTTGAGATGAATGCGACCTGTTTCCAGGTAAGCTCGACCCTGCGGAGCTCAAGATCCCAACTTGTGTCTAATTAATTTTCTTAGGGAACTATGTGCGTATGTTCTCATTGTTCACAGAGACAAGAACTAGAATCTAACCGGCCATTCCGTCCTTAGATTCATCGAGGAGAACAATGCCTACAAAAACGAGCAGAAGCAAATCCAGCAAAGGCAAAGAATGCCGCCAGGGATGGCCTCCCAAGACCTAATGGCGTATTGGGGTTCGTAATCAGTTCCGATCCTACCGGTAGCGTCGTTTGTACTAACATATCGCTTATAGGCTACAAATTTGAGACTATATCCGTTCTAGACAAGACCTGGGATGCGGCAGCCAGAGATGAAATTGAAGGTCGCCAAGACCTTGTTGTAAACAACAATGCGCAGTACTGCTCAGTTGCGCGCACCGGAATTGGGCGTTCTAAACTCGTCCTCGGCGGAGAAGTCGATGCCAGTATGCTATTTCCGGTTTTCCAAAGGGCTTATAGGAAGTGCGTCTCTAACCGCGGTCTTGCACTATTTGACAGTTTGGGACAGCAAACCAGACCGCAAAGAAGATCCAGTCAACTGGGTGGAACTAAAAACCTCGGCCGAGATCAGGAATGACAGGGAGATGGTCAAATTCGAGCGGAAACTCCTGAAATTCTGGGCGCAGTCCTTCCTCCTCGGTGTTCCCAAGATCGTCGTCGGGTTCCGTGACCAGGAAGGAATCGTACGACGCTTGGAAGAGCTCGAGACAGCTAACATCCCGAGCAAGGTGAAGAAATCAGGTCGTGGGACCTGGGACGGAAATATTTGTATCAACTTCGCCGCCACTTTCCTGGAATGTATGTTGCCCTACCTTCTATCCTTTATGTGTATCACACTCACTGTTTTCGTCTCCTAGGGCTCAAATCCACCATTCAGGAAGGAGGAACATGGAGGCTCCGAAAAGCAGGGAAGTCTTCTATCATTGAGGTCTTCCAGGTTGAAGAGAGCGGTACTGGCGGCATCCTTTCTCAGGCCTTTTTATCCTGGAGATCGACAACATGAACTCGCTGCCTCTCCGAAAGATTGAGCTTATTTATTGTGATAATCAGATGCCCTACAGCCCACAGGGTCGCCAGGCGTCCATCTATTCTTGCCACGATAGCTTCTCAGACTCGGCTAGTTGACGAAACTGTCTTCGCGATTGGCCCTTGTACTAGGCCTGTCGTGCCCGTCATCTCAGCGCAATCGAACCGATTATATCTCTCCAGTCGCCACGCTCGGTTGGTCAACTGCTAATGTGCTATATCTACAACACACTCTAATAACCGACTAATCTATCCACGCTATGAGCAGGAGCAGCCCATCTCTCAGTGCCACCCCTACCGCTGAAATATAACAACGTCGCCGAAATTAATTCACTTAATATATTAAGGAGCCTATACAGTATATCTCGTGGATGGTCTTTATATCTTGACAATTATTCAACGAATTTTCTGGGCAGTGCTTGTGAGCCCAGCTCTTTGGTACTATTTTGAGTATGCTGTTGAGTGTTCTCTAGGCTCTCTTGTCGCTTCCGTAGATACGCATCCCGCTCTTCCTTCCTCGCTATACTCTTCAGAACCCTTTTATGAGCGCTGCCGTTAATATGCATCTTCCACTGCTCCTCATTTGTCATTGTCTTGCGACAGACATCACAAGTAATACATTTTGTGGTACTCTGATCGAGCGGTGGCGGTTGTGCCTCCTTAGCGTCTAGAGTTGCCCTTGCCAATTCCGAAAGAGATTTGGGATCCGGTAAAGGCTCTTTTGAAAAAAGAGCCTCCACAAGGCGCTCTGATGGTTCCGTGATGTTTTTTGTCCAATCTTCGACTTTCGTGCTATCCAGGAGATATAGGCGACTGGTCATACCCACCTCCGCAAGACCATTCCGAAGCTTGTTGCGAATCCACTTGATCTGGGAAGTGGCGTACTGACGGTTTGCAACCTTGACCGACTCAATACATGACTGCCTAAGAGTCCCCAGTTCTTTCTCGGTCTTAGAGCCGTCTTTAAGGGCGTTGAAATATGGCGCTAGTTCCTTGAACCCGATAGATATCCATACTCCCCGGGTCTGGTCGATAGTGACGCCTTGAGCCTCCTTCTCTTGGAGATAATCCGACATGCGGCTTGCTTCGGAAAATAATCCCTGGTCAACCATGGCATCCACGCGCTTGTACAGCCTCTCGTGGAGAGTAGGCTTCTCCGAGTGTACCCAAAATATCATTGTGTTAAAGCGTAATTGTCCCGTACCTGAAATAAAATCATCAGTTCTTGCGGCGGCCTGTTTCGACTGCCGTTGCTCGGCATACACCTGCGATGCCGGTTTCCCTGTCTGAAAATAAATCTCCAATGAGCGGCGGATCTTGCGTGTGTCCTTTGGATGCCATCGGTCTGCCATTATGGGATCAACTTCACGTAATTTCTGCAAGACCAACTCCGGCTGAGAATCGAGGATAGGCCACTTGACTGCTGAGTCGACATCCTCCGCAGGACAGGGATCAGTCTCTCCATCTGAAGATTCCGACTCTATTGTCACCAGCTGATCCTGAAACAGCACAGACTGTGTGTAATAGTGGGTGCCACCGACTAGGACCGGGAGCTTCCCCCGCGCATGGAGATCATCGATGAGGCGTAAACACTCCCTTCGGAACATTGATATTCGCCATGGGTTCTCCTCCAAATCTATACAACTAATCAAATGATGCGGTATGCCGTTGCGTTCTTCGACGGGGATCTGATTCGTGATGATCGGGAGGCCACGGTACATCTGCATCGCGTCGCCATTGATGACTTCGCCGTTGAACCGAGAGGCAATATCAACTGCAAGCTATCTGTGTCTGTCAGGGCCTGATACACGCATATATGTCAAGGGAAATAAAACAAGCAAACGCGGAGCTAGCTCACCTTAGACTTGCCTGTGCCTGTGGCACCGACAACAGCTACTAGGGATCGCATTGCCGAAGAGTGTCTGGGGGAGAAAACGGAGGAGAGGTATTTGAGCATGGGAAAGAGTGAAGAAAATAATATGTCATGCTGATCGTCCCCTATAGATCCATTTTCCAGAGGGTCTAGGGCAAGGCGCGAGAGAGAGAAAGTTGGGGGATAATTGGAGGGGGGAAAAAAGTGATGCCATTGAACTACTGAGTGAGTTACATCCGTTGGCCTAGCACCCCACCTTGCCATATCAGTTCTCAGGTCTGACAGTTAATAATTACATCGAGTGCTTTTAGGTGATAATAATGTGAGTCATCGCGCAGTTGAATTACCTATATAACCGCAGCTGCATCCTAACTAATGCGCTTCAGCTTCTCAATCATTTAAAGCAGCTCTCTTTATCATGTCCGACTCTCCCAGCATCCACGTGCAGAACCTCTCCTACAAATTCCCGGATGGGTCGTCTGGTTTGACAGACGTTAATCTAGATTTGCCAACAGGGAGTCGGACATTGCTAATCGGAGGTACATCACTTTTTCCAATCCGAATACCTAATTATACCTATATGATGCTAATGCCATCATCCCAGCCAACGGAGCTGGTAAAACCACTCTCTTGCGACTACTCTCAGGGAAACGTCTAGCCCCCAGTAATACAATTGCTATCGCGAACAAAGACCCCTTCAAAGAGGGCCTCGAGGGTGTTACCTATCTTGGCGTCGAATGGGTTCTCAACAGCATTGTCCGAACCGACATCGACGTACCGACTCTCCTCGCCTCCGTCGGCGGCAACGCCTACCCAGAACGCCGTGACGAGCTCATCGACATTCTCGACATTGATCTGCGATGGCGCATGCATGCGGTTTCAGATGGAGAGCGGCGCCGCGTCCAACTAGCCATGGGTCTCATCCGACCATGGCAGGTTCTCCTCCTTGACGAGATCACCGTCGACCTGGACCTATTGTCGCGGAGTGACTTCCTTTCGTTCTTGAAGAAGGAGACCGAGACGAGACCATGCACGATTGTGTATGCGACGCATATTTTGGATAATCTAGCGCATTGGCCGACGCATTTGGTGCATATGCATCTAGGAAATGTGAGGCAACGGGGGGCTATCGAGAAGTTCAAGGCGGAGACGCACGAGACATCGGAGAATAGCCAACTGGGAGAGATTGTCCTCAAGTGGTTGAAGGAGGATTTGCAGGCTAGAGGTCCGCGGAATGCGCGCGGTAACCAAGCGAAGACATATGAGTCTGGGGGGATTGGCGGGTATGGGTATGAGAAGTCCGATAAGAAAGAGAAAGCTTAGCCTAGGTGCTTTTCTTCCTTTCTTCTTATTCTCTTCCAGGGTTTGCTCTTTTCTCTCGCGCTTTCATGGCCTTTCAACAATGACTGTTTTCAACCATATGACATGACAAGGTAACGTCAGGGGTTTTACGGTATTGGCATCTAGAGTTGGGTTTTCAACATTCCAAGGTTCTTCAACCTTACAGGAGTTTTCAACATTCATGAGTCGGGTTTGGATGTGGGCGCATTTCCCTAAAGACATTTCTTTTAATTTAGGGGTTCAACATCGTTACAGAAGTTCTTCAACAATCATAAGTCGGATTCAGGTCCGTATTTCGTCTCATTAGGTATTTGTGCATAAATCATATTCATGGTTCCGACACCATGTCAGAGATGCTGTATATACGTATTGAAGTGTCCTCGCTTGCGACAGCAAGCTCGAAATTCGTCTTTTCTCCTCCCGTCTCGTCCAATTGCGGGAGAGGTCGCCATGATAGTTCTGTGATTGTTTTCGACGGCGACCGGTCTCTATCAAAACTCAGCAGCGGGCTAGATTCTATGTTGTCCATTTTGATTTGATGAATTGACAGCTTCCCATCATCTTCACCCGTTGCAAGGAAAAACAACCCATTATAGACACGTGGGAGGAACGAGACAGCAGTGACAGAAGTCCTCGCAGGAATGGTAGCCTTGCACTCGATCGACTCCCCCGTTATCTGCCACAACTTGATCGACTTGTCTCGACCTGCCGTTGCAAAGGTTGGAAGTTGAGAGTCTGTGAGAGGGGCCCAGTCTGCATCAAGAATCATACGCGAGTGACCCTTGGGGTTGGATGCCATGAGTGAAAAGGCCGACCGGTCAGACTCACTCCGACGATAAACTGCCCACTGTCGATCTCGTCCAACACTAAGCAGGTACCGGTCATCGGCTAAAAAAGAAAGGCTTGTGATGGTCAAGGTATGTGCTGCAAGTGATGGCCGGATCTCGTGCCAATCGGAGGTGTCGTACAGACGCACCACTGCATGATCTATCGAGCTGGCCTTGCATGCAGTGGCGATGAGAGTGCGGTCGTGACTTACAGCCACGGCGGATATTTCATACCCATGGCCATAAAGCTTCTCGTGCTCGGGCCACAAGGTATAACGAGCTAGCTGGTCTTCTAGGGGGGGCTGCGTCGAGTTCGATAGTATTACTTGATATGAATGCGCTTGTCCAGCGCTCTCGGCCTCGACTGTATCTGGTTCCACAGGAGCTTCTTCACCCACAGCTTGATTGGACAAGCCCAGGACTGGAATCTGCGCTGTGTCCGGAAGATCGCCCTCTGTATTTTGTGCGAGCCCAGAGAGCTTCTCAAGCAGTTGGGCAATGGGCTTGGGTTCGTTGAATACTCGTAGAAGCTTTTCTTCGGCGCCTGATACGAAACGATTCGGACCCAGTGTGTCGACGCAGTTTAAATCATAACCATGGATCTGCGGCCGTGAGAATTCATGCCACGACTTTTGCCCATCGCGCAGCCATTGTGCATGAAGTCGGGTTGTTTGGTCAGCGCTTGTCGATAGCAAATATCCTCCTGAGGGCTCCCATTGAATTCCGTTGGCGGATCGTACATGTCCTGTGATTCCTAGAGTCTGGACCCAGATATCAGCTTCGGCCTCATACTTCCATGCCCTCCAGCTACCCGTTCGTCCAAGGCTGACAACTTGATTGCCATCTGGTGACCAGAGACCAATCCAAAAGCCACCGGTACTACCGGTAGCTGTAGTAGAGCCCTTCTGCACACTAAGCTCTCCCATTCGTTCGGTGGAAAGCCACACTCCAGAGACTAGGTCCTGTTCCCAGATAGTCAGAGTATTGTCCGCGGAAGCAGTAAGAAGTTGTTGGCGCTCGGGGTTAGGATTCCATGCAGTGGTGTATATCCAGTCCTCATTACCGAATAAAAGAGCTTCGAACGTCATAGAATATTTGGAGCCTGCCGCTTCGAACTGGTGGGCTTTGTTGGACAATGTAGCTTCAAGCCCACCAAGAGCAGGGTCTTCGTCGGCTCCCACGGAACGTGCGGCGTCTCCACGATTAAGTCGCCATAATCGGACATATTTATCCTGGCTGGCGGAAGCAAGCAAAAGATCCCCTGTCTTGCTCTGCATGTCCACTGTGAAGGAAAGGGAGCGCACCCAGGCCTCATGGCCGGAAAGTGTAGCAGATACCCCGAAGCGCGGTGTCGCAATGGTATTTTCAGCAGCGTAGATCTGCACGATATTTGTGGTACCGGCAACTGCCAATGCCACAGGTCTGTCTTGTGTGTCTGTCGGAAGCGGCGCCAATGCCAGTGCTAACGGGAAATAACGTGGCTTCATAGGTATACTCTCCAACAGCTCCCCTTTCACAGATTCTCCAACATATATCCTCCATATCTTGACGGTTCCATCCGCCCCTCCCGTTGCAATAATGTCAAGGCCTTCATTTGTGGCAATTGTATTGACTGAGCCCGCATGGTCCGTCCAAGTAAGCGCATGAGCAAATTGCCTTTGGTCGGTTGGTTCGGCTCGCCATAGCCGCACGGTACAATCGACAGAGCCAGTTAGGAGGAGCTTTGTTCCTGTGGTGGGACAGGTATAAAATCTGACGACGCTGACCTTGTCGGTATGGCCCACGAGGACTGAATAAACACCACGATGTGATTCTTCCTGCATGCATACAGAATACTACGTTAGACTCGGGGGAAACGAATTGCCAGCTCCAAAGTCACGTACCAGAGGATCCCACAGGGCTACATTATTATCTGTACCGTAGGCGAGGATGCCGGACCGAGCATCCCAGTCTGCAGCGGCGGGGTGCCTATTTCCGCCGACACTGATGTACTCGGCGGTGACAGACACCATGAGGTCGGCAGAGGAGGGAGCTAAGACTTTCAGGAGGGTTGCTTGGAGTTGCCCAGAGATGTATGCGAGGAATTGGAAGAGTAGCGGCCCAGCTCCAGCAATCAAAGTGACAATGCCCAAGCAGGGAGGGAGTTCGTCGGGAAAGATCGACTTTTTTGTGGCTTATCGATAACTACTGACTGAACAGCCAAGAGACAAGACAGAGACCCCCTCCCTCAGCTTCCTCCATATTTTGCCCCTCAAAAATACCAGTAAAAACTACGGCACTCGGATCCTGGCTTATATCGCTTTCCCTTCACCTTTGCGTCTATATTCTATATCGAAATACCACGTCAAACCAGGCAAAGAGCTCTCAGCGATGGCGCAGAATGACCCCAACTCGATAGCATTTACGGTCGAATTTACGTACGTCGCTTTCAATAACCTCTAGCATCCGGATGCTAACTTGTGCAATATACAGAGGAGGCCTTGAAATCCTCTTTGCCAACGAACGCAAACATAAAGTGGCGTTACCGGCTCAATTAAGCGACGGCAGTCGGCCAAACATTTCCTTTCTCCTCCAGTACCTGGTCGATAACTTGATGAAGGATCAAAGAAAGGAACTCTTTGTGCTAGAGGATAACGTGTATGTGATCATGAGTAAAAGGAAGTGGCCATATAGCTGACTGCCACAACAGGCGGCCTGGGATCCTTGTCCTCATCAATGACGCCGATTGGGAACTAGAGGGTGAGGAGAAGTATGAGGTTCAACAAGGAGATAATATTGTATTCGTTTCTACGCTACATGGAGGATAATCCAGTCATCCCTTTAAAGCCAATGATCGGTCCTGGTGTCTATCAGAATTACCGCATGTCGAAGATCCACTTGAGTTCAGACAACATCTTCCACGTGCTGCTGTGAAATCCTCTCACGCTCGCGAGGAGTCCGTATACCACCCTGCGGCGTTAATACGCCATCGTTCGGGGTCCCTATCCCTTGGACCGACGGGGTGTTAAGTCCACTGGGAGGAACTGGGATATTAATGTCTTCAGGCGAACCAGGGATAATCTCGTAGGGGAGATCGGGGATTTTAATTCTGCGCGCCTCGTTTTGGTAACTCTCGGGGATTATCTGGAGGGCAGTCAGTCAATTTAGCTCATGATATTACAGTAACAAGACCTACCTCGATTATTTCATCCCGCGGGAATTCCAAGAACGGGATATCTGCTGCATTACATGCCATAAGGTAACCATACAGAACCCTGAGCACGCTTTCATGGGCAATGATTAGCAGGTCGTTCTGTTCGCGTTCAAGTTCCAAAATTATAGGCTCAAGTCGCACGGCAAGATCATGGTATGACTATAATCAATTAGCTTCAGTGGAGAGAGAAATAGAAGATCAACCGAACCTCAGCACGGGGATATCTGTGGTGATAAGGGTCAAGCTCATGTTTAGCCACCTCATCTGGGTACTCTTCCCGGATTCTTCTCTCGGACTTTAATTCGCAGACGCCAGGATTCAGCTGGCTCAGTTGCGATCTCTGTCGAACTTTGTAACCTTTTTCATGCAGATACTTTGCAGTCTCGACTGTTCGACGCCTTGTAGAAGTCCAAACTGTCAAAGGCTTGAGCTCGTAGTCAGTCTCTCCTTCCTCAATTATTGCCTGCTTTTCGGACTCCCTGTCTTTCAACAGATTTTCGGTCATCTTTCTTGCGTAGTCCTGACCCTTTTCGGACAGAGGACCATCCGCCTTGTAGGAATTAGCGTCTAACGAGACACCCGCCTGCCGATCAGGATGGTTAGCCGCTGTTCGTTCACCTGGTCTGAGATGCCACCCACCCGAGCAAAATATGTGCGTCTAGTCTTGATGTGAAGATTGAGAAGATAGAACACGATCCGGTTTGACAGATACCCAAAGCTTTTGTTGTTGACGATCAGTCGTTCCCCAGCATTGATCATCTATTTCAAGAGTAAGCGAAATGCCAAACTAGTTATGGCACGAAGTGGTACCTTTATATAGTTTAGATCTTTTTCTTCCATCGTATGGAATTGAGGGATCCGGGCAGATATCCGAGCCAAATAATGTTTAACAGCATCCTCAGATGTCCAACCCACATACTACTACCCGTTAGTTTCCCATAGAGTCCATGTAATTCATGGATATTATGCTGACATCCGGTGATGAGATCTTGACCCTACGGACATTCTCTTCAATAATGCGGTAGTCATCACACCATGACTCGATGAACAATGTCTGGATAGGGTCATAAGTACCATATAAATAATCATGTTCGAGATACTTGACGAACCTCGATATCATGTTTGGCAAATTCATTTGCAAGAGATCTCCGTCCGGCGGCAGATGGATTCACAGCGTCGTAAATAGCGATCTGTCCATTTTCCTCGTTTAGAAACTGATATATATCCTCACGGCACCTCTTCACAATTTTCTGTCTAAGCAGAACAGAGGAGGCAGACGCTATACGCGATATTAGCGGGAGAAGACGATGAGCTTTACGAACCGTGCAGGGGGAGGGAACAGACAAGCACAATGTGCAATTCTGAGGCCCTGGATTATACGTACCGTTCACGAAGAAGTAATCATCGGGGATATCCTCCCCATGGGGGATCGTAGCTCGTCGGTAATCTCCCAGATGGAAGATTCTCGTTTTGACCCCTAGCCTACAGTGCGATTAGGGTGATTCTAACAAATCTCGAACTGTACTGCTCCACCTACCATCGAAGATATCGTGCCATCGCTACAGACATATGGCTAAGTAACGGTCAGCTTCTGCGAGTTCCAGCAGACTAAGTTTACATAGTTGAACGCACGTCTTGCCTCTCGCAGGAAGGCCTACAGTGATGATGACAATCCGACCAGAGTGGAAAAGCCTACCAGACTCAGTGCTGTACAGCTGAGCTGGGGCGAGATCGGCCTTTTCAGGTAAGTCATGGATAGCATCAACAAATGTCGACGACTTCCGTCGAAACCGTGGGGAGTTCACAACAATGTCCGCTGTTCTAGTCCAAGTTAGATCACACAGCTTCTCATCTTCGTCTGTGAATGTAAAAGATAAAGCAGCGTGAGGGCATAACCAAGCGAAGATGGAATCGGAGCTTACAAGAGGGTGTCCATGATAGTGGTGGGTGCCCCTCACTAGAGTTATACAGAACTTGCTTGAAGTAAAGATTATGGAAGGGGGCGATGACAGTACTGTCTGCGAGAAAAATAGTAAGGATAATTCGTTCGGGATAATAATTCTGAGTTAAAAAGAATAAGGTGCTAAGTCGAAATCGCGGGACGTGGGAAACGAAAAGACAGCACGTTGGGCCAACCAAGCCGCTGATAGCCTCCTACCTAACGTGCGTGACAGTCCGCGTGTATAATCAATTGCTAGCTGAGAATGCGAATAAGGAAGGCTCGAAAAGGCAGACCCGCGGTAAGTCAAAAATCTGTCAGCCAGAACCACAAAAATAAAAACAAAAAAAGAGGTGTATTAAACACACAAGATCAATCGCAAGTAAATAAGACGAATCATGATGGCTTCCGTGATGGTATCCCATTATATCATCTCGGCCAAACAGAAGATCCCGACCCGGCAGAAGGCGGCGGCGGCGCAGAGAGACCCAAGACGCAGCCTCAAACAACAGGTGACTTTTTTTCATGGCTGAACTGCGATCCTGCCCTTGGAGACATCAACATCACCAGCCAGTCATTATCCTCTGTGGTGTCTCTTATTTGCCATATTACCTCCCCCATCCGAGCAGGCGTGACTCAAATCAGTGCTCCTGAGATCGTTCAGCCTAGTTCCTACGTCCCAGGCTCAATCCCGGAGCCGTTCTGAAATTCTTTCATCTCCCACCAACACCGGCCGCGTTCAACGACAATCGAACACCAGCAACAGTGCTTCTGGTTTCATCCTACATCCGCAATTCTCCATCCATATCAGCTACAATGGCCGATTATACAGCACCACCTTCTTTCCTGACGGACAATTCCGTCGTCGCAGCCCTCAAGGATGCATACACCTCGTTCTCGGAACGCAGGGCGGCCCTCGGCCTACCTAACCCAGGAACCGTGGAAAATGTCGGTAGGGAGGTTCAAAAGGACGTCCTGCTGTCTAACTTCATGTTCTCCGGTCTCCGTGCGGATTTGACGAAGATGTTCAGCATGGCTCCGCTGTTCCGTGTGTCGCATGCCTTCTCGATGGGCGGCTCAGGAAACATGGCTCCGTACGCGTTCTCCGCCATGTACGGAACCCCCAATGTAAGAAATGCCGCCGAGATAGCCGTGCTCCATGTCAATACTGATCAATGAATGTCGTGGACAGGTTTTCATGCAAGGTAACTTTGGAAGCGATGGTGGCCTTGCTGCTCTCTACAACTACCGGTGGACCCCGAAGTTAGTCACGAAGACCAACGTTCAGATCATGGCCGGAGCTGAGCAAGCTCTCATTCAACTCGACAATGACTACACTGGCGATGACTTCACCCTATCCCTCAAAGCTTTTAACCCGTCGTGCTTGGATGGTGGTCTCACTGGTATCTTTGTTGGAAGCTACTTCCAGTCTATTACCCCCAGGTTAGCTCTCGGTTTTGAAACGATTTGGCAACGACAGGGCCTGAACACCCGCCCAGAATCCGCTGTCTCCTACTCCGCCCGGTACAAGAGCGATGATTGGATTGCGAGTGCCCAGCTGCAGGCTCAGGGCGTCCTCACTGCCTCTTACTGGAAGAAGATTTCCGAGCGGGTTGAGGCAGGTGTCGACATGAACCTTCAATTCGCTCCTAACGCGACTGCGATGATGATGGGTGGTCCTAGCAAGGATGGCACAACTGCTATCGGCGCCAAGTACGACTTCCGAGCCTCAACCTTCCGCGCACAGGTCGACAGTGCTGGTAAAGTCAGCTGTCTCCTCGAGAAGCGGATAGCAATGCCCATTGCTCTCACGTTCGCTGGCGAAATCGACCAGGCCAAGGTATGTTGCAACTCTTCAGCCCAACCTCTCATCAGAGGCTAACCAAATTCCAATTATAGCAATCTGCTAAAGTCGGTCTTGCTGTCTCCCTTGAGATCGCTGGCGAGGAAGTTATGGAGCAGACAGAAAGGGCGACCCCTCAGGACATGGTCACCCCTCCGTTCTAAACGTTTCACCCAATACCTCCAATCCCGCCGGGACTAATCAGGTCCGCCTGAGTTTCTAGACGGAAGAGAGTTATCTCTTGTTCTGCCTTGAACCCTCTACCTCTTCGCCCTTTGTTTTAGTAGCTATTCCTCTCTCCATGTGCATCTTTGGAAAACGGTGTATTCCCTCTGTTCGTTCGTCCGCTTTAATAACGGGTTGTTGGTCAATGGAGGCAGTCGTTTGGCGCCACGGTACCAATTTTGTATAGATCCGTCTTCTTCTCATTGCTTTTTTGTGTTATTGTTTATAGCTTCATCTATGACCGGCGACCCGTTTTCTTGTTATTGTTACTATCCCTTTTGATGACACTCTTGGCTAGTCAATGGGAGCTCTGCTCAGGACGCATGGGAGCACTTGCAGAAAACTTTTCCTCTTCACTTACGCATCATAGATGGGCAATGTAAAACATGTTTATTATGAACAAAATGGCATATTTTGACCTCTGAGGCTTTGGCAGAGCTCAGCGCATTTTGTATTGCTGCGATGAATCGTATTGTGGCCGCTTTCAACTTGGCATCAACGCCATCCGGTGTCAATAATACTTAATGACCAGTGGACCAGGCTCTTGTCTAAACCCTTAGCTCCACGAGATTCCAATGACAGCCAATCGTAATTCTTCGGTGGTTAAATTGGATCCCAAAGCTGCCGACTGGGCTCAGGATCCGGATTCAGGAACAGGCTTCAAGGTGGGTTACAAGGAGATTATTTCAAGCAGCCCAGCAAGAACGGATACAGGTGTCAATTGGCGCCCACTTTCTATAAGACCCTGAGCCAGTCCCCACCTCGCTAATTAATTGGACGGGATAGTAGGGCTTCTAACTAGCTATCTCCAAGACTCCAACTAGTATCCGTGGGCGACGAGGACAATGGGGCATGGGCTCGGCTATAATTCGCTGTGTGATGTCAGAGTTGCTGAGTGTCCGGCATTCTCTTGACAGCGAGAGGCTACCGGTAGTCTGCTAGACACATATTGGGCTCCATACTTAGGTAACGATCATACTTGGGTATTTCTTGTATAATATATACGATACTCAGGTCTCCAGACCGGAGGTGGGCATCTGTACCAACGTGGAAGGAGGTTTTCGGAACGAACTGGGCAGTGGGCAGCAGTTGGGCACTTACCTGAGCGACAGTTCCCATGTAAACATCCGATGTCAATCTTGGCCGTCGCCTCTTCGAGTTGGTTTCAAAACCTACGGAGGAGAACAATAATGAATCGGTTCCAGAACCTCCGCTCAGTTCGGCACAGCACATGCCAAAAGGAAAGAGGAAGGACAACAGCAGGACGGACGGCAAAACACATCTGTGACTGCTTCAGAGATCGGGTGCTGGCCGCACAGTGTGTCACCAATATTTTCCCCCTTGCGATCTCAAATGCCATGCCATTGGTGATGGAGTCTATTACCGGTTGTGGCGCATGCCTCGAAGCGTTGGGCCTTGTGAAACTCAGGCAACGGCTCCCGGTAGAGGTTGCCTATATATAAGTAGTAACCTCCAGAGCGATTGATAACAGATAAGAGTGTGCCACGATCATCCAATGTAGCACGACCGTATGACTTCGAGACTTCGAGTAACCTCAGTGTTGAGCTGCTGTGCCTAATTGGGTATGGGGGTACTTCCTAGATTGGCAACGTATGTACATCCTTCTATCCAGAGCTAGTTCTGCGGCGCCTGTCTCTGAACAAGATTTGGGTGGGCAGATGGTTGGGTTTGTCAACGGTTTCAGACTACTGCATAGCAGCCCATCGTCCAACTCCATGCACAGGGTGGTCGGAAGGTTAGGTTGGGTTTCGATGTTTTCCAGACCCACAGGCCCCATTGTAAACTCGCTGCCCTCTTGTACTCCATAGGGTGTCCAGTCAGAGGCTCAGAGTCAGAGTCAGCCGTGTGCTTACATGCGGAGGAATTCTTACAGCAAAGATAAGTGGTGGGCCTCCAAATTGAAGCGTCGTTGCCAAATAACGGAAGACAATAGAAGAATTCTCGGCCTGGTGCAGAATTGAAGTGAGCGGGAGACTGGAGTTGACGATGATCACGGATGAAGGGGACTGCAACCTTTAGTCAATCCCTATGGGCCTATTCCCTACCAATGCCAATCGTCATTAACAGCTTACCTCGGGTTCCACAAATTCAACCAGTAACGACTCAGCGAGCCTCGAGGGGTTCGTGGCATAGTAGTAAAATACCTTGGGAATAATCGTGGTCTTGGGATCTAGGCGAGGTCGGAAACTCCAGTAGTTGGCAGAGATTGCGGGTGAGCAGAAGTAGTAACTCCGGAGTACTGCTAGATGCCCCCGATACAAGCAATTCGCAATCTACCAAGGGCAATGTACTTATTCACGTCTGAGAAATGTATTCATTTGCTAAAGTTTACTGTGGCTGAACCATGCGCACTGCAGTGCTCTAGGCTGGTTGATCCCGAACGGGAGTTATGCTTAAGGTTTGATCTGGTTCGAGGGCTTGTTAAAATTGTTCGAAAAGGCATTATTATCTGCGCCGACCGCTGCTTTTTTTAGCAGGATACACCTATCCTACAGAAACTAAATGTTATTGCTGTAAATCTATATATTCTGCATACTACAGGAAGGTCGGGGACCGGAAGGCATGCACACAAAGTAGTATATATTTCTAGTTAATTCCTCGGCGTTGACACCGACAGTGTAGGGGCTATATTCGACGTACATAAAATGCATATAAATACACATGAAAGTTCAATCAAGATTTAATCTGCAGTGAGACGAGGATGACTTGAAATTGTTACCAGTTTTCAGCACTTACGAGAGCCTTACGTTCTGAGACACGCCCTGACCGGATAAGAAGTTCTTACTGCCTTAAGTAGTTCTCACCCTCAGGCTAGGCTGTCAGTCAAGATTAGACCAATTCTTAGCTTGATATGCCTGTCCCCAAGACCTGGTATCTACAACCTTAGGAGCCTAGGATGCTGTGCGACTCCGTTTCTATTGGACTCGCAGAGTTGGTGTCAATTTCTTGGCCAATGGTGTGAGATCGCCGAGGCATTAATCGCAATGCTCAATGTTTCACCCATACCTCGTGCATTCCTTCGAAATTTTGCAGAATCCATAATCATATCGACGTTTCTAGGCCGGGTCAATTCTCACCCTGTTGTAACTATTTGTTGGGATGGCTGGTGGACCGAATCTCTTCTAACAGCGGGCCACCAAGTCTGGCTCGACCGAATCAACCGAATGCTTTGCAAATATTATATCTATACGGGTGAGTTGGAGGCTGAACCCCTGAAGATAAGAGTTATATTGCCAGGCGCCAATAGTTTGGGAACTGGTCCAGATCGGCCCGAGAGACAAGGCTCGATTCTCGAACATGAGCCGTTTTCTGTTATTCATGTTCCAGAAGCGTACAACGCAAGGCCCAGGCGAGTGCGTGAGTGACCAGTAAGGGAAAGCTGCATTGAACAAGCATACCACGGAGTAAGGTAGTCCCGCATGTACGATGAACACCTCGCCCGGAATTCCCTGTCGACTACGGAGTACTAGGTGTCCAGTGCCCGGTCGGTAGACTACATCGCATCGAGCAGTATGTACGAGGACGCCTTTGGATGCGAGGCGCATGCTGAAAGAAAGAGGTGTCGGACGCCATTCCACGACGTGACGACAGGGATGCGATGCCTCAAGCTCTCGCACTAACAAACTCTGACCACTTGCATGATGCCCAGGTTCCAGCCAGGTGATCAGCCACTGCCACTGCACTACTGCGTGCTTTGGGGCAATAATAATAATAATAGAATAATAGGGCCAGTCTGACCTGGTCATTTGCGCCATTCCTACTGAGCTCCTACGTAACAGCAATCGTTCAGACGTCACCTGGGGTCGTAATATTATTATATATCTCAGGGTCTTATTGCCTCCTCTTCATTTGGGCCAATGATGGTGATTGACCAACGCAACTCAGCCTTGACTTTTCTGATTTAAGCAACTGCTCAGGTACAGGGTAGCGAAGCCGAAACCCTGCCCCCAGCAGTTTATACTTACTGATTTATACATATGTGGGATTAACTGCCGTAGGTAGGTTTGAGTTTTTGAGAGCACAGCAGTGCAACAACCGTACGAGGACATTGGATGCCTATCGTACCACTCGTCGAATTTGTTGCGAACTCGATTATATTCACAGCCTCCCGTCTACAAGCCAGACCCAACGTTGGGCAACAAGGCGGATTAGAACTTGATGCTCTCAACTCAATCGAACTGGGCGCTGACCCTGAAATGGCCACTCAACGCCACCCATCCAGTGCGCTGTTGAGCTGAAACTTGATGGTCTCTGGTCAGCCACTCAAACCCTACTTGGCTTGAGATCATCATGGGATGCTCGTCATATCTTCGATTTACCAAGACAAAGCCAGAGCAGCTCTTCGCCCAACCCTGCTAGTTCAAGACTAGCCCGCCACTAGGGTCGAGATAGTACGTAGGTACAAAGCTACCAATGTCAGTGCTGGAGCTCCCAGTAAGGTATTGGCCTCACTACTCACAAGAAGTAGCTTGTTTACGCTCAATTGACTAGTACCAAAGAGAGAAAAAGCCCTGGCGAGAAGCTATCTGATTCTTATGGGGTTCTGGACAAGTATGCGGCGCTAACTTCTTCGAGGGGTACTGTACCGCGAGGTATTGTCCGATTGTGTAATTACTGTACCCAACCAAAACAGCCAATCAACTCAGATATCGTGAAAACCGGGCCTGCCCGTCACTTGACACTCGTTGACCAAACACATGGCATGTCTGTCTGTCACCGGAACGCTCAGGTAAGCAGGCGTGTAATATTCTCCACTGCTACTGGCCGTGACATGGAGGCATGGAGGTCTTATGCACGATTCTCGGCTGTCGCTTTGGGTTCAGTACTTTGAAGGTGATGATCGTTCCATGGGCTGGCTCCGCTTATGATCAAAATTGTAGTAGTAGAGAAGCTATCAATCGTTTCGTCTGTGTGGTGACGAGCTTTAAGCTGCACATACTTGGGGGTGGTAGGCAATTGATAGTACAGAAGGCAGTGCTTCTCTCAATAATATACCATTAACTAGCTTGTGGCTGTATCAACTGGTGAGCTTCTCCTTGTCCAAGCTATCTCCCAGGATTGGCCGAACTAGCGGGTAAATCGGGGCATCATCATGCAGCTATGCTACCTATCGACAACGGTCTGGAACTCCGAGTATGAAAGACATCCGAAGGTCATGCCCGAATCCCGGTTCATACTTCGTCCCAGGCTTGCAGCTCCAGTGCCCTTGGGATCGTGGTCATCTGGCCTGTCGGATGGGGCATTCTCCCACTGCACCAATTGGTTACCAATTCTGTGTTTTTCGCCCAATCCCAGCGGATCCACATCAGCCGCTCCCGTCATTGAGTGATCGACCTTCTCCCTCTGCAGAGAAGCTATTGGTAGGCCTGGGGATTCATTGACAATTCAACAAGGTTGTTTCTCGCTTGCTCCAATCTCCTCTGAAAACTTGAAAAGTAAGAACATGAGGACTACATAGAATCAAACTAGGTATATGACTTGCGGACCCACGAGCGATACATCGTTTTGTATCCATGGGTCTGTCGCAGTTACCTTGCTTTCGGTAAGGGCAACTCCATAGCGTCATAAGTATCTCCCGTGACCTTGGTACTAGTGAGTTAGTTACTGTATGGTAATTACTAAGACATTACTGGAACCAAACCCCTCTTTTTTGACTTCCACCACAGACGAGCATCACTGCCAGACTACTGCCAGACTGCCAGTATCCCCAGAAAAGGTACCGAGAGTAGCTCAGTAGACGACTAGAGGTTGGAAATAGAAAAAAGACCAGAATGCAAGCGGCGAGTGAATAGCAGCAGGTACCACTGACCTGGTCATAAAATGACAGGCCACGCTGTGCTGGCCTGAGTCGCGCATTATTTTCTTCCTCATTATTATCTGAAGAACCAACGCTACTGTGTAAAATTTGCTATCCTTATGCCGGCGGCCATAAACAGAAATCCTTCAATCCAGACGATGCAAATAGTAGGAATCATTATCCCAGCCATCATCGGCCACACATCCTTCTGCCTCTCCACAGTCCATACACTGCCACAGCTCTCCGTGCTCATCGACATTGACTCCTAACCAAATCGGCCGTGGACCACTTCCGCCCCTCCCCAAGCGATCCCAAGTCTCCCAGATATTCGGACGGGCGTCTTCACTTTGCTTTTCCCATTCCAATCTCCTTGAGACCACTCTAGAGTGACCGCATTGCTTTTTCTAGTTAAATTTTCCTTTTCTCGACTCTCCAGCTTGTTGGAATTCAGACTCTGTCTAGCAGGTGGCATTTGGATAACACTCAGTCACAGTCACTATTCACACTGCCTTCATTCCCATCCTCCTCCCTCGCCGGTGCTTTATTCCCGCGTTCCTGCAGCCCTCGCGTGTTTGGGCTTCGTCGCTCCATCAACGTCACCTGCTCACTCGGGCTCTCTCCCTCTTCCCTCCCCGACCCATCCATCCTCTTTTAATAATACCTGACCCGTAAATCCACCCTTCGCTGCATCTTCCCCTGCTCCGGCTGGTTCGTCGTGACTTAATTCCTCTCTACCTATTCCTCGAATTAGCTATTTCTCTTCCTTTCCTTTTTTTTATTCTCTTTTCTTCCCCTCCTCCCCTCCTACTTTATCGCTTGGTTCCCTCCCCAAACGGAGCAACGCCCACTACCGTATCGAACGACACCTCCCGTTCGGAGCACTCCCTGGCCTTGCGTCTGCACTCTTGGCACCCTACCGAAGTCCGTTGGTTCTTGGTCTGAGGTTCGCTTGTCCACAAGTCTCAGTGCTCTTAACCTTTCATCTCACGCCGTCCTCCACTCACCTTCCTCCGTTCAGACGTTCCGCCCATCCAACGCACCCCCTCCCAACTCGTGCTCCACCGCTCACAGTCTGCCCAAAACGGACCTCACGCCTTACTCTCGCACGCTTTCCCGCCATCCGCTATTAAAGTCCAGCCCTCCGTATTCTCGATAGCACTCCTCCTCCGACCTTCTCCACGTTCTCCCCTCCCCAAGACTCTCCGTGATGTCACAGAATCGGTCTGGGGTGTTCTCCAATTTGCGCATGGGTGGTAAGGACCTGAACGTCTTTTCGGCTGCAATTGCCGTGAGCCGCCGGTCGTGGCTCTCGATTGCTGACTTCCTTTTTTTTTTTTACCTTTAGAAGTCGTCCGAGAGAAAGTCCAAGATGGACTAACAGGGGAAACGAAAGAGATACAATATTCGCAATGTAAAATCGTTGGCAATGGGTCTTTCGGTGTTGTTTTTCAGACAAAAATGATGCCCAGCGGTGAGGATGCTGCTATTAAGCGGGTTCTCCAGGATAAGCGTTTCAAGGTATGTGCCCGCCATTGCTGCCATCCACATATCGCTAGTTTGGTTGCTTGTCGCTAACCCTCGACCAGAATCGTGAATTGCAGATCATGAGGATTGTGCGCCATCCCAACATCGTAGAACTGAAGGCATTCTATTATTCGAACGGCGAGAGAGTATGTTCCCCTTGACTCTTGTGTGCATCCCCAAAGCTGACTGTGTTACGATATCATCGCAGAAGGACGAAGTGTACCTGAACCTCGTCTTAGAATATGTACCGGAAACTGTTTATCGGGCGTCTCGGTATTTCAACAAGTTGAAGACAACCATGCCGATGCTGGAAGTGAAGCTTTACATCTACCAGCTCTTTCGTTCCCTGGCGTACATCCATTCACAAGGCATATGCCACCGCGACATCAAACCTCAGAACCTTCTCCTCGACCCGGCCACTGGTATCCTGAAACTATGCGATTTCGGGTCTGCCAAGATCTTGGTCGAGAATGAGCCCAACGTATCATACATTTGCTCTCGCTACTACCGAGCCCCGGAATTGATTTTCGGCGCTACGAACTATACAACCAAAATCGGTAATATTCCACAGAACACTGGCTTGCTCTTACACGCACGCTAACATATACCAGACGTATGGTCTACTGGCTGTGTAATGGCGGAGTTGATGCTCGGGCAACCCCTCTTTCCCGGAGAGTCAGGCATTGATCAACTGGTCGAGATCATCAAGGTTCTCGGTACCCCTACACGGGAGCAGATTCGTACAATGAACCCCAACTATATGGAACATAAATTCCCTCAAATCAAACCACATCCGTTCAACAAGGTACGGTTATGTTACCCCACGTTGCCCTAGGAGGATTGCAGCCTGACTTAGACCCTAGGTTTTCCGAAGAGCCCCGCATGAGGCTATCGATCTGATCTCTGCGTTGCTGGAATACACACCAACTCAACGTCTCTCTGCCATCGAGGCAATGTGCCATCCGTTCTTTGATGAACTCAGGGACCCGAACACTCGGTTACCAGATTCACGGCACCCTAACGGAGCGGCTAGAGATCTTCCAACCCTTTTCGACTTCTCTAGGCATGGTGCGTTGCGAACCTTTCTTCCCCCCCCCCCCCCCCCCGCCCCAAGAACGGCGTCATAAAACTGAAAAAGAAAAGAAAAGAATGCTGACGTGTGGATTTTAGAACTCTCAATTGCGCCTTCGATGAATAGTCGGCTTGTCCCACCGCATACACGACCTGCCCTCGAAGCCCGCGGATTATATATTGACGACTTTAAACCTCTCACGAAAGAGGAAATGATGGCACACCTTGACTGAGTCAATGGTACAGTGCTAATGAATTACGCGCCTTTTCATCGTGCATTGATTCATGCACATATTCGCGAAAGATTTGATGCCATGCCGTGCACCTTCATTTCCATGCATCTGGTGGTTTTTGAACTAGCAGAGGTTTATTTACATCTGTAGACCTAATCCATTGGCGAGGCATCCGGGAGCTGGCTTCTGTGTATCGGGTTCGAGGAAAGACAAATGCATTCGAAAAAAGAGAAAAAAAAAATCCAGCGAACGAGGAGGCATGATGAACCTTTGACGACAGAAAAGTTCTTATATGGCATGGTGAACCGCCGTAGGTTCAGATGAATGGGGCGGTAGGATTGGTGCGATATCATAGCCTGGAGTTATTGAGGTGTCTGATACAGCTCTTGGGAGGAAAAAAGTGATACCCTTTCTGCGTGAGTCTGTCTGCCTTTCGGGATGTAAGTCTGCGCAACTTCACTTCCCGATTGATGGGCCATGGATACAGAGTGCCGCGACTTTTATGGAAAGACGGGAGAAGAGATGAATACCTACACGGGTTTGATATCATGATGATTTTCTTTTTTTTTTTTTTTTTTTTTTTTGCTTGGATGCACATGAAATGTGTACTTGTGACTGCTTTGAATATATGTGTTGGAGGATTATCCCCCCGACTTACAGTTTTAGAAATTCCCTTTCCGTTTTTCACGTGCATATATGCATACTCCTGTCGCTTATATCGTCTTTTATCATCTGTCGCTTTATCCAATTCAAGCCATACATCCTTGGGCTCATTGTTGGCTTTCGTACACCCCAAACCGACACTGCTCCGATGTTGGTATTATTACTGAGACTTCCTCGAGACTCGCTTCGGCGCTTCCATTAAATGAGCAGCTAATGTGAATCAATGAACTCTTACCTCGAGAAAACAAAGCCCCCGAATTTCTTTTTTTCATCCAATTATCTGGGAAGTCTTGGACAGAGCTAGTTAGATAATCGGCGGCACGGATAATCCGGCCTCCCGAGCTCCCCGGTGTTTTTGCAGCTTGACGTACAACTCGAGCTCCGAGTCTGACAAAGGACCTTTAATCACTAACTAGAACTGTGTCTGCAGAATTGAGCGGAACTCATCACTTGATCACTCCACAACCCTTTTCTGAGAGAGGCCACTCTCGGTAGTGCAAGAACTATGGTTGATAACGAGCGTCGAAACCACGGCCCTAGGGGTGGTGGGCGCAAACGGCGTTATAGAGGTAAGACCTTTTGCCCCCTTTCGTCAATTTCTGTTCACTAACCGGCCATTGGCGATAAATAGAGGACGATGATTACGACCGTCGCCAGCGACGCAGATATGAGGAACCTTTGGTTGTCAAAGTCCGACGGCAGCTTCTCACAATCGCTGAATCGGTATGCCTGTTAGATGATTTGCGCTTTCGGGTGCAGTGATTGGTGACCTTGCTTACACTGTGTTTCTAGGCTGCTAGAAGGGCGGAAGATGATGCACTGAGTATCGCGAAGAGCGTGGCGGAGAACTACGAAGATGAGGAGCTAAGGGACAATTTTATTGAGATTGCGCTTGATCTGTACGTTGGTCGCTGTCCTTGGTTGAATTGTCCCTTCGCTGTTCGCATGCTGACATCGTTAACTTAGTGTTTTGGAGCAGCCGTTGAAAATTCCCTTTATCGCAACGGCCGTTCTCGTTGCTAACACGATAAAGTCGGAGCTCGCGGCCGACGTCCTGAAACGCACTGTCGAGCGCTTCCAAAGCCATGTCAATGCCGGCGCTTGGCGCGAGGTTAAGCTTTTACTACGTTTTCTAGGTTGTGTACAATGTATATTTGAAGGGGATGGCGTTTTCGCGATTTTGGAGGAGCTATTCTCCCGTGCTGTTGACCTTCAAACAGCTTCTTCCGAAGATGTACGTGGCCCTAACTCTTTGAAATTTCAAGTCTACTGACTGACATTCTTGCTTTTCTTTTAGTTGATCGGATTAGAGCTCGTAAAGATTATTCTCTGCACCATTCCATACGTCATGGCCTCCCCGGCCAGCGGATTCGAAAGCCAAGCACTTGGGCTTTTGGAGAAAACCGATATCATCGCGTCTACGCCGCATACACTTGTGGATCTAGTGAACCCCTTCGGGCCTGACACTCAAAAGGCGACTACTGTCCCAAGCGTTATCAGTCTACTTCAAAGCCAGCTACAAGCAGAATCAACTCGAGATTGGGAACTGGCGTGCCTCCCTCGACCATGGAACAACGTAAGGGAAGGCGACGAGGAGCCGAAGCGTCTTGAAGACGGGCCAAAACATCTTTTGCCTGAGATCACGATACCAAACCCGGTACTAAACGGATCGAGAGCGATTTTCCCAGAGGTTTACTTGTCCGTGTATGGAGACCAAGATGTTGAGACAGTTCCACCAACATCAGATATCACTTCTTCTCTGCTCAGGGATGCCCTAGTCGACACGATCAACATCATGGACTTTAACCGCATCGCAACGGCGAAGTTCTTGATTGATCTCGATTGCTATTTTACACCCAACATCTTTGTGAAGCGCGCCACTCCGTTTGATAGACTACGCGATATCCCAGGCGATCGTCCAACATGGAAACCGGAGGACGTGGCCGTGGATGCTGTCTTCTCGCAGCTTTTCCAGCTACCCTCACCCGAGCACAAACTTGTATATTATCACTCTGTCCTCACAGAGTGCTGCAAGATTGCACCGGCAGCAATTGCGCCAAGTTTAGGCCGTGCAATCCGCTTTCTTTACCGTAACCTCGATGCTATTGACCTAGACCTAAGCCATCGGTTCTTGGATTGGTTTACGCATCACTTGAGCAACTTCGGTTTCACCTGGAAGTGGAGTGAATGGTTAGTTTTAACACAGGACGACATGCGTACCATAGCTTTGCTAACTATTCTGGAATAGGATCGAGGACCTCGAACTTCCTGCTGTACATCCGCGGATGGCGTTCATTCACGGCGCGCTAGATAAAGAGATCCGGCTAAGTTTCGCTCAGCGCATTCGAGGAACACTGCCAGATCCGTACCAAGGCCTCATCTCGGAAGGGAAAGAGAAGGATACCCCCGATTTAAAATACTTATCTGACGGTAAGCTGAGCTGGCTGGTGTACCAAAATTGAATCTTGAGATTTAGATGCTAACATTCCTCTTTTTAGCAACGCCGTATGCAAACGAAGGCAAAGAAATTATGCAGCTTATTCGCAAGAAGGCCGCCGATGATGAAATTGAGCCCCTCATTGCCGCGATAGAGGAGCAAGCAACAGGGCTGGGCGTCGAGAGCCCTTTACTGCCATCGACAGATGCCTTGGTCACGGCCATCTGCTTTGTTGGCTCGAAATCGCTCTCTCACGTTCTTTCCTGCATTGAAAGAAACAAGGAACGCCTCTTAGCGATCGGACCCAAATCTCCTGCTGCGCGTCGCCAGATCATCACCTCTGTCATGGAGTACTGGGTCGACCAACCCGGGATTGGTATCAACATTATCGACAAGCTCCTGAACTACACAATCATAACACCTCTCTCTGTAATCGAATGGGCCCTAATCGACCAGCTAAACGCGGGAACAATTCTTGCAAAGACTCACATCTTTGAAATGGTCGCCGCCACTGTCGGTAAAGTCACCAACCGTCTCCGCCAAATCGTCGCCGCACGCACCCAACCAGGCCTATACGAACCCCAGCTAAGCGTTCTCGACGAGACACTCTCCCGTGAACAGAAAGACATGCATGCCCTTTTCCAGGTCATCGAAGACTCTGTCGTCTCTGTCGCCGGGGGTAGCAGTGACCAGCTCATGGAACGCGGCGATGGAAGCGGAAACCTGCCCGAGGATGAAATCATCCGCCAATGGGGGCAGCGCTGGCTGCGCGTGTTTCGCCGCAAGGCCGCCGTAGAGGAATCTTATATCGCCGACACCATGGCCAACGCAACACCTGTCGGGACAAATGCGCCCACGCCTCCTCCTGCTCCTGTTGAGGAGGGCACTCCTGCGGATGCTGCAATGGACGATGGAGACTTGGATGTTGCTGATGCGGATGCTGACGGGACGGCTGATATTTCTTGATAGATTGTCGGTGGCATCTTCGCAAGACTTGGCTTGGGCGTTGTGCTGATGTCAGTCAGTCCGTTAGATAACCTGGCTTGTCTTAATTCTTCTCCCTTGTACTTTCTACTCTGAATCGTTCAGCCCAAGTATGTATGGCGGTTCTTATAGACAGATGTTATACGTAAAAGTTGGCAACTGCAAGAAGCTCAATACAATATATAAGTGTGCCCGGTATCGAACGGGCGAGGAGTAGGCGTCGAGACCTCTAATCCTAGCCTAAATTTATTCCAATCCTGTTTATACTTGTTGCAGAGTACAAGGTATGTACTTTGTACTTGATATACTTGATATACTTGATATTGACTGTCGTTTATCCCACACAACTATTCCATCTATATCAATATAACCCTCTTCTTATACACCTCTAGCACATACGACCACAGGGTGTGAAAACAGGGCTTCCCGTCCGCTCAGCCGTAATTAAGCCACTATTATCAGCGTGGTATTAAAAGAGCCCTGACTGTGTTGCCGCTTTTGGTTGGTTGATAGACAATAAACTAAATATTGGGTGAGTGCGAGTGACAATATCACCCAAGTGGGTGGGTGAGCAGGGGTTGAGAAAGGTGAGCAGCGAGACTTTATGAAATCTTGGCCACTATTATAATCCCTACAAGCTTAAGATGAATAGCAAGGGCTTGCCCACACACACGAGATCTTGGTGGCAGCGCTGATATATCGCCTAATTTTTCAATATAACAAATTATTCTCTGGATTGGCATAACTATCAACAGCAGCAGCAGCAACAGCAGTGACTTAGCTTATCGAGTACAGTACTAGGTCATTATATAGATCAAGTCACCAAGTCAAAAGTAAACTAGAAAGCGAAAATAAAGCAAAAATGCTGAATCATTGCAAGTAACAAAAGCAAACCGCGACGCTGAATTGAGTTGCTCATGTATGCCTTGACCAAACGGTTTGTTACAGTACGACAATATAAGTCGCCCAGTCGCGGCCCATATACAGCTACTAGGAGGTAATACGTACTGGGCAGGCTAAAAAAATAGCTATTTAGTTAAGAACCTAGATAAGGAAGGAGCCTCATGATAAAAAAGAAAAAGAGTGATTTTCCAATAAAGAGAACGCTGACTCTAGCTCAAGGTCTGCATGCAGGATTTCAACGGATTTGAAATCACTGGTGGTGAAAACCACGTGGTAAACTCGACCGAGGTATTCTAAGCAAGACATTAGTTAGGCTGTGAGGTAGAGAGGTATGCAGCAGAATACCTGTTCGCTTTTTGGAAGGATATTTGTTGGTGCAATTCAAAACAATCCACTGGTTCATATTGTACTCTCGCACCAGGGGGTAGTACTGTCCCCCGGGCGCGAACCGAGTCAGATGTTCCGAGATCCGATCGTTCTCTCTCAAGAGTTCAATACCCCATGTCATATCCGGTATGAAAAAATCGAGACTGCCACTTTGAGTTTCGTAACTAACAGCATATTCTAGTGATACAACCATACGACCCTTCAAGACATCGTCAATACAGCGATAGAACTCCTTGCCATATTGGTCTTCTAGTGGCGGTATGTCACGATTCATAGCTCGTTTAGGTTCTGATAGTTGGCGGGGATTGAATCTTTTCAAAACTTCCTTAGCAAGGTCTAAGGGAGATCGGTATGGTAGTGGCCGTGTATTGCCATTGGCCGGAGTAAACACACAAGCGCAAAACCTATGTTATTGTATTAGGAAGCAATATAAAATAATATATACCACGTACTTACCATTTGTGAAAATCTGTAGCGAAGACGTATTGCGTGTCAGCTCCAGTGCTTTGCGCATGCAGCCAACCATTTCTCCATATATAGTGGAGTGCCTGAGATTCTGGACTTCCATCGGCAAAGGATGATTTGAGGAGCCCGCAAGGCGATAGAGTGGCTTCCTTCAAGACCCTAGCAACAATAGGATCCTGTAGTGTGTTGCTTCTAGGAAGACCTCTGGAGAACTGAGAACCACTGATCCTTCTGAACAACTCCACAGGGTCTTTGAAAACGATGTTGGTGATCGTTTCCCAGTGCAGATCAGAATGCCTATATGGACGCAGGTTCTAATATCAAAGGGGTTATGAGATAAATATATTAATTGGTGTTGGAAATGACAGCCTGAATCTCAGGACACGACTCACCTGTGACCGCCCTAAAACGTCGCAGAATGATGTGATCAACCCTGCGTGGCCCTGAGTGACCTGCCAGACACCATGCTTAAAGTCTTCCGTTATAGCTCCAGTGAAAATTGATGAGAGGCGGCACTTCATGTAATCCCCCACAAGTTTCATGCTTTCGCATTCATCCAGGAGCAGACCAACCGGCTTGAAATCTGGTACCACGGTATAATCGGGTTTCAAGGATATCTGTTGCGCCGAATCAAAGTTCATCGGGGTTTTTTTGGATCTTGTGCTATTATCAAATCCTTCAAGTCCCTTACCTGGGGAGCCGTATGACGTGAAGAGCAGGACCCGACAATTTGAAGATGACGAGACAGCCTTGAAAAATCCAGCCCACAACTCACTATCCTCATATGTCTCCTGAGCTTCATCAATAAATAGATAACCAGAATGGCTGATCCATTTGAAACCATTTACCCCCGTCTGTTCCTCCAAATATTTCGCCCATCCGCCTGCATTTCTAACTTTATCGTGCTCCCAACCAATCAGAATGTAAGTAGGTTCATGGCACTCTGACTCTTTTAACAAATGCTTGATCATGAGATTCATAAGGGTGGTTTTGCCTGAGGCCGGAGTACCGTTTATCCTGACAATGGAGAAATTATCTAGGCGATCAAAAATCTCCTTCACAAGTTCTGTGCGTTTAGCGACGGGCAAGACAACATCTATAAGCATTAGGTTTATCCTAGGGCATATCTCAAAGTATAGCTACGCACCTGGTTCTTCGAATATTCGGCCCGGCGGGACTTTCATAGAGGTCGGTGGGGCTGGTATGGCAGTAGACTCTTGTGTGGCTGCAGAGCGGCAAAAATTAGACGCAGCATATACTAACAGTAAAAGGAACTTGCCATAGTCTTCGTGGTCAGCCATGGGGTGTGCACAATCACAATTTTCCGCTTGACCAAGAGAGGTTGTGACACAAGTCCCTTGCGGGCAGGTGCAGTACTTCCAACGGCAGGGTCCCATGATCACGCGGATACGCGAGACTCTCGTTGCCGAATTAGAGCTCCAACGGCCGTGTCCGTTGCAATTGGAGGGTAGAGTATCGCAATGCGAGGCGAGAGAGTAAGTGGAGGAAGGGTTTGAGGAAGCAGAGGAAGGCGATGAGCGGGAAGGAGCGGAGGGCGGAGGAGGTGGAAGTGAGAGGTTGACAATCGATGAGCCTGCCATCGTTGTGTTGGATATCTTGAGCTACATTCTGAGCGCTCAAGGTCATAAACAATCAATCACACTATCTCGAGAGCAGTTAGCACTAATCTCAATCTCGTCTTCCTGAGTTTCTAGGTACTTGGAGTATAATACCTAGCGATTTAAACACAGCTCGCAATTTATGAATGTCTCTGTAGAAAAACACTAATTCTCACAAGAATATTATTCAAGTTGAAGGTGACAGTGAAAGTGACGGGCGCGTGAAGGGTCAGAGCTGGCTGCGATGAGCTCATGAATAGTCAATAATGCCTTCGGCCCTCATTTAACTTGCCCTCTCCGCCTACCGAATTGGTTGATCCGAAACTATGAGACCATGCGATCTCTAGCGCCTTGGCCCGACTTGCCCGAGATAACGACCACACCGAGATTTCTTACTGTAGACCCCGGCGGGCAGGAAGCCTGGTTTGGCAGGTATAAATCTGCTTCCTCCCGCAATTACGTACCGTCTACCATACTCCCAAAATGTCTACCGAAGGACAGACAAACGACGACACGTTTGACCCACTTTACTGCGCACAACTGTACAACACTATCATCCGAACGGGATTTTACAGAAGTCAAAGAGCTGAGAAGGGAGACACACTACGTCGGAACTGGTTTAAAGTCCATAGCGAAGATCCAAGCCTCCAAGACTGCCATGACGCCCTTCCCTCACAGTTGGCCCTGTTTTTGGAAGCTATTGAGACTGTTGTAGGACCAGACAGCAACCCTAATCCCCACGATGTCTTTCTCCATCACCTACAAGCCATACCGTTACCTATAAGGATGCTTATGACCCATAGAGACACAATGGGTGATTGCCTACTCCTTTTCCCAAATAATCTGACTGATACAACGCGCCTTGGGGTTTTAATGGAGCCCGGGTTGCTTATTACATATGCTTCCAGCGAAGAGAGCTTTCTCCCGGATAGTGAGGATAGGTACTGGTGCACCCTTTCTGACCTGTTAGAAAGACTTTTAAGAATGATCTTTATCGGAAAGTACCGCGTTGTTTCTGATTCTCAGATTAATCTAGACAAAACCCCATTTTGCGAGGGTCCAAACTGCTGGGAAGTCATCCCTTGGAATCAATATATCCTTGACCAGACTCTAGAGGCATACGGAAACCTTGTTAAAGCTATTACCAGTCGCTTACCAACCTCTTCTCCAAATCATCTCCAGGCCACTCTCCTAACAACAAAACTCGCTACAGAAGACAGCCTTGCCCCAAATATCCAGGTCGCGTGAGGCAAGTGATCCGGCAGTGAGAATCTCACCCTGTCTATTGTGCACTCACCCTAATCTCACCCAAGTCATGCGACCGTAAAGCGGCCTCACCCTAATCTCACCCACCCGACTTCTGGCCGCGTTCAAGCCACATGCTGGCTGGTTAGCAGTATGGTGGGTGACGACATGCGAACCCCAGCTGTTGAATATTTTTTGTTTTGTTTTTTTTTTTTTTTTTTACATAATTTTACATATTTCATGTATTGGACCTTCATCTGAAGAGGCCTAATGCTGACGTCCCGCTGCCAGAAATACGTGCTTACTGCTGTTTGTAGTGGCAAGCCTCTTGAGGACTATTTGAGTAGCTTGAGGATGTGGCTGGTAGAGAGAACGCATATCCTTGAAAAAAACAAGTAATCATTAGCTTACGATATGGTGCGACTTCAAAGATCATTTTCGGGAGGAATAGCTGGGGATAATGTATTTATATTTTCACGAGCTACAAAATAGTCGTTCATTCAAGTTATGTACATTCAGGAGCCTTGACGATGAATATCTAAAAACCAACGCCAAGCTGTATTGTTTCCAGGAATTAGTAAATCCCATACGCGCGATGGCACGTCAAAAGAAAAACCCCGAAAAGAAAAGAAAAGGGTTTTTGGGGAAATGATTAATATAAGTACTAAAGTTAGTAATGTACTAGGTGTGGCATTAGGAGGGCTGTGCGGAATAAAAAATGTGAAAGAAGGGCAAAAACGGGGGTAAAGAAAACGTCAACCTCGTGATTCACCCCCAAAATGGGGGTCAACTCATGCAACTTGGAACAGGATCTAGTGAAGCAGCGTCATAGGTCAGCGACGAGCATCTGAGATGTTTTGCTTCACATTTGATTCCATTCCTAATCCCGGCCTATTGTGCAACCAAGTGGAAATTTCACAGATTCTTCTTGCTACCCTCTTCCGCGAGGTACTTGCGGTCATCGTCTCCTTCGACGTCTTTGAGGATGGTTTCCATCTCCTTGGTCTGCCTCTTCCACTCATCCTCGCCCATTTTTGTGTCACGGCGGAAAAGCTCCTCGTTTGGCTTTCGGTAGCTGCCACCCATGCGATCCCACAAAGTAGTAAATTGACCGTAGTTGTAGTTGAAGTAGAGGTGATGCATCGTGTGACAGGCTGCTCCGTTGATGACCGGGCTATTGGCGACATATTCACCATCGTGAATCATGACGGTCCAGATGTTAATGAAACCGAATAGGACGACATAGGCAGCCTTCTGCAATGGGAAGATGAAAGGAAATACGTGGTAGGGAACACTCTGGGACCACCCATCAAGGGGGTGGAAGGCGTGGGAGGCGAAAGGACTAGGCATGATCCATTTGTGGTGAGGCTTGTGCAAGGCTTTGTAAATGAGAGGATGATGCAGGCCGCGATGGATCCAATAGATGAAGAAATCAGTAAAGGCGATGAAGAGGGGGAACTGCAGGATACTGTAGTAGGGGAAGGGTTCCTCGTCGAAGGTATCGTAAAGTTTGGCGTATCCCCGGACCTCAGCGACCAAGAAGGGAGCTGTCAACAAAGACATAAGTGGCATTGAGCGCATGGTTTGCGCGATCTCCATAGGGATTTGGTTCTTAAGGAATTTCGGGTGCTTGACAGTTGTCTTGTCCCAGACGAATATATACGAGAGAGTCGCGGAAATGAAGTAGACAATGAAGCCGAAGATCCTAGTGCGCAAACAATTAGCCACTGGAGGTAACGGAAAAGTCAGAATGGGTGGCGGGTAGTAGCATACCAGACAATCAAGAAGAAACTCGAGAACTGGCGGTAGATGTTGTTTCGAGGCCAGGCACTCAGATAGGCATATTTAGAAGGTTCGAGGTAAATGAGCTTGGTCGCGGGCTCATAGACGAATGGCTTGGATGCGCCGAACAGCGAAAGGGTGCTGTTGGCGGCAGTCGGGAAACCGGGGATAGAGACGGTTGAGGAGAGCGAGGTAGGGAGGAGGGCCGAGTAGAGGCGGTCCCCGAGGAAGGTGTCCCAGATTTCGAGAGCGATATCCATGATGGGAGAAGGCGAGAAAAGGGAAGGTGGGAAGTCTCAATGCTGGAGAGGAGAAGCGGACGGCTGGACGGGAGTCTGGATATAATATGGGAGATTCCTGTGTACTCAATAAATCTCGTTGGCCTATGAGAAAGGAGTTCAGAATCACACCAGGCGGAATCAGTGCTGCCGTCTCCCTCACACTGTTGTGGCTGGCTGTTGTGGTGCATTATTATGAATATTAGTAAACTATACACATACATAGTGACTGACTGAGTGACGGCGTCTACTTCCGGCCAGGCGCGCCACTGGCTTCTCGGCTACCAGCCTGCCACTCGCTTCTGGCGCCAGAGCCAAGAGCGCAGCCGCCCGCCTTGAGACGATTGCATCTCCGAACGGGCCCCAACCCAAACTAACTCTACGAATCCGAATCCGATCTCCTCATCCTGTCATCTCCCACCATCCATTGCCGCCTTCCCCTGGGTCGCCTTCCTCTTTTTCTCTGTCCTGTCCCCCAGCTCCTGGCTTGTGTCATCCTTCATCCCTCCCTCTAGTCCGTCGTCGCGAGCTCCTAGGGGTGCGTTGAATGCGGTAGCATTGGCCACCTTCCTGCTCCTAACAAGTCTTCCCTCGTCTGGTCGGGCGCAGACCCTCACAACTACCATACATCATGTACAACGCACATCGCGGGATGGTTCCAGCTCCAAATTCTCGCCTGAATGAGTTGCTGGATCAGTTGCGCCAGGAATTTGAAAATCAGTCGAGGAGCACTGGCGAATTCGAACATCAGTGTATGTGCACTTCCCTGTTCATTCATCTCTCGCATAGCTCTGTCTCTCTCAATTGGGAAGTGGACTGAACGCATGTTGGATTTCCATCGCGCTTTGAAACCAATTCGCTCAGATGCCTTCGCGACGAGCTCCACTGACGTACCATACCGCAGTAACCGGACAGCTCCAGGAAATGGAAATGATTCGCCAGAAGGTTTATCAGCTTGAACAGGCACAGATGAAGATGAAACAAGAGTATACAGCTTCCGCACTGTGCACTGCTGTCTTTTACAGGTAGCCAAACTAACGCTTGCATTGATCTCTCCAGTTATGAAGCAGAAATCCGTATCTTGCGACACGAGCTTGAATCGCGTGGCGTCCAACCCGTTTCCTCTCATGTTGCCGGCCCTGCGCAGCATGGTGGTCCTTCCCAGGCGCCCCCGCCAGCATTGGGCCACGGCCCCAGCAATCTGTTTGGTGGTATTATGGCCAATCAAGGAGGTAGTGGCCCCGGTCTTGCCCCTCCCCCTCCCCAGGATCAGCAGCCTCCCCAGCATAACCTTCAACAGCCTGCCCCCGCGGTTCAACCAGGAGCACCGCAGCCACCACAGAGCTCCTTTGGAGGATATCAGCCTGGCGCTGCTGTGAACGGTATGTTGTAACTATGTTTGAGACAGATTATCCGACATCTGACCACTATTCCAATCAATTACAGGCTACGGCCCTCCCCCGCCTCCCACAGCTTCCCCGGGTCCTGGAAAACGTGCTCGCGTCCCTCCTGGACCTGCTACTCCCCAGCAAGCCCATCAGCTAGCTTACCCGGATGCTCGCGTGTCGCCACAACTCGCCCGGCCGACGCCCCCAAGCCAAGCAGTCGTCCGTGATCGCCCTGGAAACATGCTTGCCAACTGGAATCCCGATGATTTGCCTAGTTCGCAAAAGAAAGAGGGCGCCGATTGGTATGCTGTGTTCAATCCCGAAGTGCAGCGGGTCCTTGATATCGAACTTGTCCATCACCTCGTTCACGACAGCGTTGTCTGCTGCGTACGTTTCAGCCGCGATGGTAAATATCTCGCGACCGGCTGCAACCGTTCCGCTCAAATCTTCGACGTGACCACCGGTCAGAACGTCGCAACTCTGCAGGATGAGAACGTCGATAAGAGCGGCGATCTCTATATTCGCAGCGTCTGCTTCAGCCCCGACGGCAAGTATCTAGCTACTGGTGCGGAAGATAAACAGATTCGGGTGAGTGTTTTCTTTTCTAGATCTCGATATTCCGTTGCTTGGTATCGACTAACCTGGGTATGAACTATAGGTTTGGGATATCGCCTCCCGAAGCATCAAACACATCTTCACTGGCCATGATCAGGATATCTACTCCCTAGATTTTGCCGGCAACGGCCGGTACATTGCCTCTGGTAGCGGGGACAAGACTGTGCGTCTTTGGGATATCGTAGAAGGCAAGCTTGTCTACACCCTCAGCATCGAGGACGGCGTCACTACTGTTGCTATGTCGCCAGACGGCCTTTATGTTGCTGCTGGCTCTCTAGACAAGACTGTACGAGTCTGGGACACCACCACTGGTTACCTCGTTGAACGTCTCGAGAACCCCGATGGCCACAAGGACAGCGTGTACTCCGTTGCTTTCGCGCCGAACGGAAAGGACCTTGTCAGTGGCAGTTTGGACAAAACCATAAAACTCTGGGAGCTTAACCTACCCCGCGCATACAGTAGTGGAAGCAAGGGCGGCAAGTGCCTTCGAACTTTCGAGGGCCACAAGGCAAGATTTCAACCACGCTTCCCGTACCTACATTTATTGACATTTGCGATTAGGACTTTGTGCTGAGCGTCTGTCTGACCCCCGATGGCCACTGGGTCATGAGCGGATCTAAAGACAGGGGTGTTCAGTTCTGGGATCCCATCACTGGAAATGCGCAGATGATGCTTCAAGGACACAAGAACTCTGGTTCGTTTGCCCGATTATGTTGCATCTTGTTTTACTTGGATAGCGTTTATCTAACTCGGCCAAATAGTTATCTCAGTTGCACCCAGCCCCACTGGCAACTTGTTCGCCACTGGCAGTGGTGATATGCGTGCAAGAATCTGGAGGTATGCTTCATGTTATGGTTTCTAATCTTCGTCTTATTCGTGAATATGCTAGCTGACTGTATATCCCTTTGACAGATATTCCGCGTACACTGGACGGTAATTATTGAATTTGGGAAAGCTTCGGCGTCAACGTGATCTCGATTTACTGTGATTCTACTTTTCTGCGTATTTATCTCATATTCTTATAATCAGTACAGGACAGTAAAGTCTGACGAAATGGCTCACTTACGGTCTTGTATTGTTTCCTCTTTTTTCTTTGTTTTCTATCTCAGCTTCAACTTACTGTATGGGTGGTCTCTAAATCAAATGTCGACAAAATGAAGGCAAGAATGGAGAGAAACCCACAAAAAAGGGGGTCTGTATGGTAATAAGGTATCTCTTGTTGGTTTCTTATTTCTAGTTGGGGCTTTGCGTTTTGGTTGATTTAGGTATCCTGAGAGAGCTGAATGGAATTGTCATGAGGGACTCGAGTGCCGCCTCCTTTTCTTTCCTGGTGGACAGCACAGTGGCTTGGATGAGTATCATGCTCTCGTCTTCAGGGAACGTATAAAAGTACGGATTGAGAGGTATTGTGCACGTAACTGGTAGAATTGTTGCCATTAGAATGTATGTTAACTATAGGAAAGCAGGAAGGTGTTCCACAACAGTTATTTCGTTGTCGGTCAAGTGATCCCTCCTCCCTTAGAGAGGTACCTGCCAGTCGTCCGAAATTCCCAGCCTCAAAATACAGGAAGGGGCTCGGGATCTTGTCACAGTCACACGAATACCCAACAACTCACTCATCATCTCCATCATCCAAGGGGGAAGCCTGCGGTCATCCCAGAGAGCCCGAGCTTGACCTGCCCTAGTTTGCATAGCAACAACTAACGAATTCAACACTGATGGACGAGGCAGAGTCGCAATCATTTCCAGCCGGCGGCGAGCAAAATATCCTCGCCGCGAAGCGCGCGACCCCGGAAGAACCGAATACCGTCTCCGCTGCTGAAAGAATGAAACGCTTTCATGATGGGCTAACAGTACGGGTTGTTAAACCTCCATCTATAACCCGCAGGGTTCCTTTCCCAAAGAAAGTATGCCAGGACCTTGAAATATCAGGGAACGCTCTAATTATTCTAAAGCCAGCAGTTTGGAAGAAAGAAATAGAGAGATTGAATTCCGGATTGCCAACAAAAATGGCTCTACAGAGAGGACAATTATACTGCCTGTTTCAAAAGCAACTTCCGAAATTGCCCAAATATTACATCGTACGCCTCGTCTACAATCGTACTCGTTTGTCTATCGCCATCGTCAAAGTGCCTTTAGAGGTTGTTGGCAGAATATCATTTCAAGAAGTCCGAGACCGCAAGCTGGCTGAAATCGTGTTTTGCGCGGTCTTATCTAATTAGCAGGTAAAGAGATACAGGGCACATCTCATGGCCTATTTAAAGGATTATGTCAAGGCCACATTTCCGGTGATGCATTTCCTGACTTATGCTGATAATTATGCCACAAAGTATTTTCAAATACAAGGGTTTACTAAAGATATCGCTCTGACAAGTCTATCTGGATGGGGTATATTAAGGATTATGAAGGAGGGACACTCATGCAATGCTCTATACTCCCCCGAGTATGGTATCTTAAATTGGCCGTATGCTTCTTAAGTAGAAGGAAACTATTCTAGCCAAAATGCGGCCCTTGAGCAAAAGCTATAATATCCATTCACCACCCCAGCTGTGGGCCAACAGCGTCCTCACTCCAATTGATCCACTTTCTATCCCTTGCCATCCAGGCAACTAACTAGTCTCCAGACATGGATGAGTTAGCACGGGATCCATGCCACGGGCTTCGTTTCAACAAGCTTTAGCATTTTGTTAATAAGATCCAAAACCACAAACACGCATGGCCCTTCCTTACTCCAGTTAACAAGGACGAAGTCCCTGGTTAGTACAATGACATTTCATCACCAATGGATCTGTCATCCACGGAAGGAAGGTTGGAGAATTATTTTCATACTCCTCTGGAAGCCCTTGGTAACGACCTCAAATTGATTTTTAGCAATTGTCGGAAGTATAATGACACAACAACGGTATATGCTAAGTGTGCGGTCAAGCTGGGAAATGTAGACGCTCATTAAAGAGATTCCGGAGTGGTTCGACTTAGTTGAAGACTGATTGGTGTTAGTGTACCCCATTCTTTGGAGTTAGGGCTTGCTGAATGAAGTGAAGGTTTTGTATTGCTGCAGTCGGTATCGAATGATTGGGTTTGCGGTGTTAGTTATGCAGAGTTAAGGATAACACGATGGAGGAGGAGGAGACGATTAATACTATATAACTGTGCTGTTAGTCGGGACAGGTGCCCTGGCTCTCACTCTCCGCCTCCCTAGCACTTCACCCACCCAGTGCCATCGCTGGCGCGACACTCCGCGACAAGGCCCCAAACCAGTCCCTTTTTGCTGGAGCCTTATGGTCCGGTGCCAGCGAACGGCCGAATAGTTGGCCATCAGGTAAAAGATTCGCCGTATGGAACAGGCAAGCCCTTCGATTCAGAGGCGGTAGCCAAGGCTTCGTCGGCGCCTTCAACGCTGGCCACTTTCGGGCTCAAGGGCCTCACTCATAGTTACTAAGGGTATTTGTGAAAGAGGACATAGGAGAGAATCCAGGGAAGCCCATGACCGTGGTAGCGCGAGTGTAGCACTCGGCCTCTACGAAAGTTTCCTGAGACGAACTGTATCGAGAGAAATTCTATCACAACGCAAGATACGGCAAGGTATTGCAAGATGCTCAATAATGGTTATCACTTCTCTTCCTGTTGCATTGGTGATGTGATTCGGCATGGTATACCAGTACCTTCTGCTCACCCCGACAATCAAGGCGAGATCTAGCTAGCCATTTTCCGATACGGTAGAAGAACCAGGGTCAGGTGGGACTGGACCTTTTCCTGGGACTCCTGGCTGTTGTGCATACTATTTGTCTGTAGCGGGATGATGGTTTTCAGCATTATAAACCCCGAATCACCGCATACGGTAGGTCAGCATTATTTGCAATCGCACAGCCCAAAACGGAAAGGGTTTTAGCTTTTACGGAGGACTCGGAGGTCGTGATATTGAAGGGCCACGGCTTATTCAGTATGGGGCGGAGTACAGCTGGTGTGAGCCATCGCCAGGCTGACGGGCATGAGTGACGAACTGACAGATAAACATATTGACAGTGCACCTGCGAGTTACTCAGTTCACATGAGGTAATTAGCAGAAGATCGATCAGCCATGGTGGGAGTGAGCTGGTCGAAAGGCCAATCCGACACTTGCCCGGGGACCGAAGGTTTGCCCAATAGGTGCATTACAATATACGGGGTATGGGTATCTTGTCTCTTTGGCGCAAACCTCCTTCACCGAGTGAGACTAAACTGGTGTTATCATTCGCTGAAGAAATCCAACCAATACCACTATTTTTGATCCCGAGCTGACAGGTCTTAAGAGACGCGTGTCTACGAAGAATGGTTATCGAAGGGCTTTTTGTCCGTGCCTTTGGGTCTGGGAGTTATCATGAAAGGTGGCGGCTAAGTGCCTACGAGAGCCCGGGTCCGGCAAATCGAATGCTAAGTCCCAATAGTATTTTGGATTAATTCGACTCCTGATGCGAGTGTGCATCGCGCTGTGGAGGCTTGCAGGGCGACGCTAGGAGTATGATTCGGGGTCTGGAAGTCGAAGACCACCGCCGATGATACAGGAAGGTCGTGTGGGGATCCCAGATGACTTGCTGGCGATGATCCTCTTGCCCCCTCCCTCCGCGCTGGTGAGGGGGCAGGAAATTGGTCAAGCCGGTGTGATGAAATGGGGCGGCTGCATTGTCCCGGCTCTCAATCACACAGTTGAAGAACGATTGAAAATTGCTCAGCAGCAAAGCCAGGCCTGGTAGCATGCACATTTGCAGAGACTAACCTAATCCTTATCTATCAAAGCTCTGCATTAGGTTCTTGGTGTTCGTCGAACCGAAGCCAAGAATGACCAGGCCTGGAAGGCCAAGTGAGAGGTGGTAAGCAGCTGACAGAACGCCGGCTGGTTCCTTGTATGAATGTTTGATGCGAATCAACAGGGAACTGTCACCCAGGAGTCAGAAGTCACTCTGCATAAACCCACCTACCAAAGTCTGCGAAGTTCGTGCCTCATGCAGGAACTTGGCCATCCGGATTTTATTCCGGATGGTACCTGACGCCTGCTGGGGTGAGCCCCCGAGTTGGAAGATGCGATGTGACATGTCTCATTAGGTATTCCTGTTGTTGCGCTCGGACTCCGCGATTCTGATTGCGTTCTCTCAATCAGGTACTGTTAGGGATGAGATACCCAGGGGCCAGAACAGCCATCTTATCCCCTCTCAAAGTCGTGCTCTGGGCGAACTTCTAGAGAAACGAAACCCTCAAAAGGTGCGTGAGTATGTTGGCACTGGGACAAGTGTGCCTGGATGGGAGATGAGTCAATGACACACATTGGAACCTACCTACGGAGTAGTAATTGTTAAAGATAGCATCTTTCTTGAAACTTCGAAACAGCTCCTTTTACTAGATACAGTTGTGCACTTGCATTCCCTGTCCAATCAGTAATGGCGCAGCTCCATATGGAGGTTCTGGAGAGATCAAGATCAAGATCAATAGTTCCGGAACCCTAGTCCAGGATTGCCACAACCAGAAATGCGAACCACGAAATAATCCATGGTAGGCTCCAGCCGCTCAGGCATTGAGGGAAAGGGTCGGCCCGTTCCTCGACGAAGAAGAAAACATGAGTGACGACTCTGTAAGCAACAGCAGTCAGCACCAATTAGTTATTGCTCAGGTCTGACATCCCCCGACTCAGCCACGAGCTGTACTACGTGAACATCACGATTTGTGGCACGGCCCCGAGAGACATTATTGGAATGTTTGACGTGGAAGGCTGAGGATTACGAGTCCTCTTCGATCCCTGAGCATGCACCGCCAAGTCCATGCCGGAGCTGGTTTTTAGGTCATTATTTTCAGCCGTCAGGAGAGCCTTGCGGGGTCCCCCATGCATGAGCAAAAAGCCCTCGTTTTGATCCTCGTCGAAAGTCACCGTCCGCATTCAGGGCTATTGTTGGCACTAGGAGACTTAGGAGTACTAGTGTCGTTAACTGGCTGTACCCCATACTCGGTCCATTCCACCTGGAGGTGCTGCTGGGCAGTGGGCACGCCCAACACCGCCAGAGGTCCACTGAACACTATCCAATGAACAGAAACCCAGCAGTGATCAGACACTGAGATCTGGTGCGAGTTATTTTACAAGTCCAGCCGCCTGCATCAGCATGCACACATCAACTCTGTCTTGGTTCTCGGCGAAGTGTATTGGAGGCTCCTTAGGGATCAACTTTCAGGAGAAGCGGCATGACAAGGCTGTGAGAATTAATTCCGCAAGAGAGTCCTCCCCGGGGAACTGAGGTGTCAAAAGAGTATCTTTATCTCGTGGTGTTTCGAAACAAAATTTAGTGGTGGTGAGATGACAAGAACAGAAGGTGCCAAGGGGAACTCGCCGTGTGTCAGTAGCAACTCCGCAGCGGCTGTTAACAAAGAAAAAGAAAACTTGCAGAAATATTTTGTTTTTTGTTTTTTTCTCCTTGATTTTCTGACGGGGCCCCCAGGCGAGGCTTGAGGAATGAGGATTTCTGGGTCGCCAGTCGCGGCTGCTGCGATCAAAAAGAAAAGAAAGGAGCGTGGGGGCCAGCAGATCAAATGAGCGTGCAGGCAATTGTGGCACTATTGGATCTCCCGACGGTCCGTTCTGGAGCCCTGCCGATGCGATGGAGTCTCGTAAATTGTAATCTAAATTAGTGGCTTGTTTGCTGCCAAATGGCAGAAGTACCTCTCTCATCATAATAATCCTCATGATTCTTTCCAACCTCGAGGCTCTGCGTGCTTCCGATCGCCTGGCACTGAATCGACACGTCTCATGATAAACTATCAGAGCTGTGTCATCACAAAGCACCCTTCTCGACCCAGTCAACGACAGCCCAGGTTCTCCCGGAGTTCTCGGGCATCTTGCAGTAGGCATCCAACCAGTTTGGACTCTGGACCATGCTGACAGGTCCGGGGTTGTATGAAGGATGGATAACGGACATTATTCTGTCGAGCCTAAAGCGGGACAAGCGCTGCAGGGTGCGAATGCCAAAATCCTGGCGCCTCGACTCGAGAGTCGAGACTGCGAAACTGCATCCATCCTGTTTTCTTTTTTCAGATCTCAGATCTCTATTTTTATCGAACGGAATCGATACGGAGTACTAAGTGGTCGTATTTGTTCGCGGGCCACGGTCTTCAGTTGACTCTGGTCCAGGTGATGACGACTGCCGATCAGCTAGTCAGCGTGGCTTATTATGAAACCCATCCCAAGTTCAATTCCAACAGCTGAGGTGCCTGCGGAGGAGACGAGGGTATCGTATCCCAGTCAGCAGGAACCATGCCCATAACCTGGTTGTGGTTCATCGTGTCTTGACTGCGGGATTGCTGAGAGAAGACGGAGAGGCTTGAAGAATTACTCCGTACTCTGTACAATTTGGACAGACGACCAAGCTCTGTCCAACCATGGCGATCGTCACCCTGACAGTTAGCACTAAACTGGCTGAAAGTTGAAACTGCTCGACGAAGCCCACGTTCAGGTTGTGGCTGGATTGGTCTGTGTCTATGCTCTGATCCACCTCCCACGGCCACCACCCACTCGGGTCAGATGATCTCTCTCAGCAAGCTATACTAAGCGGGATCCGGATCTTCGTAGTCTTCGTCTGATATTTTGTAGTGTTTCATTATTGGTAGCTAACTGATTCTGATGGAACCTGAGCGCCGAGCGGTTGCCTCACTTCAATGTTTGGCCAAGCTTGACGATGGGGGCTGGGAATCGCAATCCTCGAACTGTGCACAAACAAGCCTGATCAGCACGACTCGGAAAGAATCCAAGATTCAAAGCTGTGTCAGCCCGATCGGAACGTCACTGTGTATGCCGTGATTGGACTCGAGGGTCAGGATGAGGAATCCCTCCTGTAAGTGGTCCATGGCCGTGATTCATGATGCCACCAGATGCAATAATCGACGGGTCGCTCCATGGGACCATGATCCATGGATCCATCGCCCCATCGTGTTGGGCGGGTAAGCGAAAATTCCTTTCCTTCTTCGGACTCTGGGTTAAGGCACCGGGGAAGGAAGACTAATTTAGCGACTCCTCCGGACTAACTATGTCTTAGCTGCTTCTCGCTATACTCGGATTGGAATCACGTCTTGCTTCCAGGTCCTGTTGGGCTGTCGGGTGGTGTCCTGTCAATCAACATGGATCATCTCACCATGGATTCATGCCATCATGGGGGAGGTGGGCGAACAGGGATCCTCAGATTCCCAGTGCCTCACTACTACTACGTGACTGCATCGGCAAGATGTCTGGTGGGGGTGCTCCAAAAAGAACCCCAAATATTGGTGATGACTGATGACTCTGTGCAAGGTCTTTTTTCCCCTTCTCCTGTTTTATCCTTTTTTTTTTTTTTTTCTGCGCAGTCAACGAGCAAAAGGAGGCGCCCTATAACATCAAGACATATACCGTAAACAGGCAAGACCCCTGTACTTGTAGGCTGTCATTGGCCCCCGCTGCTTCCACTGCTCTGGGACACCGGAAGGAAGAGGCGGATAAGCAAAAATAATAAATAAAATAAATATCAAAATAAAATAAAATAAATAATAAATAAAAGAGGGAGAGATGTGCAGGCAGCAGAGAAGGAACACCACCATATCTCGTTCTAGATCGCCGTCACCAGTAACGTCAAGTCAAAGGGTCCAAGACTCCAAGGAACCAACGAAAAAGTAAATAATTCTTTTCTTTTTATTCTAATTATCTTATTCGATTTTCTCACCATAAACTAGATAAATAAATAATAAAAAAAATAGATTAATCTCGGCGGATCGTATTTGCTTATTACTTACTAGTGATCCCCATTGTCGGGATCAACTTCAGATCAGAATCCATTCCTCCTTGTCACTGCCTGTCAATCAAGATCGCCTTCTAAGATACTCCGTGTTTCTCTACTTGTCTTGACAACTTATATACTCGTGTCGACGTCCATCGAGTGGGGTCCTCTGATCATACTTTGTTCAGATTGACGGTTTCGTGCTTGTTTTGGAAGATCAGGATCGTGCTGAATCTTGATGTTGATATTGGCCCGATTACGCCTATATCTTATTTGCTTGTTCCCGTTCCCTTTGCTTCTTTTGTTCAGCGTTTATAGATTCAATACGCTGTTCTGCAGAGTATCTCGAAGCCACGCCACTGGGACAGGAGAAAAAGCAAACCAGTCGAAAGAATACCGTTCAAGGCTCCAAAGGCTCGTCGACAGTAAGCCATTCAGTCTAAAATATGGTTCACTGTGACAATGTGATGGCTGATTGCAATCCCAGGTCAACCGCTGTCCTTTTCCCCCCAAACTGTTTCTCAACAGCACCATCAGCAAGGGAAGAAAAAAAAGAGCTGCAGTCCGAGGCCTCCAGGCGACAAAGCATCAAGTCCTGCTTGAGCAGTCTCAATGGAGACCGCAGAGCCCGTCTCATACGAGTTCCCTAGCCATGCTGTCGGTGCAGTTGCGCCCCGTCGGATGATGAACTCCAACCTTAGCCATAACTTCTCCTTCTATACCAACCCAACGGCCTCCTTCCCGTTGCCATTTCATCAACCATCCTCAGCGACATATGGCTTCAGCCATCCCCTCAATAATCATCATCACCATCATCACCAACACCACCACCACCATCACCCCGCCTACCAGCATTTCTTCGTCCCCAACCAACCTCTCAACGCGCAGCCTGTGCGTCTCGCCTCAGAACCGCCACCGATCCAACCGATCCCGGACATTCGACCGGCCAAAAATGCCGTCAACAGAGTGGCCAGGGACCCCCTGGCCAAGGTTGAGCATATCGTTGGACCGCAGCCTAGTTCAACGGCGCCAGCTCCCAGTAACGGCGTAACCACGCGGGGAAAGAACCCTAGCTCTAGTGAAATTGAGTTCTCGACAGAGGTAGATGTTTTGATGAAAGCGATCCAGGCCAAAGGACCCTCGCAGCCGGCAAACTTGCAGTCATTACCGCCGTTGCAACAGTTGACCCATGGAGGGAGCAATGGGTTCTCCCAGCCTTATATGTCGTCACCGGTTACAGATCCCCGGCCCCCAGTTATTGTCGAGGAGCCCCAGCCTCGATCGGGGAAGAAGAGGAAATATGCATGTACTCTGCCACAGTGCGGGAAAAGCTTCGCGCAAAAGACCCATCTAGACATTCATATGAGAGCCCATACCGGAGACAAGCCTTTTGTGAGTCAATTACAATCCCCACCCCCAACGAGATATTGAGTATGCAACTAATTGGCGATACTTTAGATTTGCAAAGAACCCTCATGCGGACAGCGATTCTCGCAGCTAGGAAACCTCAAGGTAAGCCAGAAAGGATTCACAAATCAGGAGGAGACTTCACTAACAGGGGAACCCGATATAGACTCATCAAAGACGCCATACCGGAGAAAAACCCTTCTCCTGCGACATCTGTCAGAAACGCTTTGCTCAGCGAGGGAATGTTCGTGCCCACAAAATCACCCACCAGCACGCCAAACCATTCACCTGTCTTCTAGACGACTGCGCGAAACAATTCACGCAGCTTGGAAATCTCAAGGTGAGCCCAACCCAACAGTACTCGGCTTGGAGTCTAGCTAGCTAACTAAGTCCGGGTTTAATTCTAGTCGCATCAAAATAAGTTTCACGCAACAACACTCCGAAACCTAACCTTAAAGTTCTCAACCGTGATCGACGGCGAAAACATGAACCCGCAAGACCGGAAGCTTTGGGAATACTTCGCGACTCTATATAAGAATAGTAACAAGGGAATCAAGGGGCGCGGGAAAGATCGCAGGATTTCCCCGTCATCCAAGTCGGACGTGTCTGGTGGCGGGCGACGACGGTTGAGTGCCGATGACAAAGCTCGACGAGGGAGCTATGAGGACTCGTCCATTTATACGGGAGCGTCTAGTAGCGATGAGGATGACGCGGAGCCGTACTATATTGAGGGCCGCGCTCAATAAGTGTATTTTTGCTTTGTGATTTGATCTGATTTGATTTGACCGGAGCTGTGTTTGCACTCCTCGTTGCCAAGATACCAGGATCTAAGTTTCGTTTGTTGTGGTTTGTTGCTCATATATACCAGGGATGGACGGATGTTATGGATGGATGTCTTGCATGGAAAAGGGCGTACCCCTACCTACTCGGTTTGAATAACTCTTTTTTTTTGGGGGAGGGGGGGGGGGGTATCACGCAGCGTCGCTCAAATAATTGTACGTACTCTATGTATCAGCGTGTGTGAATGGGTGAAATTAGGGGAGTCTCAGGCTTTAATCATGAATCATTTGATATTACCTTCGGTATATATGACCTGGTATTCTCATATACCAAGAAAGTAACCCAGGTGCTTGGCAAAACACGAAACAAGTTTGGTCCAAGCCCCTTATAAAACCCAGCCAAACCCTCCGTAGCCCAAATCTGTACAATCGCATCCCGAAGGCCCCGGTACGCAAGATGGGCATCATATGTCTGTAACCGCGACCGGAGCACCTGGTATGGATAGGTAATTGAGCCCGCAAAAATCTTCGAGATGCTTGAGATAACGAAGAAATCCAGATTGTTGAGTTCTCGATTACTCTCCGCCCCAGAGTGCGTGTCCGTTCGAAACAGTTTTAGTTTCTCATAGGCCATGAACTGCAGCGCGCCGTGGCTGACGCCAAAAAGCGACGGGCTAAGTCCGCGATAGAACCCTGGGATGCCCTCTGAACGGAATATCTGCATTGCACCTGTCGTGAACGAGGCATATGCGCCTGGTGAATTGGAGCCTGTGGCTAGCATACGAGTCTTGAGGACCCAGATGGGGTTGGTCATGACGGATGTTAAGATTCCTGTTCCGAGTATCGAGCTTATTAGTTACTGGGTTCTGGTTTTTCTTTTGTTTTTTTCTCTCCTAGGCCTGTAGATCAAGCGATCACGTACCTGCAAACCCTGAGGCGATGAAATAATCGGAAGAAGTGAGCAGCTCCCGCTGCTGCTGCCCACCATTCGGATTCCCGCGCAATCGCCAATTCCCTATTGTTTCCTTGACATTGCCATAAAATAAGAAGTAGAGCGCCCAGCTTGAGGAATTCCCAATGATGTTCGGCGTCAACCCGCGGTAGAATGCGGCGAGTCCGCCTTCACTGTGAAAGATTTCGTGGATGACTCGAAGGGAACCACCGACTTTAGAGGATGGGGTTCGGTCGACTACATTCGAATTTGATATTAGATGGACTGTAGAGCTTTTTTTGGAGGGCACTGTGGCCGGAGTAGAGGTACCTTGTAGTCGAGTCTTGATCAAATCCAGGGGATGCAGACAGAGCGTTGTTGCTATGCCTGCCGTGAATCCCGCTATGGTTTCCACCACGGATGACGACAACCCATCCTTGCCAGTCATGAACCTTTAAATGGGGGAGGTGTCACTCGGAGTGTGCGTGGTGGGATGCAATGTCTGTGTTTGGTAGTTTTCTTGTTCCAACTTTTTGTTCCGGTCCGAATGATTTCCCTTAGCGTGCGGAACACTTATATAGCCGGGATTAGCCAGCGATACTTTGTAGATGACTATGTATGATGCAGCTTTTATATCATGGTAATTGTTAACTTAGGTAGATGCCTGGGTATGCTCTGATGAAAAAAGCTTTTTATGGATGCCTCTATGTCCCTTGAGTGATCTAAACAGATTTGGTTCAACAGCATGATGGCAGCCATTGATGAATGAACGAACCCACAGACAAGTGAACTGAATAAGTGCTCTAAATAACCGGTGCCAACATAATAGAACCTAAAATACTTAAAAATACATGTGAATGGATATCAGGTTGCAGACTTCCACTCCGAATTTGAAAGCTATACACGCCATCCACATCTAGTTTCCGTGTAATACGGAATCCAACGCAAAGAGGCGCATTATCTCAAAAGGTGCGAGCAGCTAGTGTTCATGATAGTTTATCCTTATAACTCGTTGGATTTAAGCAAGCGGCGAGAATAGCCTGTTCGTTGAGTTAGCGTGACAAGAATCTTCTATAGGCGCGATCGTTATAAGTACTTGAAAAGGGATGGTCTGGGGTCGCTGTAGGTATATCCTTCAAGAGATTGTTAGCATGAACGATCTTCAAGCATCATGGTCAGACAACAAAAACTCGTACCGAGATAGAGGATCAGAGGCAGGTATCCACTACAGTTGGAAAGATGTGAGTTTCAGGGACAGTCATCAATCGAGCATCAAGGCTTGCTCACTAATGGACGGCGACTCTGGAAACATCGATAACCTTGGAAATGCGTTCCTACCGGGGACACCCATTAGCAACTAGGGTACAATGACAACGGCCGGGAGCCCAACTTACCTTCGTTTCCTCGGAAAACTGGGCCATCTTGACGGATATATCGGGCGCGTATGTGATTGAGAAAGAGAGGGATGTTATGAAGCAGGTATCGAGGTGAGCAGTAGGGAAAGGTGGTTGAGTTGAGCAAGACTGAAAGGCGGAGAGGGAGTTTGAACCTCTTAAAGTTTTCAAGAGCCAGGCTAATAATAAATGGGGAGTGGGCCACCATCAGTAAAGCATCTCCCCAAGTTTTCGCATGATTAATCTATTCACTTTTTTCATTCCCTGAACTCCCTTGTCACTTGTCTTTTGAATTTGCTTATCAAGCATAATCTCCGTTAATCTTATATCTTCCCAAACTTGATTCTCCTACTACACCGCGACCCTTAGCTCTTGACCAACCTCTCGAATCGATCGATTGTTTCTATAATACTCGGCGCTATGTCAGGCGCAAGGCATTGGTGTGTTGAAAATATTCCGTGTGTTATGAAGGCCTGTAGCTAAGTATCAAATAGGGAGCAAGATAAAGAGGCCACCGTCTATATTGGGAACCTTGATGAACGGGTGTCCGATAGCCTGGTATGGGAGCTCATGCTACAGGCAGGGCGCATCGTTAACGTTCACCTACCGAAAGATCGAGTCACGCAGTCACACCAAGGATATGGGTTCGTCGAGTTCAATAGCGAAGAGGATGCTGAATACGCGTCGCGGATAATGAATGGGATCCGCCTATACGGGAAGCCCATTCGCGTGAATAAGGCTTCCGCTGATAAACAGAAGTCGGTAGAGATTGGAGCAGAGCTTTTCGTTGGCAATCTTGACCCTATGGTCACGGAGCAAATTCTATATGACACTTTCAGTCGTTTTGGCAATCTAGTCAACCTACCGAAGGTACTTGCGACTATTTAAGTCCCATCTTTTTTTTCGCTTTCAGGATACTAATTCGATACGCAGGTCGCGAGAGATGACAGCAATCTATCAAAGGGATATGGCTTTGTGTCATTTGCCGACTTTGAGTCTTCGGATGCCGCCATAGCTAACATGACCGGCCAGTATCTCATGAACAAACAAGTCTCTGTACAGTATGCCTATAAGAAAGATGGAAAGGGCGAGAGGCATGGTGACCAGGCAGAGCGAATGTTAGCCGAACAGGCCCGCAAACATAACGTACGGCCACCAACTCAAAATCTTCCACCGCAAATAGCAGCTCCGACTGCCCCCATTGTACCCGGTGCAATTCCCAACGGCGATGCCTCACGACCAATGAGCACGATGCCGCCAGACCAAGGCATAGGAAGAGGTCCAGTACCTCCACCACAACCTGTCGGCTTCCCCCCCAATATAGTGCCTCAGCAGCCACTGGCTAGGCCTGGTCCGCCTCCAGCCTCACTGGCAACTCCACCTCCGGGTCTTCCAGCACGGCCTCCTCCCTCGCAGGCTGGGTACGGAGGCCCGCAAACCTTCCTACCTCCAGGCTTCAATAATCCAGGCCAGCAAACGCCTTTCCCTCCCCAGGCTACCCCTCCTCCAGGGTTTGTGCCTCCAGGGTTCGGCCCCGCTACGGGAAACTCTGGTCCGCCACCACCATTGCCTCCTGGGTTCCAACAGCCAGGGTATGGCCGAGGACGTTGAGGCTCAATGTTGGCCTTATTGAACGCACTTTACAAATCAGAAAGGATGAAATAAATGGACATAAGCACCGGGAGCGTAGTGAATGGAACAGACCCGTGACTCCGCAGCATCGGGAATATGATGTGCTGAATAACGGAGCCTGTGAGTGCAAGACATGCACGCTTCCAAAATTCCCTAGGCTCTGCGGCCCTGCATGTACCGCCTATCAGACACTGAAACGTTCGCCACTGCTGGATTGGAGCGATACGTAATAGTATTTATAGCCGCGCTTTATATCCTATTTTACCCAAAAGATTCTTAAGTTCTTGGTGATTGTAACGCATAAGAAGGTCCAAGTACAGACCTCCGGTGGAAATATCACGTTGACGCGTGCTCCCCAGAGTGAGAAAAAAAACCCAGTTACTACGCGGTAAGAAGGATAAAACCCTACTGGAAAGCTATACAAGAAGTGAAACTGTACTGCTGGATGAATTAAAAAGAGAGAAGGATAGAGGTGGGAACAGAGGAAGGAAACGAAGTAGGTAACCAAGTCATCTATCACGAAAACGATACGAATTTCGGGTCCCTGGGCCGGCCATCAGGACCAATGTTGTTCTTGGCAAATCGCTGCTCAGTGTAGATCCGACGTGCTTCATCGAAGTCGACCTTTTGGCGTCTCATGATATTTAAAACTTCCCGCTTGCCGCGGGCGTCCAATCCGGCTCTTTGGTCCCCATTCTCGATATTTGTTGAAATGTTGAACTCGGATGATGTCAGCCCCGCCGCTAAGTCGCCGGTGAAGGTGGAAGGTAGACGATGGTATATGTAGTCAGGAACAGGGAGAAGTGGTAGCCACCGAGATCGAGTGAGATAAAGAGCTATAGTGTATGTATATTAGACTCATGATTCTAGACCATGGGGATAATTACCTAGATGACATACCTGTGCCGCAAATACCAACGAATAAGGCAAGAAAGTAGAAGAAGTATGCCATTTTGCTGCTTTAGTTTGATGATGGTCGTTTATTCAAGTGATGGATGGTAGTGATATCAGTTGTTAAAGAATGGTATAACTGCAAAAAGCAGTTCAGAGGCTAAGTAGGATTTGGAGCCGTATATATCGACGACTAGCTGTCAGTAGGGAAAATGTCTCCGTTTTGACAGCGGTCTGCCACACCTAGCGACATCTAGGGCATTTAGAAGAGGACGGGCTGATCACAAAGCGCGATGGTTACCTGGAAGGCTGCGGAAGACGCAAGTGGTTCGTGCGTGCTGACTTCCGCACCTGTTTTATGCCATTCATTTCAGGCCGCAAAGTCAAGCTACCCTATTCCCAAATCGGCCCGCTTAGCGAGACCACGGCGTCACTCTTGGCATTGGCGCACACAATCATCCACGGAATTCCAGTGGCCCTGAGCTAGGAAACCGGACTTGCGACGAATTCGATCTGTGTTCATAATCTTCAACTCCAGACAGACATTCACAATGGCCGCCGAAAGATCAAACGTTTCCAGCGACCTCATCTGGCAACTCACCCGTATGTGGACGATTCCTAACGCAATTGCGACTTAGGACTTCAATCGAAGTGGTCCGGTCATGATCATGAACAGGAGGCTAATTAAAGGGAATCTGTATAGGCAACCAGAATGCCTATCTGGTCAAGCGTAACAGCGGTGGCGGCGTCCGGTTCTCGCGCGACCCCCTCAACGTGCTGAACAAGCACTCTTTCAAGGTATGAAGAGCCAACGAAGCGCTTGGTCTAAGATTTTGTTCTATATCCTACCAAGATGGAACCATTCGCTAACGCTGGATCTATCTATGTTTAGTACGCCGGCTACTCCAACACCAAGGTAAATTCGCGAACCGCTTTCGATGACATACTTCTGCGAGAATGGATCTTTGACCAGCAGTAACAGGCCGTCGGTGTTCAATCAACTGAGAACGGTGGTGTTGTCGCTATCACCAAGAAGCCCGGCACCTCCCAGCAGCCCGCTAAGAGCCTAGCGACTGTGACTTACGGCCCCAGCGCCTCCAACCGCAAGTAAGCAGACAGAGATCGCTGTACAATTAGGCCAGGTTTCGGATTCGCTAACTAGATGATTCCTCTACTACGTATAGGATCTACAAGGGTGTTGCTGATAGGACTGCTAAGGGCAACTACCGTGCCGACCTCCGTGAAGATGCGGTTGCCCGTGTGAGCGCTATCCGCCGCTCCCAGAAGGCTAAGAAGGACACCCCCGCCAGGAAGCCCCGTGGTGCTCAGGCCAGGAAGGCTGCTGAGCAGGAGTCCGCATAAAGAGATGCGACTGGAGCAAGGGTTAGAGACATGACAATACAAGTTCGATACACTGGCACAGTGCCGCCCAGCGGGAAGTGACGTCCATGTATTTTAGCAAGGATTATTTGCTATTGATTCACTCCGCGACAATTGGCCCCGTAGCTGGGTCCTAGGAAAGGGTGATACCAAAAAAATAAAAGAAACCCCTTTTTGAAACGTGAATACTACACAGAAACGTTTGGAGATCAAATTAAATCTGGCGAACTGACAGGGAAACAATCACGCTTGCTAGTGTAGATGTATGCAGCCACTCCTTAAATTTACCATCCAGGAGCACATTGGTCCTTGGTACTTCACTGCCGTTCGTCGGCCCGAACCAAGTGGTAGAGTTAGAACCACGAGCATGAATACCCGCCTTTTCCCGAAGGTGCAATGGTTAATGGGCAAACCCGGCCTCGTCCCTGTCAGCGACTATCCAGAAATCGACGAAATTTTCCGGAACCTGGCAAACAAGCATCTGCTTGGAAATCCGACAATGATTGCGAATTCAACCACGGCATCGCTGTGCTGTGACTCGTGCATGTGCTGGCATAGTAATCCTAGGATTGTCCTGGCCAGGTCTCCACTGAATATCTTTGATTAGGAATATACATTGACTAGGGAGATGGGGGAAGAGAGAGAAAAGAAAAGGTCCAACATGTAAAATCGTAATAGTACGTCAATAGACTTGATACTCATAGTCAAGTTGCAAATCCATAGAGCCAGAGCTTCTTTCCGGAGTGACGGAGGAACTCCCCACATGTGATTATCTCGGATGGTGCCTATATAAATAGAGAGGGAGCGTCACCATCAAACTCAACCATTTCTTCCCTCCCTTTCTGTTACGTTTCAAGGCCCCGGTCATCCTATTTCATCTCACCCCAGTCCAACCCCTCCACCGAGGTAAGTAGCAGGAATAGTCGTCTCACACCACCTCGAGCTTGCACCTTGCCTGTCCCACCCAACTCTACCCCTCATTTACCCCTCCACCCAACAGCAGCTCCAAAGACCAAGCTGATCCATTCTCGATTGCTTCTTTCCAAAGGTCACCAATCTGACTTCATCGATCTTCAGTGCAATCAAAGTCCCTTGTTTACACCATGGTTAAGGCCGGTAGGTCCAATGCAAACAAGAGTTCCCCAATTGAGTTCCCATGTCTAACTCAATGTACGTAGCTGTTCTCGGAGCCTCTGGTGGCATTGGCCAAGTTTGCATACCCAACTCTCCGTCGCTCTGCAGCTTCCAATGCATCATATCTAACCGGCCTCTCTAGCCCCTCTCCCTCCTGCTCAAGACCTCCCCTCTCGTCGACGAGCTCGCCCTCTACGATGTTGTCAACACCCCAGGTGTCGCTGCCGATCTCTCCCATATCTCTTCCGTTGCTGTATGTTATGCCGATATCAGAAGCACTGTGGTTCTGATGGGCTAACAAAAATGACAGAAACTCTCTGGTTACTTGCCCAAGGACGACGGCCTGAAGAATGCTCTGACTGGCACCGATATTGTGGTGATCCCCGCCGGAATTCCTCGTTGGTCAACCCTGGTCATTTTATTCCGATAGGTTTATACTTCGTAGTACCAATTGCACTAACACCTTCGTGACAGGCAAGCCTGGTATGACTCGTGACGACCTTTTCAAGATCAACGCTGGTATTGTTCGCGACCTCGTCAAGGGCATTGCCGAATACAGCCCCAAGGCTTTCATCTTGATCATCTCTAACCCCGTCAACTCCACTGTCCCCATTGCCGCCGAGGTTCTCAAAGCTGCTGGAGTCTTTGACCCCACGCGTCTCTTTGGTGTCACTACCCTTGATGTTGTTCGTGCAGAGACCTTCACCCAGGAGTACTCTGGCCAGAAGGACCCGTCCGCGGCAACGATCCCTGTTGTCGGCGGTCACTCTGGCGAGACCATCGTCCCTCTCTTCAGCAAGGTTTCTCCTGCCTTCCAGGTCCCAGCAGACAAATACGCTGCTCTCGTCCACCGTAGGTATTCCCGTAGAATTTTGACCAACAATATCACATCTTACTGATGTTTGACCAGGCGTTCAATTTGGTGGCGACGAGGTTGTCAAGGCCAAGGATGGTGCCGGCTCTGCTACCCTGTCCATGGCCTTTGCTGGTTTCAGGTCTGGCATCCTGTAAGATTCCAAATGCAACATTCAAAACTAACTTGATTACAGGTTTGCCGAGAGCGTCATCAAGGCTGCAAAGGGCCAGACTGGTATCGTTGAGCCAAGCTACGTCTATCTACCCGGTGTTCCCGGTGGTGCGGATATCGCCAAAGCCACGGGCGTTGACTTTTTCTCAACCCCCATCGAACTCGGAGTGAGTATCTGTATTAAAATATCCAGCCCCGTGAGAGAACGCTAACGATATCAATAGCCAAACGGCGTCCAGAAGGCTCTCAACATTCTCGGGGGTATCACTGCAGATGAGCAAAAGCTCCTTGAGACTGCTGTCCAGGGCCTCAAAGGAAACATTGACAAGGGCGTCGAATTTGCCCAGAACCCCCCACCAAAGTAAACGCGCCCATCCCCGTTCATAACTCCCAGGACTCTCATGCATTGGTCGGTCATCGTATGCTGCTCGCATTGCTGTTCCCACCAAGACATATCTGCGGCGGCGCATTCAAAACCGCCATCATTAAAAGAGCTTCGCTAATCGATGGTATTCGGGAAAGATAGGCTTTGAATCACTAGAAAGGAATGTAAAGACGAATGGCTGGGGATAACAATAAATCGTTTTAGTTAGATCCGCTGCCTAGGTTTCAGAAACAATGCAGACTGATCAAAATCTTTCTTCATACCCGCATGTATCGTGTAGGTTCTTTGCCGAGTTCAATGAGGGGAAGAACAGTCGCCCAGTGATCCATCGCAAAAAGCGTTGCAGTGTTGCTCCGGGCAACTCGCCGCCATGTCTCAGACCCCAGCCGGTGACATGGCATATACCGCTCAAGTTAACAGCATCTATATGGGTATCATTTAAGATTTGTTTATTGTTTTAATTTGAAATGTCGCGCCGGGCAGCTCCGTAGTTTCAGCTTGGACAGTCGTATGGATGCCCAAGTTTGACAGTGCACCACGAATAACGCCACAAGGAAACCACAGATACTAATCCTTGATTAGATGATCGCCATTCAACAGGGAGAATGTAGAATCCTAGAAGTTGCCTTACCTCTTGTGCCATAGACACGGCCTCACTCCTCACGGACATGCTCATCCTCGCAAACGGTCGAAAGGAGTTATCTGTTAAAACATATACCCCCTGAGAGCAAGTTTCACGGTCAGGTCCAGCTAGTTCTTGGGGGGAAGCAGCACTCACGCGATGGTTCGTTTTTAAATTGTCGATTTGCTTCTTGAATAATGTCATCCATAAATCCTTACATAGGAACTTGATAACGTCTAGATTATCTGTGAACCGGGGTCTATCTCGGGAGAACCTGGCACCATGCGAAAAATGTACATCAGCATGCGAGAGAGGTTCGACACACGGGTTTGGTGTCGGTATCGGTTTCCATGTCGCTACCAGCACCCACGCAGAGCGAGGGAACTCGATATCCGGGGGGAAATGTAGGATAGCAGGACACTGCGTACCTTTCCGCAAGTCCTTGCCCGACTCTATAACCCAGTGACTCGAGGCGAAAGAACGCTGTTTCTTTGGTCTCCTCGTCATCAAGTAATCTATCCTCCGCCGCAAGATCTTTGGCTATTCGCTCGGCCATTGGTACCAACTCTATGAGAAGGAAATCTAGGCATGATGCGCTAAGCAGTTGAGCTCGGGGATCGGAGGTATGGGGGTGTGTGCTGGACGCATCGAACGCCATGGTCGCGGATGGCTTATTAGGAGCGGCGCGGCCAAGGGGGTTATTGATTGATTAATTGAAGCAGAAAATAGGGCGACAGATTGGGAGTTGTTGTAAACAATGAGGGTTTACCATGCTGGGTTCATGGTACAATGTGCGTGTTGTTCAAGTGTGAAGAGTTGATTTATGGGGCTTCGTGGAGCAGGTACGGACATCTGCTGGGAGCCGCTCGGCCCCTAGACGACTGTGAATCAGCTCTTGACGGTAGCCTACATTATAGCATGAATATCCTTCTGGACTATGTTTATAGATTTTTTTACGTCGAATTTCGGTTCTACTTCCAATTATGGGTCTGGAACCATGTAACTGGAGTAATAGAAAGACCTATGCCCACCAAGCGAGTGACATTAGTCGCTGAAATGTCAAATCTACACCTTGTTCAGCGCCCAAATGGCCAATGCAATTATCCTTCTGAACACCGGAACCGAATTACGCCATAACACCGAAAATATGCTCCGTTGATGAATCGTGCACCCTCGTCTGTCTTAATCGGGTTAGCTGTCAGTCTGAGGCGAACGTTGGAAGAGAATAGGGACTCCTATATGAATTTCGAGAATCTTGTCGGGGTAATGGCCGATGCATATTGACAACTTGTCTTTTTGGCGGCCTTATTGGGGAGTCGTAATCTTCATCGTCGCTCCCCGTAAGATCAATTACAGGAGCTGGCCGTTTATTAGTTGACCATGTTGAGGACTGTTCCCGCGAACTGGCTGGTGTCTGTTGTAACAAGTCCAGCACCGGTAAAGGCTCTTGTTTTACAGGTGTAACTCCGGGTTCCCTAATCTCGATTAATTCGTCGTCGTCAGTCGTAGGTGTAACACTGCCAGACCCTGCAGCTGCCGCTTCATCCTTGGGGTTCGACCATTGTCCATCCGGTTCTATAATGACTTGCTCAACATCGCGTGGTGTCGAGTGGAGTATATCGTCAACGTACCTATACAGTTAGGGGGGAGTTTGATAAGAAGCGATGATGGGAAGCTTACTGGTCAACGTTTAGGGACTCGTAGCTCGTTGCCTTTGCGCAAACCGGACATGTCCACGTTGGTGCCTGTTCTTGTAGCTGGAGAAATGACGATGCGTCAAAGCACTGGTTATGCGTACATAACACAGAGCGACATGGCACCTCTATTCGTCGAGTTGAGAGGGGGCATTTTAACGACATGACAGTCGACGTAGCAACAATATCCGCATCTTCGGCCCTGCTTTTCACTGGTTGAATTAGATTTTTGGTCCTTGTAGTTCAATACTGGGTAGCACCTACTTTCTTGGAGTACTTGCTCCTTCGTGATCGTCTTCCTTCGTTTCAACTTATCCACAAGCTCTTCGATTGGCGTGCACTCCACTAGATAGGCAAGAACAAAAAATCTCTAATAGGCAATTAGTAAGAGTGACCATTTCATTTCGATATTTCCTAGTTGAGAAATGAGAACCCGGGGTTTTCTCACTTTCTGGGTCAGAGCATAGGTCATCACAACGTGATTTGTATAACCAGCCTTTTTTCGAATATAGTTTGTTATATCCGCTGGTCTTGTTGTACCGGGTTTATTCTTAAGGCCCCTAAGATTAGCCTTCACCTCGTCGAGATTCGCTTTGAGTTCGACTTGATGAGGGAAAGCGATATCGGACTTAGTGAACTGGTTGAGACCAGTGTCTGCGGCACAGAAAACCATGACGCGTAGCTTCGAATCTGCTAGTAATCTGGAAACAACATCTGCGCTGAGAAGAATCTTAAGCTCTACACTGTCCCTAGTGTGTTCACGAGCTGCTTTAAACGATTAGATGACACCCACAACCAAAATGGTGGCAGTTTTAGGGGAGAGCTCACCTTTACATTCCACAGTCGGCGTGAGCTGATTTGTTATCCTATAGAAAGGACTGTCCTTGAAGTTTAAGGGCCCTGAACGATGATGAGAAACTAGACCCAGACGAGTGCTGCATAAAACCATACCAGGTGCGGACCCCTGCAAGGGTATGGACATTCCTACAGGCGATGGCCTGTGATGCGATTGCAGTGATTGATTTGTTGAGGCTTGTTGATAATGGTGGCCTGGTACTGGTGGCGGTACCGATAGAGACTGAGGTACTGAACGGTGCGCAGTAGCATATATGAACCTCCTGAGCCTCTCATAACTCTCAAGATGGCCTGTTTGGGAAAGTTGTTCGAGATCTAGTGTGGGTTAAAGGCAAGGCCGTCAGCATGAGGTTTAGTTGCATTCATAATTAAAAGAGAAAGATGTACAAACAGCTAATGATTCGCATTTGAAGTGCAGCTTTCACCCCTGAGACTGCCAGCCCCTCTGCCCTCAAAATGTCCTTCAATTGCGCATTTGTCAGGGTCTTGATCAAAGCGATCACGCTCTGGAGCTCGGATGCCTGGCCAGAGGACATCGTGGGGACAGTTTCTCAAGAGTAGTTGTTAATGGCTGGCTGGATATATGAGAGCCCGGAGAATCTCGAGAAAGATAGTTCAGTAACGAAAGCTTCTTCTGATTGAATCCATTAAAAGACATCTCAGTTTCCGACCTCGCAGTTATAGAGGCGTGGTATCAAAGAGGGAAAATTGCCGCTGCCATATCACTTGCTGTCCTAGCAAATCACCTTCGCGACTGAGAGTGCGGAGGTGAAAAGCGGCTCCGATCGGATGACATAAGACCGCTCAGTGTGTTACAGTGTTGGTGGAGAGGAAAACTTTTTTCAAACGTCCACGGCAACCAGTTTGCGTATGTCCCCGGATCATTTTTCCCCTCATATTACGTTTCAGATTCCCCCTTTCCCAGGAACGTCGCTTGTATAGCGTGTATTGAAAATGGCAAAGAGTGTTCGTGCAAGTGTGCAAAAGCGCAATAAAGCAAAGCTCCGCTCTACAGTCTTCGGGCCTGTTGTGGATGCCCGAACAGCAAGATTATCCGCAAAGTTGCAAGAGCTTGCTTCTCAGCCTAAACCGAGCCATCAAGAGAAGTCGAAGACGGAGATGGAGACCAGAGAAATAGGTATGCGACTAAGTCTCGCTTTTCGTTTGCTATTATAGGCAAAGTTTGGTTCTAGCTAACAATGTTTAGATACGCAGGATGAAAACACTAAAACAAATCCAGCGGGAAGTAGTGAAGGTAAACAAATCCAAGTCAATTGTATTTGTGTGTATTGATGCTCATATTCCTGGTTCAGCAATGGATATCGGTTCCTCGAAAACCAGCGCCAGTGGCCGATCGCAACGGTCAGGACGGGTCCAGAAACGTCAGAAGAAAAATCGGTCATCCATCGTTTTCAAACCACATCCATCCAAAACTAAGAGGACGCAAAGGAAGTAATACATGAAATTCTGCCTTTTGTCGCGCGATTCACCAAAAATGCGTTCTCCAACAACCCTATCAGATTCTAGCGGCTGTATATGTCGCGGGCTCGGTAATGCAAGGAAAGGGCCTTCTTCGACGTTTAACCGTGGTCTCAATCCTTCAGCTTGCAGAATAATGACGAGCAAAAGAGAATTCAAGCTCTGATCTTACCACGATGGGTCGCTGCATCAGGACCGAGTATCGTCCTAGTAGGCGGGAGACGAGGCTTCTCACCATATCTCGGAATGTGAAGAAGCTTTCGAGAATACGTTTTTTTCGACTTGGCTGTGCTTTTCTTCGTGGTGCCAAGTACTATTCTCAACATTCCATGACTCCTTCACCTCAGTTGTTCCTTGAATTACCCCCCTTCTGTACTTAGATACTCAATTCATGGTGGCTGAAGAAAAAGAAACCGTTATCGATAAGCGTGGTACTGAGTCAGATTTGGCAGGCGGTGAAATGGACATCGCCCTTTAATGCCGATCTACTGGGAACAGCCAACACTAAAAAAACAGACAATAACAGTAGTAGACTCAGATCAATACATTCGGGCTGAAGATGACCCTATAGAGCTCGACAGCTTATGTGTATTTTACTTCCCATAACCACCTGATTACCAGCCAGCAATGACCAAAGTGGGGGTTGTACCAGCACGATGGCTAGTACTCGTGGCCAATGTTCTCATTCCCATCGCCATTTTGGTCTTCTCTTTCGGGTTCTTCCCATATAAACCTCTGATTCCCGGCCTGGCTACATTCGGAGAGCCTGAAAATGCGCCACCGAAGGTGTTTGACAAGGTTATCTTCATGGTGGTTGATGCGCTGCGGAGGTAAGAACATGCAACCCCCTGACACAAGTATTGCAACTAAGAGACGAAGCGACTTTGTTTATTCGAATAATTCCGGATTTCTATTTACCCAAAGGTCTGCGAATGATTCAATAACCTACATTGAACACCCATTGATCTACTAGATAGTCTCATTCGATCTGGCGCCGCAATTCCCTTTACCGCTCATGCCGGCTCCCCAACGGTTACGATGCCTCGACTAAAGGCTATGACGACAGGATCCGTGCCGTCTTTTCTTGACGTTATACTCAACATTGCTGAGTCTGACACATCATCGACTCTCGCGTACCAAGATACATGGCTGGCTCAAATCAGGGCAAGAGGAGAGCAACTTGTAATGTATGGGGACGATACTTGGCTAAAGCTGTTTCCTGGGATGTTTGCCAGAGCAGATGGGACAACGAGCTTCTTTGTATCGGTTAGTTATGCTCTTTTATTGCTGCTGCGATGGGCTTTCTAAGATGACTAACCGTTTTCAAGGACTATACTGAAGTAGACACGAATGTGACTCGCCATATTCCTAATGAGCTTATTCGGGATGACTGGTCAGCCCTCATAATGCATTACTTAGGTTTAGATCACATAGGACATAAAGCTGGACCGCAAAGGTAATGTAAATTGGCATATGCTATTCTGGCTTCATCCTGATCATTATTTAGTTCATACATGATACCAAAACAGCATGAAATGGACTCGATAGTCACGCAAGTGTACAGAGCCATAGAGCAGGAGGTCCATCTGCAGTCAACTCTCTTTATCTTGTGTGGTGATCATGGGATGAACGATGCTGGGAATCACGGCGGTTCTTCCGCAGGTGAAACGTCACCTGCCCTACTCTTTATATCGCCGAAACTCCAAGCCTTGAAGGTTGGTAGAGAAAGTCCTGTAGATGCGGTTAATGAGCTACAGTACTATCGTGTTGTGGATCAAACTGATGTTACGCCAACTCTGTCTGGCCTTCTTGGACTGCCAATTCCATTAAATAGCCTTGGAGTCTTTATCCCTGAACTTCTTGATATGTGGCACCTTGGTAAGAGGCATCTGAGGCGTTTGCTAGCATCATCATCACTAATCTGCTGGCGGCCTGCCTCTTTGACATCGCAGGCTCTCAGAGAATACAGTTGCTCGTCGAGAATTCCAAACAAATTCTGGGGACACTTAAAGAAGCATTTCCAACCTACGACTTTGAAGATAGTACAATACCAATTCGGTGCTTCTCGAATTCGCAGGGCGGCCTCGAAGAGGCTAGCTGTGCTTGGACCCGAGCACAGGCATTGCTCAATCAGCGTAATGCGGCTGATGAAAGCGACATTCAGGCTGAGATTGAATCGACTTTGTTGCACTTCCTCGGCGCTTCGCAGGAAGTTATGAGCGGCGCTGCTAGCAACTATGATCTTAGATACCTTTTGCTAGGTATATGCATCACTGGTCTTGCCGTCTTGTTCTCCATACCTGCAACATGTTGGGCTCTATCAGGATCCCGACACCCCGGGTTGTTTCTAATGACAAGCGTTCTACTCTATGGCGCCATGATGTTCGCAAGTAGCTATGTGGAGGAAGAGCAACAGTTCTGGTACTGGATATTAACTGGATGGACCTTCTACCTGCACGCCAGATCCTTTCGGTTTAAACGAGATGCCCCTTCTATCGGAGGCAACAAAGCGTCCTGTTCTCTGACGCATGTGCTTACTACGGTGGGTGCGGTTACCTTGGCAGCGTCTCACCGAGTCTTGAGACGTTGGAATCAGACGGGTCAGAAATTCGCCGCTGAGCCCGACATTGCCCGGATATACTTTCCAAGGCACCAGAGTAGCCTATGGGCGTTGGTGAGTTTAACATATGCTGATGTCTGTCTACACCTAATGAACAACTTTTCTCCATCCTTGGTATGGCGTCTGCTCTGCCTTACCGTTACGGCCACAAGTTTCATATTCAAATTGGTTTTCGCAGCATCTGAGTCGCCTGAGCTTCTCAATGAGTCCCCCATCGGGGACATTGCGGCCTTGCTCAACGGAGTATCGCTAGTCCTATATGCGCGGATGGCGATGGGTGGAATCGTGATGGTCCTTCTACTGTCGGCATCCCTTGCGAAAACCAATAGACGGCCGTACAAAAAAATAGGCAAGTAATGACGTCTAAAGGCGATCCCACGGGCATGCTGACGAAAATAGTATCATCGAACACAGTGACTCACGAGGCTCTAACACTCTTTCTCTTAACCCAGTCAAGGGTAACGAATGTCCCGATATTTTTCATTCTCAGGCTTCAACTCAAAGCTTTGGCATCGATGAACTTAACATCTGTTGAAACTACTGTGACGTCTTTGCTTATGCAGTACATTTCTTTCTTTGCCTTTGGTGGCTCGAATGCTATGTCTTCTGTCGATCTCTCCAACGCATATAATGGCATTAACAATTACAACGTGATCTTAGTCGGTGTCCTAACATATGTGGGCAATTGGGCTGGTCCGATATGGTGGGTATCGGCTACTAAGCTTCTCAGAGCAGGCCGGACTTGGGACGAAAGCCAGACTCACATAACGCTTCTAACTTTCCACGTGGCGTCTACCCTTATGTCTGTTATGGCTGCATGTACGGCATTGAGAAGCCATCTTTTTATTTGGACCGTCTTTTCACCCAAATACCTATACACAATGTCTTGGGCGATTATTCACCACTTTACGGTAAATCTACTGGGCGAAATTTATCCACTGCTTCCCGCTATCACGTAGATAGCGTTACGCAGTAAATCCTTCGGAGGGGATTTTTCTTCATAATTTGTACATATGGTTGGATATAGATTTGGGATGCATTCTCCCATCATGCATAGTTCATAATCATACATTATTGGGCACAACCCAAGTTGAGATTCCGAGATCATAGCAACCCATCAAAAAGGTCATCGATCGCATTCTTCTTCTTCATCGCCTTCGTCTTCTTCTTTTTTGGTTTCGCCGTGTCTAGAGTCTTAGCGACGCTGGATTGTCTGGAGGCAGGGGGGCCAGTGTCTCCTAAAGCCGGCCGATGCGTCTGCTGCGTCTCGGAGCTTCGAACAACATCCAAGGCCTCGCCCGCCCGTGGCAGAGCTTCTCCTATATCCTCCTTTTCCTTCAACATCTTCGTGTGGGGTAAAACGGCGTTTTCATGGCTAGTTACTATCAGAAAACTCGATTTAAGTTCCTTGTCAATCCCTGTCGACTTCAAAAGGTGCGCAAGGGTAGCGAGGAGCACAGTGCCGAGCGTGGAAAACTGGACATCTGCCACTACTACCGAGAATGCCCTAGTAATAAGATTAGACAATAGCCACCTTCGTGGCTCTGATGCAGTTAAACTTACACGTAACACCTCGGTAGAATCCGATCCGCCAAATACCGTTTATAGGACTCGGTGGATGATCGAGAGTCTCCTTGTTTGCCTGAGCTCAAAGACACGGCAAGATTCCACACGGTTCGCTTCAACATGGAAAGCCATTTCCACCATTTTGTCCTGCCATGTTGGTTTCTATTGCGGTGGAATATTAGGTGGAGCATGGAATGGATGCGAAAGAGTTCATCTCCCTCCATATTATGTGCTTCCTACCGATCCTTTGGAAAAACGGGCCCTCGAAATAGCCATGCGCGCGTAAGCTAAAAAGAACGAATAAGTCGCCTCAAATGAAGTAATGGACTAGGGCGAGACCTGCTTGAAATTTGAGATCCATGGGAAAATGCGGCAAACAAGTTGGGTTACCGTCGATGTCCAGGCTGCACCAGTGCACATGCCACACACGGTGTGCCCCACAGAATTCCTCCAGACCACGACAGAGCTGCCATTTTTAGCAGCTTCCTCTACCCATCTACACTCCTCTGGTCAAGTCTCTCTTATTAGTATTTGGCCTAGAGGATCGCCAATGGGGCCATTTTTGCTTCCATTACTCCATCATTATCATTATTATTCGTCGATACCTATGTAAACCTCACACTTGACTTCCAAACGGAGATGAAACCCAACATTTAGACTCAAACTGAGACACCACAATGGCTTTCTCTCATGAATTAAAAAAAATGTCGGTAGCCCCTCTCCAAGCCTGTAATGCACCCGGAACAAGAAAAACAAGTATGAACGGGATTAAAAGAAAGAAAGAAAGAAAAAGGTAAAAAAAATACAAGAACAGATGCAATAGATGAAAGAAGATTTCAGCACCGAACAGGCAGATACTCTTGTACACAAACATACCAACACTCCTCAATTTGGCAAAGAATGTTGCTGATATCAGGAAGAAAATTAAGAAGTTTTAGGGCCTTGGTCAGGGATAGCCGAATCATACCACATTTTCATCCCAGGGTAGGTGCAGGGTGCGCTTTTCAAGCCATTGCCCACAGCGCCAAAGGGGGGTCGGGGTGCGAGGGTCCGAACGTATATTATTTCCCGCTCAGCCGCAGTGGTTCCACGATCAAATTGAGAGCGGCGGCGGCGTTGCTCATCTCGATACTGCTGTCCGACTCGTGGCGCGAACAGACCTGACGAGTTTAGTTCAATTAGCAATTGTTATAGAGGAACTACCAGGGTCACTAACCAACATGCTCTGCATTCTCAATGCTACGGCGCATCTTTGAAGGGTTATCTGGTCCAGGAAAACGATCCTCTTTTCCTGCAAGAGGCCCAGCACCAGTGTGAAAGATCTGCCGCCATGAGCCTCCGGTAAATGCGTTCATACCTTCCCCAGCCGGGAGGGGACCCTACCTTTGGGCGAAATGAGGGGTGTTCAAGCATCACGGAACTATTTCGGAACTTCTGTACTAGACAATCCTTACCCTGAATGGCTGCTTAGGGTTTAGAATAAGAAGCCATAGCTAGGATTCAGAGAGCACTGACTTGCATATGAGACTTCTGCAACTTTATCGCTGTTGAAGCAGTTCCTGCGGATTATATTAATGTCTCCGTGTAACAATCGTAATCATAGACCATACCAGGTGCGCCCTGCTCGCGCTTTGACAAACTTAAGAAATTGTAAGACTATGTTCAAGGGTAGTTGAATGATACAGACCACGTGGAACTAACATCAATAATATCGATTGGCTGACAGAACGTTAGTCTCATACTAGAAGTAAGGAATACTATTTCTCACATCCTCGAAGTTAATGAAAGCATAGCCAACACTAGAACCGGAGTGTTAGTGAGAAGTAAAAGGCCGCATACAAACATGTACCAGCATACTTGCAATTGTTTGCAAAATCTAGATCAGGACTGGTCAATAATCATCCAGCGTAGCCTCAAACAGCGTCCTACACTCACCAATACGCAAATACATAAAGTCGTATTTCCCATGGCTTGTCTCATCGACAATAGCTTTGAGCATAGTCTTACAGTGTCAGACAATATCCGAAATGCGCCTTGAGTTAGTCGATGAGGCTTACCTGATCAATCTTGTTGGGAATGTTTCGGAGCATAATCTATCATCAAAGACTGAGTATGGTTGGTGCCAAACAGTGCAATGAATACATACGGTGGTGCGGACATCCAAACCGAGGCGGATACGCTCGACATCCACGGCATTCTGGCTGCTCAAGCGTAAATCGGGGTAACGAGTAACTTCGTGGCGAGGAGAAGGTAAAATTCTTTCACCCGCCCTGGTCATCCAGTCCATCAATCCAGCATGTTCACCCGGGGGGATTGTAGAGCGGCCCGTAGGGCTAAGTTCCATGTAAGGAGGGCGGCTATGCTGAGGAGAAGTCCACAGTTCGTCTTTCTGATGAGAAGCATCAAAGCAGGACACGCTGCCTTTTACGGAGCATGCACTCTGGGGAGAAGGGTACGTTTCACTTGCCACATCAGGCCTGAAAAAAGAAACCTCAACAACACAATCCTCCAAAAGTTTGTTAGCACTCATTAAACTAAGTGATAGATGTTCGTAACTCACGTCCACGGAAGTGCCGTTGAGGGTTGTCATGACATTTTCAGCGTCACGGGTGTTGAAATACTCTATGTGGAACTCGGCAATGTTTTCCTGGCCAGAAAGTAAAGGGGTAAATGTCTTAATATCTCCGAAAGTCATAGCAAGTGTCTCCAGTGACCGAGCCACTGTATGTTGGTTTAAGCTCGGATTTCGGCTGTCGTAATATACAGTGGCGAGCAGCTGGCCTTCATAGTCCGAAGTCTGAGAAAGAAGCGCCGGGCCCAGATGTTGCACATACTCTCTGGGAGTGAGAGGAAATACTCGCCATTCCGGTCGTAGAAGGCGAACCTTTTCAATTGCCTTCTTGGCTTCACGACAATCAGTGAAGGAAACATACACCTTGCCCATGGAGCTCAAATCAGAAAGTATAGGGCCTTTGAGAGAGGTGAATTCACGACGCTTTTCAAAGGTTACTCGATGCCAAGAGATAAACAGTGAACAGTGATTATTTTTTCAAAACCACTCACGTTGAAAAATCCAGCCAAAGACATATAAGTTAGGTTCATTGGGACCTTTTCAATAAGTAAAGCTCGAGTGGGTCCTTCTGGCTCAAGTCTCCCATGGGCCGGACTGGGGAAAAGGCAGTCCCTATGGACTCTATCACTCCCGATGGCACCATAAGCTAGCATAGGCCGCTCAAGACGATTGGTGGGAGGAGCTTCTGCCGCACTGGAGTTTGGGTTAGAGTTGGCTGCTAGAAGACTGATGTTGCTAGGAGATAAATCTTTGGTCTTAAAGTGAGCTCGGTTCGCACTTGCAGTATCTGCCAGTCCAATGGGTGTGAAGCTCGCAGCGGTTGGGGACAGCTGTGGCCGACTGGACACGTTGGCTGAGATAAGAAACGGATCTGAGGAAACCCTGTATCCTATTAATAACAGTTCTAATATCAGGCTCTGCTTACTTACGTCGAGAAGGACCGTTTGAAGCTAGCCCAATCATCCAATGGACAACGGGCACTCGAATCCGAAAGTGCTTTAGATCGCACATCTTCTGGAGAGAACGCAGTGAGTTTCGTATCCGGTGATCCATTAGGAGAAGCTACCCCGTCTGTGGAACTGGGGCTGCTCAGCCCTCGAGAAGAGTTAGTTCCTCTCATATTGAGGACCAGGGGCGAGTGACTTTTGGTGGGCTTGAATGTGTCTAGCGTAAATACTATACGCGTTAAAGCTGTCAAACAGTGAAACTTGAGGATAACTTTATCAGCCTGAAGGCTAGTTAATGAGCGTGTGAGTGCAGAATTAAAAGTAAGTGATTGTTGTAAGGCCTGTTGGGTTAAACACATCAAAAGCCTCCTAAATTCACTACTTCTCATAAAGGTAAAATGCTCGAGAAAATTAGCGGCCAGGGGATTGTTTTCAGAATAAAAACCAGTACTGAGAGAATAAAAGCTGATTCCAGCATGTTTATGATATAACCCACCTAAAACCACCACCTAAGCACCATTGTGAGCATCCAGCTCGCCATCTTGATATATTGTCAGTTGAACAAGGAATACCTTTAATCAGTGATGTTCTGTTCAAATGGGACAGCAAATTGTCAGTCATCACTGGAAGTCTTGTTGAAAATCTCCTATCCAGTTCATTTTCCCTTAATAAACATGCCATTATTTGCTGAACCCGGCAAATCAAGGCTGTCCCCATCACACATGATGTTTTGTTTTGTTCCCTGGAGTCTAAAAAGACATTCCTAAAGACTGTGTAAGTCCCTTTGTAAGATTGCTTCATCCTCAAATTTAAATTTGATTAGTTAAACAACAACAGGAGGTGCAATTTTCTCAGTATTAAAGGAATCGTAGACTCGCCAGGGCAGCAACATCATACTTCCACAATGTTGGGAGAGCCGTCCAACGGATAGAGATGGACAGATATAGATATAGCCGTTATCGGAGTAGGGTGAGCTTAGTCATTAATGTTCTTAGCATTGACAAGCTCAACTCCAGCTCACGCCTTGTTCGTCACCGAATCCCGAATATTATAATTATTACTTCGTATCACCGAAGATATTTGAATAATCGGGGTTAACTCGACGGCGTGTGAGAGAGGACTGGTGCTTACATCCATCCGAACAATAGTTTAACCTGCTTATTTCGTCTTGTCACTATCAACCAGGGTGGCACACGCGGCGCAGAACCCCCGACGAGCTTATAGGTAGACCTTCAGCAATATGCCGTCTATAGTTCCGTCGCGAAGTGAGTCTTCGTACGTCTTGAACCAGGTCAGTCTGCTCTATTGCGTATGCTACCCCGCTGGTTAACGCGATACGGTCTGCAGATAATTATATCACCTTCGGATACCGATTATCTAGATCAATTGATCCCGTCAATTAAAGAGTACAGCGTCGGCAATAAAACCTCCGAGTTACTACGCTCACTCTCCAAGTTTGCTAGCGATAAGGAGGCAGAAATCGAGACTATCTGCAATACAAATCATCAGGAGTTTGTCTCTTCTGTCAATCAGCTTCTCCATATCAGGGAAGGTACTGTCAGTTTAACGGCAGAGATATTGGATCTCAATCAATCGATCCAGGCAAGCACAGAAAAATTAGCCGAACAAAAGAAGGCTTTGGTAGAATCACGACGTCACCGTCAGAACATCGACGAGACATCCCGTGCGATTCAAGACTGCCTCGAGGTCCTTCGCCTTGCAAATCAAGTTCATGATCTCTTAGCGAAGAAGAATCATTATGCGGCACTTCGTGCCCTTGAAGAGCTTCGAGATGTTCATCTGAAGGGGGTCACGCAGTTTCAAATCGCTGACATGATTCAACGCTCCGTCCCGGCAACTCAACGGGCCATCGCCGAAGCAGTGATGTCGGATTTGAACACTTGGCTATACAGGATCCGAGAGATGTCGCAGTACCTTGGGGAAATAGCTTTGTATCATACGGACCTGCGGAAGACAAGGCAAAAGGAGCGAGCTGCCAAAATGCCGTATCTTGAGCATTTCAAGTTGAATTCCGCCATCGAATTGGTCTGCGACGAGCGCGAGGAGTATGATCTCCTCCAAAATGAGGAGCTCCAAGTTGATTTTACTCCGCTTTTTGAATGTCTACATATCCACCAGTCTCTGGGTCAGATGGAGAAGTTCCGGGTCGAGTATGCAAACACCCGCCGTCGACAAAAGGAACTTCTCATACCAGCTTCCATAACCTTAGTAGATGATGACGGAGCTAGTCTACATAATCTTGTAGAAGAGATGGTAGGTTTTGCAATCGTTGAGCGATCTACCATGAAGAAAGTCCCGGACATGAGATATCCAGTTGATGTGAGATCTGCCTTGCCCGTGACACAACCAGCAATAGCAGTGCTAACAGGGATTAGGTTGATGAGCTATGGGACTCAATGTGCCAAACCGCCGTGGATCTGATATCAAAGGCTCTTCACGAAGTCGACAATGCCGAGAGTTTGCTAAAAATCAAAAATCTTATTGCCTTGTTTATGCAAACGATGAACGTACGTATTTATTTTACCACAATGTCCGAGATAATATTTACTTAGCTCAAGGGCATAGACTTGGAACTTCGCGGTGGGAGCTTTCGATAGCTTACTTCTAACCCTGTTCAGGAAATATGCCGAACTGCTCAAAAGACGGTTTAGCGATGACTTTCAGGAGGTAACTGACTCCAGAGCCCTCAATTTGTGCCCCATATTAATATTACAAAGATCGTATCTACGGATGACTACATGCCCATGCCGATACAGACGCCCGAGGAGTTTGACAAGGTACTCAACGTTAGCTGGTATACTCCCAGTGAGCCACAAGATCAAGCGTACGTTATCTCCCAGACCATTTATAAAGCTATTATATCGCAATATATACTGAGTTCGGGTCATCAGCTTCCCCTGCGTCTTGCCGTTCTCACAGATGTACCCATTGTGTTGCATTGATATCCGAAATTTCCTTAATCAATTCTATTTCTTTGCCAACGACGACTTCTCGAACCCTGATATCATCGATGAAACGTTGAAAGATGTAAGAATACTACGCAGCTTGCAACGGGTTGAGGATTTTTCTAACTTTATCAGGCCCTTGACGAACTTCTTTCTAGTAAGGTCTGTGACACCCTCGTTGAGCGCCTCAATTCCCAGTATCTCGGACAGATTGTGCAGATACTCATCAATCTGGAACACTTCGAGCACGCATGCTATGAGCTCGAGTTGTTGCTTGCCGCGGCCAGGTCACAGAGCTCGTCTAGCGACCCAGTAGCCTTGAAAGCGACGGGGAAATTCCGAGATAACAAAAAGAGAGCAGAGAAACGTATATTTGAGGTGGTCAATTCCAAGATTGATGACCTCGTCGAAACCGCAGAGTACGACTGGATGGCCACTGTGACTCCTACAGAGCCAAGCAACTATATGCAAACTCTCACTCGTTTCCTCTCTAATATCATGAATTCAACTCTCCTTGGACTTCCTAAGGAGATCAAAGAACTCATCTATTTTGATGCACTCAGTCACGCATCAACCATGATCCTAGTAAGTCATTGCGCTGCTGCCACTTATTTTCATGGATTCAACTGACCATCCATATAGGCCCTCCCATTATCCCTAGAAGTGAAACGAATCAACCCCAACGGAGTCATGGCTCTTGCAAAAGACGTCGAATACTTATATCAATTCGTCGATAGTCTCAACAATCCCATTCTTCGAGAAAATCTGGATGAACTGCAGCAGACGGTGCAACTGATGCAAGCAGACAACGCGGATGAGTTTTACGATATTTCAATGCGAAACAAAAAGTATGGACGTGTAGATGCGATCAACGGTCCGACCTTGTTAGAGAAGTAAGTGGCCTACCCAAGACGATCCTGGATGCATGCTTACTATCGCAGACTTACACACACGGTTCAAAGTCCCGTGAAAATGGATAAACTCTCAACACTATCTTCAAGATTTGGAAAGAAGTCATAATGACACGATTTGCGAGTTATCAGTACCTGTGTAGGAAAAACGGAATTCCCGTTTCCTCCGATGTTCATCGGTGCGCTCTTCAAACTATAATCGATCTTATAGATACTCCGAGTGAGACATTATATCTTTCCCTACTACTAGTGCAAAAGCCTAACAGCGTAAAAACAATAACCGGGGTATGTCCGAGCATGGTTTCAATAATCTAAAGCATAGCTAGGGACGTCTGCCGTCTAGTGATGTGAATGAAACTGTCAAGACAAATTGCCTAGCCGCAAGCAGGATATCGTTGATTTACAGACTTGTTTACTGTGAGGGAGAAGTACCCAGTTAGCTAGCTCTCTCAAACGAGGGTCAAGCAGGAGTAGCAACAATGCGGGGCATGAATAAAAATGCATTCAAGAAAGGGCGCATACCTGCTGTGGGGGAAGATGAGGATAAGCAGTATACATTCCATCGAACATCTGGGTTTGAGGCTGCGCATACGCCGCTGTTGGGTCGGACTGCACAGCTCCTCCATACATTGCCTGTTGCCTGTATTCCTGGTCTTGAAGAGCGTGTTGTCCCAGGGCACCATAATCCGGCGGTGCCATATGATGGGGATGGTGCTGGACGCCATGCTGAGCTGGCGGCAACTGACCTGCAGCAGTAGACCCTGCAGCCCCAGGCGGAGCACCTCCTGTCTGGCTTGAACGCTTTGCATGTGACGTGGCTTCCTCGCGGGGAACTATGTCGATGAGGAAATCAAACATGTCAGACTTGGACAAGGCTGCTGCAATGTCCGATCTCTGCAGCGTCCTTCGCTTGTTGTCTTCAGCATGAATCCATGCGCGCATAGTCAACTCGGTGATGAAAACGTCACAACCCTTGGCAAACAAGATTGGCGCCTCTGCAGAAATCATTTTGACTTCTGGATCAGCCTTCATGACTTTTTTTATCCGGGCTAGCGGTAGTTGGTGGATTTTATAGTCATGGTTATCGGATTCAAGATGATTGATTACGTGCTGCCAATACGTCGTCAAGATATCACGGGCAGTTCCCTGTAAGCCTTGATTGACCTAATTGAAAGCACCTTAGATTTAGCGATGGCGATAGTGAAGTAAGATAGCATACCCACATTTGCCCATGTACCAGTATAGAGCTCAGCGACTGGAGCATATCCTTGTGCGGCGAGCTATAGATATGCGAGGTCAGCTCGACGAGCAGAAGATCATGTCTATTTGGGGGGTTCATACCGCCGCACTGGCACCTAAAAAAAGTATATCAGATTTAAGCCACGATCACTCATGTGAATGTCAAATGCGCAAGGGCCCATGGGAAAGATGGATAATTACCGTAGTGTCCTCCATTTCTCGTGTCATACAGGGGCTGCTGCCTGGCCTGCTGTTGTCCAGAACTTTGCTGGGTTTGTTCCATGGTTTTAAGAGTGGTCCTTTCGGTTATAATAGAGATATTGATCGGAGGTGTGTAGGGTCCCACTCGATGGGATGATGCGTAAGAGCTGGATGGGTAAGAGTAGAGACGCGATGCGATGAAGCCACGCGATGTCCAGGTAAGATCTCGTGTGAAGAGTCCTTGCAGTGCGCGACACACGGTCGACTAATTGTTTCACCGCTACGAGCTTTCCGCACTATGTAAGGAAGGTTTGGGCAGGCAGTTTACCAAGTTATTGATATCAATAGGCGCCTGGGTAGCATTGAGGAGTCAGCGACTCGGCGTCAAAGCGCGCCAAGAAGTGACGTTTGCGTCTGCAGCACCAGGGGTCACATCAACAATACAGTATACAGTAAAGTATACGGAGTACTACGGTTTGACGTCGAAACCTCTTTATCTTGATCTCGACGCCTAAATAGATATCAACTAAGTAGTAGTAGTAGTAGTACTTAATTCAAAACAGCCGACCTGGGATTCATCAATCTCATACACTAAAAATCCAGCAGGCCTAGATGTTTTACCAGCTCATCTGAGTTACGGTGTCATGGAGTATACCGCCAATGATATTCTGAGATAAATGTCGTTGAGGACGCTATCCACGATTGCTGAGCAAGGGCGCGCCTACTTAAATACTTTTAGTATTATGTACCCGTTACGGCGCTAACTAACTAGTACTACTAACTTAGTTAGTTACTTCGTACTTGCTTACACATGTACCAGTTACTAATCATCCAAAATCTTGCCTTAGTTAGTTAACTACCTGGAATGTTGATAGTCATGACTATTATTAGTTATTATTCCTAGCCTAGGTAGGTCCAACTGGGAGCTCGCCCCACAGACAGAAATTTTCTCGCAAGCATCACAGATTCAACAGGCTATCCGTCGCTCTATAAATAACTTTCAATTTCCGTTTGTTTTCTTCCTTCCTTTTCCCCCCGCTCAACTTTACACTGAAGGCACGTCCGCATATTTCAGCTATGGGTGTATCACCTGAGCTGGTCAGCGTACAATCTCAGAATGGTGTTGGTTTGACGGACGACAACATTCAACAGCTTCTTGCTAAGGCGGAGCAACGGCTTCGCAAGGGCACAGTCGAAACGGCTAACGATTCGATCACACAACCTCAACCTGAGCAAAATCTTCCGAAGTGTGTACCCTTCTGCTGAAGCGGACAGAATTATCCGTCCTCACCACTAATATTTCCACCACATTAGTATCCCAAAGCTATCCACCGGATCCTTTTTAAAACCTTACGTTAGACAACATAATGATCTCGCAGTGATAGATACTACAAGGATAATCGACCCCTTGGTCAGTAATGGCAACCCGTCACTAGCCAGTGAACGGATAGCGCCGAAGTCCACCTCAAAAAAGGTATTTCTACCCGGTTTCATATATGTAGGCAAAAGCCTCTTGTCTTGTGTTTTTCATCTTTTTTTTGTTGATTGCTATGAGGAAAACTCAACCCATCGCGTTAAGCGCTTGATACAGTCTCTACAGCCCGTCTTGGGCTGCGCTGTTGCAATGAGAGTACTCTTGTTTCATAGTTACTCTGAGCGTCTTTCTTCTATCTGACTTTTACTCACTTTCGGTTGTCGGCTGGCTTGTTACTAATTATCATACGTTCTAGGACAAGCCCACGGCGGGCAGTGACTGGTTTGATCTTCCGAAGACGGAATTGACTCCTGAGCTGAAAAGAGACCTGCAACTTCTACGGATGCGTTCCATATTGGATCCCAAACGGCATTACAAGAAAGAAAACGGCAAGGTGCAACCACCAAAGTACTCACAAGTGGGAACTATCATCGAAGGCCCAACCGAATTCTTCAGTGGCCGCATTGCCAAGCGAGACCGCAAGAAGACTTTCGTCGAAGAAGCTTTAGTTTTGGAGAAGGAGACCAAGCGCTACGAGACTAGGTATAATGATGTGCAAGACAAGAAAAGAAGTGGGAAGAAGGCGTTCTACAAAAGTCTACGAGCCAAAAGACAGGCTGGAAAGAACCGACGCTAATTGTTTCCGGTATCAAAAATTTTCAGCTTGATCGAATCCAACTCCGCAGCAAGGATCAACGGAGAATTAGCCATACAAATACGAATGGCCCAAGCATGTTGAGCTGAAACAACCTGATCATTCTCCAAGCGGCGCCTTGCTGCTAAACTCGCCAAAGCTAGTTTCCTCGCTGGATTACCTGATGTCCCAGTTGGCTCAAATCTCGCTGAAAATGTCTAAGACGACATGGGAAACGAGCTTCTACACTAATGTCATTATAAATGCGGCAGATGGGAGCTGGAGCTCTTATGATACGTACCTGCATATCCTGAGCTGCTAACCGACCTGCTTCGAGCACTTCTTCGTGGCTGGCCTTCCCTTCCTGCAGAATAGCATCAAGCTCTTTCGCATTCCGCCCCTGAATGAGATGATCATCCCCGCGAGTAACAGGTGATAGGACGGCGTTATTTGTTACGAGACTAAATGCTATAACCCGAATACCACAGTGTCTCGCAACGACGATCTCCGGAACCGTCGACATCCCCACAACATCCGCACCGAGCTGGCGGAGCATCCGGCATTCTGCTCTCGTCTCGTAACTACGATCTTGAGTCAAACAAAATGGCTAAAGGTCCTTTCCAACCGCCGCAACGTACCTTGGTCCACCAACAAAAGCATACACACCCTCGTGTAATCTTCGATTATTTTTCTTCGAGTCTATAACTCTTTCCCAAGCATCATGTACCTGGCGACGCAAGTCGAGATCATAAGCGTCTGACAAAGATGGGAATCGGGGACCAAATTCCTCGCAATTGGGGCCTCGCAACGGATGGACACCTGCCAAGCCGGCAATAAAAATATGCTTTGCATTCTCGTTAGAGCAAACGAACTTTTTTCATGGAACAAGCGGATTTGACTTACATCGTTTAGTAGTACGATGTCGCCTACGGCATAATCCGGGCTAAGACCTCCGGCGGCGTTTGTTACTATCCATTCGCATCCTGGTCAGCTCTGGAGACGTCCAGTCTGGGGGTCTCGTTTCCGAACGACAGAAGATATCTCACAAACAACTGTGTCAACTCCCAGCAATTTGAAAACACGAATAGGGAATGTCACTTGGTCTATGGAATTGCCCTCATAGTAGCTAAATAACGCATGAAATTTAGCGGTGACCCTTCGTTTCTATTATCGGGATATTCTCACTGGGCACGGCCAACCATTAAGACGGCGGGAACTTTCTTGTCGAGCAGTCCAAAAACAAGCTTACCGACATGTCCAGGGACTGGATCTGTAAGCAAACGGCCTGTTGGTAAAATAGGGTTGTGAAGCAATAGACTGACCAGTCAATCGAGGAAAATGAGGAATATCAGAATAATCGATTTCTACTCGTAGCTCACTGTCGATTGTGTTTGCAAGCCCGCCTAATCCAGAGCCACAAACAATAGCTACACGAGGAACTTGCAACTGATTTGGTAGAAGTTCCTTAATAAAATTGAATGCCTCGTTGGTCTTATCGAATGTTGAGGTGTGTGTGGACGTATCCATGGTGTCATTCAGCATGTTGAACTGGCTGCTATCGATCGTGATCTGTGTGGCGGCACTTGACTAGTTGGATTGAAGCTTTCGCATGAAAAAATAAGACTAAATGAGGCCAAATTAATCGTCTATTCGAGAAATCAAATAACTGTCAGATTATTATCATCCGGATGTCCCAATGACTTCAAATAGATTCTGGGTAGAATTTCTCAAGGCACTTAACTAGTTGTCACTAGGGGGCTGATTAGTAAGAGAGGATATCGAGACCAGAACTCCATGAAACTACCTAAACTACATGTGGTCATGAAACCAACAAATCGCGCAGAAATTCTATCAGCCTCTGTAGCGGAAGCTGTTTATTCCCCCAGCAGAAAGAAAAAATGGCACTATTGTCACCTCATAAGATCTTACTTCGAAGAGGAAGGCCATTCCAAGTACAGTCCTGGGAATTCTATGTCTGACAGGGATTTACATTGACCATCTTGAGCAGTTTGCGCCGGCCTCACGAGCTCTTCTCAGTTCTTCTAGCCAGTTAGGGAATGTCAAAGATCCCCAATCAGCCATATCTAAGCCGGAGGACACGGAAGAAACGTTGTTTTTTCCCCCAATGTGCGTCCCAACTACAATGTTAACGGATGCAGGTCAATACAACCTCAACCGCTAGTCGATTCACCCGTGAAGGAATGGTCCGTTACTACTCCCAATCGATACCGAAACTCGCCGTTGCAAATACCGGGAAACCCTTCTGACCTATGGTGACTACAGGGGAGAACGTCTAAATTATATCAATCTCAATGCTCGATTACCGAGGAGCGTCCAAGCGCTGTACCTACGACCGCTCCGAAGAAAGGCCGAATACGGCCTCCCAGTTTGCGACCTTCAGTTGAGATCTTACAGTGTGCGGAACCTCGAATTTTTCGCGGATTTTGCTATTCGTGCGGCCTATTATCTGAACCTCCCCGTCTCTGGCCCTGTGCCTCTACCAAAAATCACCGAACGATGGACATTTCCGCGGAGTAGTTTTGTACACAAGAAGAGTCAGGAAAACTTCGAGCGCATAACCCTCCGTCGATTGATTCAGATCAAGGATGGCAACCCTCAGGCCGTACAGGCATGGCTAGCTTTTGTCCGGAAGCATGCATTCTATGGCGTCGGCATGAAGGCAAATGTTTGGGAGCATGAAAGTATTGGTAAGACACAAAACTCAAATATCAACATTTACTGCCTTGTGATATTCGCTGACGGCATCGAAACAGAAACTGCGAGAAATATGGACCAGGCCATTCCCGAAGTTGAAAAGAATCTTAACCCTCATCTATTGCGGTTTGGCCGTCGACAGACGTCCGAGGCACAGGACCTACTATCTGATTTTCTAGGAAACGAGCGATTGTCTCTGAATAAGGGACCATTAGCTGATGTTCGCAGCTGATGAAGAACCATTACTGTATCAACTGTCATCTTATCTGTGCTTCACCAAGTGTATTTTACTCTCCATCTTTAATACGCTACATACAATATTTCAAGTAACTTCATTCATTCCTTTTTGAGCTGTAGGCACTGAAGTGATTAGTCGTCCGATTATGGAACCCAACCCGAAAACTTTGATTAGCATGGATATTACAATTAATATACACGATTCAATACTAGATATAGGTTCATTTCTCGTCATCAAATTCGGGGGGTAGCTTAACTTAAATCACTAACCCCAGAACCGGTCACGTGGATGGAAATGTTCTGTGTTGTAAAATCTGGACACTACGGACTTTCGCGAAGGCCTTCAACAATTATTAGAGGAGATATGCGCGTTGCAGTCAGACAATATGGCCATTGCCTCCCCATATCCAGGACAGTCAAGAGGACTAGTCATGGGAAAGGTTCCCGCTTCAGATTCCGAAGGCCTTCTCAAAGATGGCAAAGTTCACAGAATCCGCAACCGCCTTTCGTGACCACTGTTTTTTCCGGAATTCAACCCACGGGTATACCACATCTGGGGAATTATCTTGGTGCTCTGCGCGAATGGGTTAAAATGCAGAATGCTGCCACCAAGGACACCAAGTTGATATTTTCTATTGTCGATTTACATGCATTGACGGTGTCGCAACAGAGCCGTCAGCTGAGAAATTGGAGGAAAGAAGCTTTCGCGACGTTAATAGCGGTTGGTTTGGATCCGAAACGTTCGACGATATTCTATCAGTCTGCTGTATGTGATATTCCGAGATCCATTAAATCCTAGTTCTCTTTCACACCTAATATAACTAATAATTTCATCAGGTCCATCATCATGCACAGCTATTTTGGATTCTTAGTACCGTAGCGTCTACGGGCTACCTGTCTCGGATGACTCAATGGAAGGTGAGTGATCCGAAGAGATGATATAATTTGCGGTCCTCTTTAGCGAACAAATTCACGGGTATAACCATTTGATTGACCCCCGTCAGAGTAAACTTCATTTGCCTGAAGACACAAGCTTGGAAAACTCGGAGGTTCGGTCAAAGTTACGCCTCGGTCTTTTTTCCTATCCAGTACTCCAGGCTGCGGATATACTGGTCCATAGGTCTGGTTGTTATCCGTTATGAGTAAATGATGCTTGCTAAGACGTCCCAGAGCTACTCATGTTCCAGTTGGGGAGGACCAAAGACAACATCTCGAATTCTCCAGATATACTGCAAATAGTTTCAACCATCTCTACGGGTCAATATTCCCGTTGCCGGAAGCCCTAATTTGTTAGGCCGCTCTGATCATGTCCACCCCGATCGATGGCGTTTCATAAACTGACTGCCATTAGCACCCGCAAGGAGAGTTATGTCTCTAAAGGAACCAACGCTCAAGATGTCAAAATCCCATGTTGACGAACGTTCGAGGATCATACTCACTGACTCCGCTGAGGATATTCGACGAAAGGTTAAAGTTGCACTTACAGACTCGGAGCCTGGCATAACTTATGATCCGACACGCCGGCCAGGTATATCCAATCTCATAGAGATCCTTAGCCATCTCGAAGGGAATTCGTGCCACGAAATCGCCTCCTGTTATGAGACGGCGAGCCCACGAGCTCTCAAGGAGCACCTGTCTGGGAAGATCTGCGAAGTGTTATCTCCAATTAGAGAGAAGTACAATGCAATGATGACGGACGACCATAGCTTAGACGCCATTTCAGAGCAAGGAGCCCGGGAAGCGCGTGCCAATGCTGAGATCACTATGAAGAAGGTTCGCGAAGTTATGGGGTTATAAAATTCTACTGTATCAATGTGGAAGCATTAGTCCCTAATTGTATATTATGTTTCTGCCTCCAGTCCATTATATCAATATTGATCACCTTTACTTGTCTTCTATTAGCGGGGTTTATTTATAGTGCATTCCTAAGATATCTACCTATCGGAGTTTGAACCAGTCAGGGTCAGCACTCATCATAGTACACATAAATCTACATGAATCTAGTGTGGGAAATATAACTAATAACTAACAAAAATCCCGGGTTATCAAACCACCCCTAGTAATCTAACTGACTCTGCAAAATCTACTATGCTTAATAACTGTAAGCCGCAGTATATAATGCTGCAGCGAGAGGTCGGGTGTGAGCCGCGGTATGTAATACTGCGCTAAAGGGTCGGGAGACGTGAGATACTGCGGTAGGAAGGTGTATGGTATTGTAGTAGAACTAATCGCTGGCCTCCTAAACTTTATTATTATTATTAATTATTTAATGTCGCTTGGCGGTCACGTGGCGAGTGACTCGCGATCTCCCGAGGGGCAACCAGACGTGTTACCTAAGCTAAAAATGCATGCTTGAAATAACAAAACTGGATACTTATTGGTTTGAAAAAGAATGGGAGAAGCGCCTGGCACTACCCTGGCCTGGTCTTCTGTAGGCAGAGCCTGTTTTGGCTACCTATAGAGAGGAGAGATTGCCAGCCTCTTCCATCCAGGTAGAAATGTAGACTGTTATACTAATCTGTGCTTGAGGGGGCCTAATTTGGGCATATATCCTTAAAAAAGGATAAAGCTTAAATAATAAGGCTGAATTCCTTAGCTCCAGCAGCAGTGCTTAGGAGCCAGTTAATTATTTTTAACAGGCTATTTTTCATGTACTTCTATCTCTCTCTCCAGTGCTTCCTGGTATATAGGCAGAAAAAAAAATAGGTAGTAAACTTTATCTTACTGCAGGAGCAGGTTGCTAGATAATCTGTATAGTTAAACTTTTTATAGTATACTATAAAGTCTCCATAGCCTGTGCAGGCAGCTATCAGCCAGCCTAGAACCCAGCAGGGGAGCTTATACTCTCAGGTTTAGCTTTTCTTTATATATAGTTAGATATTCAGCTCCTAATAAGCCCGCGGGGTATTCTTTATATAGGCTGCTTAAGTATCTATATAAAGTTGATGTTTAGCCTGTTGCTTCAAGAATAATAAAAAGGGAGAGATATGTAAGCTATCTTACTTAGCTCCCTATTTTATAAGCTTGTCTGCTAGCTTATTTCCTGCTACTCTAATATGTCCTAGTATCCAACAAATCTCTAAAGGTTTACTTATCAGGCTAAGAAAAGATAGAGTTTCCTGCTGTTGGAAGGTGGAGGTTATATAACAAAATTGTCAGAGAACGCGGACATTGTCAGCCAATGAACCCACTGCGCCGCAGCCGACACTGTGATGACAGCGGAGAAACAATGGACCGACTCATTGTATCAGGGATACAATGCTAAGATAAAATGGGACTACAGTCATCCTTATCATGCCCTCAGAGTATAAGCAGGATAATCAGGCAAAGGGATCATGCCGGGAAAGCATGAGCAGCATGACAGATATTGGGTATTTAAGGACTGTTATTACATACTATACCTAGAAGTTTTACTTACTGTCTGTTATCTTTAGAAGCATAACTAGTCTACTGTTTATTTATTATTACTACATGTATCTATACTACCTTATTAATATACTAATAAATGATCTTCCACTTGTCCACAGAATAATCCTTAAGGTCTGATAACTTAAGACAGAACAGCTGACCTTATCTGATAATAACAGACCCTAAGTTCAAGTGAAGATCAGAACATCTATTATTAATAATAGCTGGAAGTTCAATACCTTAAGCAGCTCAGCCAACTGCTTAACTAACTATAACTCAGGCTTAAGAGATCAAGTATATAAAAGGAATTATTACAGGAATTGCCCAAGGAGTCCATGACCTTTGGTTATTCAAGGAAGTCAAGGTAAATAAGATAATTAAATTTAAAGGTAAGCAAGCTACTCTAAGAGCATATCTAACAAGCATGGACATGTATCTGTAGATTAATAACCTTAATACTACTAATAAGAAAGACAAAGTCATGTTCATAGTAACCTATCTTAAAGGAGCAGTCTTTAGCTGGTTCAAGCTATATATAAGGAACTACCAGGAGAAGCCAGTAAATAGACAGAAAACTATAACCAAGGAGATATTTACTAATTACAAGAATTTTAAGAAATAGATTACCAAGGTATTTAGAGAAACTAATATAGAATAAATAGCTGTATAATAATTACACCAGCTGTACCAAGGCAAGATAATTATTAGAGAATATACTGCTAAGTTCTATTAACTTATCTCTAATCTGCTATAGGATAATGCCTTATTCAGATTATTATACTATCAAGGGCTTCAGGGAAAGACTAAAGACATATTAGCCCTGATTAATAATAATATAGATACCCTTGATAAATTAGTTGACCAAGTATTAAAGATCAAAATATAATTAATAGAATGATACTTCAAAGACAAGTAATTTAATAAAAAAAGAAAACAAAGACCAAGCACATGGGATAGGAATAGAGATATTAAGATATAACTTAATACTGCCCTTACAGCAGGTAGGCCAGGCAGGGAGAAGAAAAAGTTTAACAGGAAATATTTTAAGTATAACAAGACAGGATATATAGTATAATACTGTTAATTAAAGTAAAAGAATAATAGACTGGCCATCCACAACTTATAAATTAATACTATCTATTTAATAAACATATTATTGCAAGACACACTACAGGAAGTAATAGTTAAGACCTTTTTATAACTAAAGAAACAGCCAAAGATAAAGAAAGACTAGAAAGAGTTAAACAGAGTATTACTAAAGTAAAAGAAGTAATCTACTAATAGCTAGAAAGTAATAAAAAAGAGTAAAGACTTAAACAGCTGTATGAAGATACTAAGAAATATATAGGAGATAATAAAACCTATAAGAAACTACAGAAACTAGACAATATATAAGATAGTAATAATAAATAAGAAGAATACTTTACAGATCTTAAGGAGAGATTAGATTACCAGCTAAGTATAAAAAATAAATTAATAGAACCTTGAGAGATGCAAGAAAAGTAGAATAACTTAACTACTAAAGAACTTCTTCTAGCCTATAAGTATTATAAAGGGCTAGCAGTAACTAATAATAGGAATATCTATCTAAGAGATTAAGAAAATAATTAGAATACTCTGCAAGATAAGATAGAAAAAGATATAGATAATCATAACTATAATTACATGCCTGTATTAGTAAAATATTAGGAAGAATCAGGAAAGATATGGCAAGATTATATTAATAAATACAAGAAGTATCATGAATAGATATTCTAAGAATATAAAGAACATGGAAAAGTCAATATTAAACTTACTAAGAAATATAAATAATCATTAACTAGAAGAGGACTAGGGTTATATAATAGGAAAATAGGACATGTGCTAGACTATAGATATTAATACTATCTAACTCAGGACCTAAAAATATACAGATAAATTTATTAGTTACTATATTATAATAACTAGTACCTGCAGCATCAGTTTATAAAAAGAGCTTTTAGATAATACCTACTATTACTAAATATAAAGGATTTAAGCATAAAAGGATGCCCCTTTAACAAGGAATAATATAACTGTAAAAGAGAAGAACTAGGGCATCCCATGTACAGGTTACTACTAGCTAGTAAATATAAAGAAATATAATATATATATCACTCTATAATATAATTTTTATTCAGCCAAGAAGCACAAGATAGATAATTTAGATTCAGAACCAGATTCAGAAAAAAATACTAGAAGATTATCTAACTAGCTACTATAGAGAATTATAAGTTAATTATAATTATTATAAAGATAAATAGCAGGAAAGCATGAGTACTATTAGACTCAGGAGTAACTAAGGAATTTATTAGATAATAATTTATAACTGAATCAGGAATTATAACCTACTAGACTAGATAAATAAAACAAATCTATAGCTTTAACAGAAAGATAATATATAATAGACCAGAGTTATAAACTAACTAGATATAGATTAAATCAGGAGAATTCTATAAGTAGGTATCTTTAAAGATCATGCCTGTTAATAGATAACTTTATAATATAGTCTTCAGGATAACATGATTATAATAATATAAATTAAACATCTAATAGATAACTAGACAAGTTATAATTAAGAAGCAACAGCTTAAGACAAAGAAATAATACTATAAAGAGATAAGGATTAAGAAAATCTGACAAGAGAAAAAGATACAGGAAAACCAAGTTACTACTAGGTAACTAAAGCTAAAAGAAATCTATAAGAAAGAACTCACAGAAGTTAAGGAGTAACTACTAAAGAAATACTACAGGTATATCAAGTTATTTATAAAGACAGAATATTAACTACTATAATATAAGAAGTGTTATAAAGCAAGGATACTACTTAAGCTAAATATTAAGCTTATATAAGTTAAACAGTTCTAGAAGTTAAGAGATAAGCTTAAGATTAAATAAGAATTTATCAAGGAATTCTTACAAGTAGGATATATCAGGAAATCATAATCTAAGGTATTATTATAGAACATGTTTATACTAAAGAAGAACAGAAAATAGAGGATAGTAATCAACTATTAAAAATTAAATAATATAACTATTAATAATATAAACAAGGCACTATATATAAAGTAGAAGAGAGACTTATTACAAGAAGCAAAAATCATGACTATCTTTAATATCTTATAGGGTTACTTTAACCTATAAATAGCAGAAGAAGATATATAGAAATAGTATTCCTTACAGACCTAGAATTATATAAATAGGTTATAGTACCTATAGGACTTATATAACTACCTGTAGAGTTTACAAGGTTCATAATATATATACTGCAAGAGTACCTTAATAAGATTGTTACTGTATATTTTAATAATATTATTATCTACTCTAAGGATCCAAGGGAGCATGATAAACATGTAAGACTAGTAATAGATAAAATAATAGAAATAGGACTTATAATAAGTATAAAAAAAATGCAAATTCAATGCAATAGAAATCAACTATTTAAGAAAAATATTTATAACAAATAGATAGGAGATACCACCAGAAAAGGTCAAGGTAATTCTTGATTAACTAATACTAAAAGACAAGAAGAACATGCAAGGATTTCTAGGAATTACTAGATATATATAATAGTACCTGGAAGCATATTTAGTAACTATATAGCTAATTATAAAGCTATTACAGGATAATCAAGAATTTAAATAGAATAAGGAAGAATATAAAGTATTTAAAATAATTAAGTAAAAAGTTAAGGACTTGCTAATCCTCATGTTATTTAACCCAGAACTATAGTTATAGATAAAGTCAGACATATCAGGAGAAGCACTAGGGCTAGTACTTGAATAAAAAGTAAATAGAAAACTATAACTAATTATATTTTACTCAAGATAATTTACTCAAGTAGAATATAATTATAATATATATAACTAAGAGATGCTTGCAATTATTAAAGAATTTAAGTATTAAAGATACTACCTACAGAGAGTAAAGAAGAAAGTTATAATTTAGACAGACTATAAGAACCTGACTTATTTCATAATCTTAAAGGAACTAATCAGAAGACAAGTTTAATAGGCTCAGTACCTAGCCAAGTTCAAGTTTCAAATTAAATATATTAAAGGAAAAAAAAATATTGCTGCTAATATACTAAGCAGATAACCAGACTATATAATTAATATTAAAAAACTAGAAATAAATATACTAAAAAATAAAGATAAGATATTATAATTTAACTAAGATGCTTAGCTTG
>JAPDEH010000049.1:0-192931 GCA_027569075.1 Aspergillus asperescens | reverse complement strand
AAGATAGATACAGAGGTAAATTCCACGTGGAATTTGGGGCACGGGCCAAATTCCACCCGACTTTCTGCCTGAGGCAGACTAGTGCGTCGATGTCAGCTTTTAGCGCGTCGAACCCAACTGGTTTCTGACTCCGTACTATTCAACTCTTAATGAAAATATGCATGATATTCAGATTGAGTATCGACATCTAAGGCCTATTTATATTGATACATTGACACGCTAGCAATTAGCGAGAGAGTTCGTGTAACTCCTATAGCGATTGCTTGCTTCACTGTACAAACGGTGAAGTCGCTTGCCTTGCCACTTTGATATTGACATTGGTGGTGAAAACGGGATCCTTCACCACCGCCGTCAATGTCGACACGTAGCAGCTCAATTCCAGAGCCGGGAAGCCCGGAATTAACGTATCTGACCGCCCAACACCCGGAATCAACCAACGCCCCGCTCGAAGCCAGCAACCGAGCCAAAAAATGATGCCATTAAACCACATACAAAAGGTATCTTGAAGAGATTGTTTGGTGTGGTGTTTTCAAGGTCCTAAAGTAGCTATATACAAATTTTAAGCATTACGGAAGTGGTGGGGGAGGTGTATTTGCCTGCCACGACGACGACTGCTGTATAGAGGGACCAGGGACTACCTCAGGCTCTGGAGAAGCGATCTTTACATTTTTTTTAAGCTGTAGAAGTTGTAGATTGCTTCTTTTAACCTTGCTTTAGTGTTTTAAAGCTATTTTAAAGCTGCTGAGCAGCCTTTTTATTAATTCGCTCTACCTTCTTTTAATACTTCTTTTCCACTGCCTAGTGCTCCTGAAGAACTTTATTAGCAGCTCGCTGGTTCTTTCTCTCCTGAAGTAATTACTGTTTCTCTTCCTTTACCTGCTGTTGACGAAGCTGTTTCTTTCTTTTTTAAAGCCTTTGTGAGCTCTGTATCTTGCTTTTTTTAATGCTTGAAGCTCATGTGCTTGCTGTATTTTCTTAGGCAAGTAAAAAATAGCATTACTACTATCTAGATCTTGTAGTTGAAATACCAAAGGTTTAGCATATTACTGCTTTATTTTCTTATTAAGTAAAGCTGTTTTAAGGCCAGTATTCTCTAGTTTTAGTAGAGAATTCTCTGTCTGAAGCTGGTATACTGTAAGAGTAAGTTGTTACGGAAGGTTGACGCTTCAAGCCTTCCTAACCCTAGAACCTCCTGTAAGCTCTTCTTCGATTGACTTCTTACCTATCACGCCCAACAGTATGAAGACTGTCGCGGTCCTGGCAGAGCGTACGTTCGGATGTAGGGCCGGGCTTAGATCAAAACCTAAGTCCGTAGAGTAGTGCTAGACGAGTTGGCTTGCTAACAGATTCACAAAGGTATACTCTGTAGATAACAATGGTATTGATTCACAAAGAGTAGGAAAGCTAGATACAGTGGTAACAAGTGTCCTTATACATCCCTCGCCTCCTACCATTCCCCTACCATTCATGGTATACCGGATGGTATACGGTCACGTGGTAAGCCCGATAGTAGGGGGGCGCCGCCGTTCCGCCCGGCGTCCTGGCCGCCGAATACTATGCCTGGCATAATATCTCACCGTCTAGTTGGGTTCTTAACACTTATTAGCCTATTAGCCAAATTTATAATATTAATTATAAATAAAAAAAGATTTAAAAATATAGGGCAGTTTATTATTACTAGCAATGAGCCGTCGGTAATTATAAGAGGCTGTTGGAAGCCACGAAATCCACATATGAGTCAAGTCAGATGCGAATCAAATTAGAAACAGGTACAAAGAAAACTTGGTTGATAGCCCATGCTCCAGTAAAAAAAAAGGCAAGCATCAAGTCAATGTCCGTCATATATCTGGTTCCCTGTTAAATTAAAATTCCCTTTTGGCAAGTCCTGCTGTTCGACATGCCCTTCTTTGACATGCCGCGCTGTCAGGGCAAATCGCATCCTGCCATTCTTATCGAGCTCAACACCGTGCTGTGGATCAAATCAGTTGTCAGCCTTTTACCGTCTCTGAAATAAAATGCAGCGGGGAATCAAATAGGTATACCTCATAGTACTTTTGTACATTTCCCCCATGCATAACCACCATATCCCCGTGATTCAACTCCATCTTGATCAAATTGGGCGGCGCAACCCGATCCTTCTTACTTTTCGAGTAAAAGTCGAACCATGACTTCTCGTATTCGCCCTGAGTGATTGATCCGCTGAGGAGTTGCTCTTTGAGGTTCAGCCGCTCGTTGTAGTTCTTGCAGTGCGGGAGGACGGGGTCATGGGCGAGAAGCCTTTTCCCTTTACTTCCCTTGGTAAAGCCGTGGTAGTATTTATACTTCATGCGAATGTGCATGGTGGCTGGTGAGCCAAGGGAAAGCGTGGCAACTGTTGGGCCAAGGGATGATTCGCCGTCGTCGTGAAACTATGCATGGGGAGTTAGCTAGATTAGCAGAGCGTTTCTAGGAATCAGGGAAGCATACACCGATTTTCTGCCCTTCGAGATAGCCGAGCACGAGCAGCTCGTTGGGATCGAGCGTGCTCTCTCTCTCACTTTGGACAGTCTGTTTGGTTGCCCACGTCAAGCGGCCTAGGGCTCGGAGTATGGGGTCACAGGCTTCGCTAAAACCTCTAGAGTCAACGGAGACGACATATTTATATGGTAGTCCCTATGTGGAGTCAATACCAGATATTAAGTGGTAAGGGTAATAAGCTGACATAGTTGACGACAAACTGAGATTGAAGGGTCCCTTTGACTATCAATTGGCGTGTTTAGCTTCATTTACACTTCAGGGTTCCTGTACTTACCCACAGCCTGATCCAAGGGATATCGTCGAAGTCCAAGATCAACTGTCTGCAACTCCGAGAACAAGGCATTAGGTCCGCCGGGGCGGTCATTGATCGCCCTATTTGACACAAAATGCTTAATATAACCCTCATTTCCAAGCTTGTATGTAAGTAGCCTATACGGATAGAAAGTTTGGTCATCGATCTGAGGCTCAAGGAAGTCGGGATCGAACACTAAAGCTCGTTTGATGGGGCTTAGCTCAATGCCGTCAGTCACTGCCCGTAACGAGACTGGATGCATGGTCAGCCATTTTTGAAATTTGCATTCCCTCTGCTCTTCTCCTTTAAGATTGTCTGCTCTGATGTTGTCTGAGCATTTCCAGCCTTCCCAACAGCGGCGGGGTATGCACTTTCGACAACATGGACATACGATCCCTTTCCACGCAATGCGTGAAGAGGTAACGTGCGGATCATCATCATCAATTGTAGACAGCAGGTCTGGGATCAAGCTGTGATGAGGCTGTATGCCTGGATCGTGGTGACTTCGGTGTTCCAGAAATTTCTCATGGAACGTAAGATCTGTCGGAGGCTCCAATCCGCCAAGCCTCCAGAAGTCATGGCACTTATCGTTGAGACATATCCATCCTTCTCTGTACACCTGTTTGCTATCAATAAGGCACGTGGGACATTGCTTGACCTCATGCTGTGTAACGCGCTGTGCATGAGGTACTGGCATGGGGGCGCCTTTCTCCGCCCACCAGCTCTTCTGCGAGAGGTCCAGCTTTTCGAAGCGCACCCTAACGGCAGTTTTGCCGTTCAGTTTCTCGTTCCAAACATCGGCGACCCGGAAGAAATCCATGATGTTAAAGCGATACGGAAGTTTCCGTTTTAATAGCTTGTTTTCGGATCCTGATGCAACGTTAGTTGTTTACCGTGGACCCTAGTAAGAGACTTGCCTATGACCATTCCCACAGGAATATTGCATTGCATGCTGTTCTTTACGCACTTCAAAAAGTAGTTTTTTTCGTCCTGGTTGCTCGTTTGGACCAGCGTTCCATCGCTGTGTTTCTCGCTGCTTCCCCCACTGAGGAAATTAAAGCTCGCTCGCAGTCTGGTGGCAGGTGCACTCACAGCCTAGTGATGACAATCTCGTCATCTGCGTGACAGCGGACACCAGAATCCCCATCGATGAGAAAGCCCCAGCATACGCCATGTCGGTGGTACATGCCGCCTTGGAGTATTCCAAACCACGGAATCGCACTTGCAAGGGCGGCACGGTCCTGAGCATTGTTAGCGAAGCGCACGTATCGTTTTATGGGCACGAACATCTGCCCATGCAGGAGGAACCCCGTCCACTTCAGGCAAGTCCGCGTTGACCATCACAATTTTGTTAGAAGCAGCCTGTCTAATTGGTATTTTGGCAGGGGTCAATATGGAAGATGGCACTGTTGTAGTTATGGCTACACTTTTGCGAATGGCACGGGATTTGGTGACGCGGCGAGGTCTAGCCTTGGGCGCGGGAAGGTCCTTTTTGGGGCGGGGCATTGTTCCTGGAATAAAGAGGGGAAAATGAGATGAAATGAATCAGGATGAAGAAGAGAATTAAATCAAGAGGAAGAGAAAAAGAGAATGGAGAGAAGAGCGGGAAACAGAGGGAAGGAGGTCACGGGCCGGTCCTTCCTTTCTGGGAAGCCATCCAGCTCGTGACTTGAACTCTGCTCATTCATTCCGATCCAATAGTCTCTACTTAGGATGATCTTGGTCAAAGGGAGACACCGTCTGCGATGCGGGCATGCTGAAAACATTTGTGGCCATATATTGATAATATGTATTAATGTGTCAATAGTGGCCGAGACAATCGCATGGTTCTGTATCATAGAGGGATATATTAGGGCAACGGCCCTCCGCCGCCACTCAACGCTTAGGCATTTTCTGGTACTTGTTAAGCTGATTAAAGCCCATCGGGGTAATTGTCTAGGCAGTTACGAGATTTTGACCATACTGAATCTTTAACTCTCCGTTCCCAATGCAGGATACTGCAGGTCGTAGGCTATGTTAGCTTGGGGGCTTGGGGGCTTGGGGGATTGTGGTACGAATAGCAGACTTAATTCTGCACGTCCTGAATCCCCAGAATCCGCAGAGTAAGCTCCCACAACCTATTCTCTTTCTCCTCATCATATGCATACTCCTCCACACCTGACCACTTTGCATTAGGCGACACAACATCCGCCTCCCTGCAATCCTCCAAGTACTTCCCCCCTCGACCCTCCCACTCCCTCCCTATGGCTGCCAGCACCGTGGTCGCAGCACCTTGCTCAGTGTTCTTAATAAACTTCATAGCTGTCGGATTAGACTTCCACGAATCCAGCGTCTCCTTCGGAGTAAACCGCTGCAAATTCGTAAAAATGCCCCCTGGCATTAGACTTAGCCCATGTAGCCCCTTACCCCCATAATGCCGATCCACATAGTTGGCCATGTATATCTGAGCCAGCTTACTCTGTCCATACGCCTTGCTCGGGTGATAAGCTCCCTCCCCTTGGAGATTGAAATCATCAAACTGGATTTCTGATGCCTGGTGTCCGCTACTGGATACGTTGACAAGACGCGAAGCGAAACCGGGGGAAGTCGCAGCACCCTTTAGCAATGCATCCTTCAGAAGCTCAAAGAGCAAGAAGTGACCCAGATAATTTGTTGCCAGCTGGAGCTCAAAGCCATCGGGCGATTCTTCACGATTGGGAATCTGCATCACGCCGGCGTTGCAGATTAGGACGTTCAGGGTGGGCGATTTCTGCAGGAAGGATGCGGCTGCTGCACGTACGGAGGACAGCGAGCTGGTGTCGATCTGGAGGGGCTCGACTCTACCGGGTTCGAGAAATTGGGCACAGGCCGCTTGGCCTTTTTCGAGGGAGCGAGTGCCTAGGAAGACTTTGGCACCCGTTCTGGCGATGGCGCGGGCGGTCTCTGTTCCGATTCCTGCGGAGCAGCCTGTAATGAGGAAGACCTAAATGGTTGATAGTAGGTATTAGTATGAGTACCGGATACTGGACCGGTGGTCTAGGGGGGGGGGGCGCGGGGATTACGGTCTTACTTTATCGTGCATCTGGCCTTCGAGGTTCTCATCAAGGATGATTTGTAGTGCAGTTGGGCGGGCATCGCCTGGCCCGTCTAGGTTCTGGTGGGCATCTCGGTATCGTGACATCTTGGAGGGTACTAGACTGGGTAACCTAGCGGGAGGATAGGCAGATTAATCGTAGTAGGAAACGAAACCCCCTCATGGAAGAGGGATTGACTTCCTAGTTATATCTAGTTAGCAGACTTAGATCCATTACAAATCAACCTGGAATAAGCACTAGTTAACTAGACTTTTGACGTACTCGAAGGCTTACAAATGAGCTTCACTGAACTAGTTAACTTAGGGCTGGATTTGTGGGGCTCTCTGAGTCGCTATACATCAACCGAGGCCTTCACCACGTCAACTGGAAAAATGATGGTATATCCCAAAGTAATTCCTTGGCAAGAATGAATGTCTAATTGCTTGCTTAATTTGCAGTATTCAGGATTTAATAACGAGCGCATTAAATGGTTCCATGATCGGACCCTTTAATACGAGCCGATTGGGTGCCAACCACCCATCGAGGAGACTCTGACCAACTCGGCATCTCGTGAATACTAAGTATTATCTCTGATACCTACAATAACCCTACCATCCGGGAATCTAGCATCTTTCTAGCTCTCATCCTTACTGACCAGCGATCTCGCCCATCTGATTCAGCCAGCATGAAGATTATCTGTCTTCACCCTTGGTACGGATCCAAGGTCCATATACTGGGAATGTGCATCCGCTAAGGCTTAGGGTTAGGGGGGCATCGGCTGAGATATTCGAGACTCAGATGTCCCTCATTTGCGGCTTAATCGGCGAGTCCCATGAGTATGTCTTCCTCGATGGTCCAGTTTCATGTGGGCCTGCAAAAGGTACGTCGTGGTCACACTGTCCACCACATCTAAATCGATACGCTATGCTGACTGTTTGCTGCTATTCATTCAAACCAGAAATCCCGCCTAATATACCGGGTCCGTTTTACAACTGGTACGATGGGCTGTCTTCACCGAAAGTGAGAGAAGCACACGACCTCGTCATGGACGTCATCAGAGACGAAGGTCCCTTTGATGGAGTAATTGGCTTCAGTCAAGGAGCGGCACTCGCCCTGTCTATCCTCTACCACCATGAGATAAGCCATCTCAATCATCCACCGCCATTCCGCTTCGCTATTTTCTTCTGCGCTGTCCTCTCCATCTCTCCAGACCCGATGTTCAACTCGGACACTATCAGCAAATACTCCCGGTACTACGAACGATGGAAGGAAGACGAGGAGAGTGAGAATGCCAAGGTGACAGTGGAGGAGCTTGAGCGTGGTTTTTTCCAGGATGACAAGAGTGCTACTACACACAAGCCATCCAAACTCAAGAACCATCGAGCGATGCTGTTATTACCGGGGCAGAAGGCAGCTCTGGTGAAAGAGCTTTTTACGCTTATCCGCCAGTTGGTGGAAAATGGAGCAGACCACGACCATGCTGCGAGGACGCAGTGGAAGACGCGAGGCGGGATTGAAGGGTTTCCGCGAGTTTATCATCCTTTGCTTAACACGCAGCGTATTTCCATCCCAACTATTCATATCATAGGCCGGTCGGACCCGCTGCGACGCCACAGTGAATTGCAGGCGAGGCTTTGCAGTAAGAGTTTGACCCGAATTGTTGAGTTCGACGGCGCTCATAAGGTGCCTCATAAGATGAACGACTTGCAGGCGGTGCTTAAGGCTGTGGAATGGGCGATTCGAGTGGCGCAGATGCGTTGAGGTTTGCTGAACTAGAATCTTCACTTGCGCGAGTTTGACATCACATGTTGTATGGTTTGATCTGTATGCTTGACAAGCGGCGCTATCTAGGCGATCAATCCTGTGGCCATAAAACGTAGCTTGAAGCTTAAGACCTTCATCTTCCTGACCTAATCGTGACTTCCCATTTGATATTTATGTATCTTGCTAGTTCGACAACCCTTAGCACCGGAGGTTGAGTTGAACCTATACCTCTACACCATGGGATTTGATACGCCAATTTCACCCTTTTTCCCCCCTGTACTCATTGCTCCAGCTACGCAATCTTACCCTCATAAAACTTTGAATAGACTATAAATCCACATATCTCCTTGCCCTAAGTCGATAAGGACTGTGCGACTCCTTTCACTGAGGAAAAGGCGGTATCTATACTAGAATATGCAGCATACCTTAACCTGTTACGGTGACCTTGGCTTAAATCGTAGTAAAGAGCATACTAGTAGGATTTTCAAGTAAGTAAGCATTCGGCAGTCAATCAGACAAAAGTACTGTACTTGAGACTCTGCCCGCACTAGCAAGGGGCCAAACCGCAGCCGAAAACTGGCCGAAGAAACGCGCCGGTTGGTGTTTTCCCTAGCGACAGCGCCCGTGATTGTTGCTAGTACACTATGCTAGCGAGAACGAAGCCCCGGACAATAAACTTAGCCGTTCAGCTGGGCTGAGACGTCGTTTAGGCACCATCTTTCTCTCACGCTGTCGTTCCATCTGCCAGCCTTGATATATTATGCACTAAGTTACTCCCGTGGCTCAGCGTACAACGAATACACCCCCAACCTATTCCTACGACCTCTCGACGACTACTGCCGTGCCTTGTCATTATGGGTTCTGAGGTGGCCACGCCTACTAGCGAAGATGAGTCTCCATCCTTTGAGATTCCGCGACCTACTATCGCAACATGGAGACTGGTGGTTATTCTTCTTTGGTGAGAAAAGGCCTGCACCACGGGTGATGGAGCATTGACCATCCCTTCTTCCAGCATCGCCATAGGACTGTTTTTGTCGTTAATGGATACTACCATTGTTTCGACCATGCTATACACAATCTCTGACGAATTCGACGGATTCAAGACCTCCTCGTGGATTGTCCTCGCCTACACCTTGTCCTATGTCGGTGAATATATCACCTACTCCGCTCTGGTGAGACATTCTGGATTGACTTAAACCCAGGCTGCGCCGTGTTCATGGCGAGATTATCTGATGTTATCGGTCGAAAGTACCTCCTGTGCATCTGTTTCCTGGTGTTCCTCGGCGCGTCGATGGGATGCGCAGCGTCCAAGAATATGAGCCAGCTCATTGGCTTCCGCGCAGTGCAGGGAGTCGGCGGATCCGGACTGTACGCGATGGCCATGATTATATATCCTGAGATTAGCCCACCGGCCCTGCTACCAGCGATATCTGGCATTGTCGGCGTTGTCGTGGCCCTTGCGGGCATTAGTGGGCCGCTCATAGGGGGTGCCCTGACGAGTTATCACACCTGGCGGTGGGGGTTCTGGATTAAGTACGCTATTTCCTCGGATTTTTTACGATATGGAGAGCACGTCTGATCTCCTTTCCCAGTGGTCCATGTGCGTCTGTCCCTCTTGTCGCTCTGCTTATCGTGTGGCCAAACGATTTCCATTACGCGAAGAATGTCCGCTTCAGACACCTTGACTATCTGGGCGCACTCCTTGTCCTGCTCGGATCTGTCCTGTTTGTCTTCATCCTGAATGAGGGTGCCATCAGAACCTATGCATGGAAGAGCGTCCCTGTTATTCTAATCTTCATTATATCCGGACTTTCATGGATAGCGCTCGTCTATTGGCAGTGGTTTCTCTCGTCGAAGCCCAAACTTCGGCATATTCAACCTCAATTACCATTTCGGCTACTATCAAGTCGAGTCATGGTAGCAGGGTTTGTGTGAGTTCCCGCCCTCCCCGCTCCATCCAAAAAAAAAAAAAAAAAAAAAAAACAGAGCAGAGCATGCGGCTGACGAAAACTGCAATAGGAGCACAATACTAACTGGATTCGTTATGCTCCTGGTCATCGTTAACATCCCTCTGCGGGCACAGATCGTGAATCTAAAGGATGCCGTGGCATCTGGGATACTGCTGCTGCCATTGATGGGAGGTACAGCCGTCGGCTCGGCGATTGGGGGTGCGGCGTCCGCGAAGCGAAACAATGCCTTCTGGACGCTGAACCTGGCCAGTATTTTCATGGTGATTGGGAGTGCATCGCTCTCGACTCTGACGGACTCCGTGGACATTGCACCGAAGCAGTGGGGGCTTGAAGCGATCCTTGGCTTTGGAATCGGGTTGAGTCTGTCCACAATGACATTTCTGACGACAATGCAGGTGGAGTTCCAGGACCATGGTGCGTTTCTTGTTTCTTCCTATGCCTCAGCCCTTCTACTCTTCCCTGATTTTAACCGAAGCCCCTATATATATATATAAAGCCGTTGCGCAAGGAATCGTCGCCCAACTCCGCATCTTCGGCGGCAGTATCGGCATCGCGTCGGGATTCATCGTCTTCAACACGAAAGTCCAACATACACTTACCGGCGTGCTTACCGCTGAGCAACTGGATGAGTTCTACAGAACCCCCGCGGCAACCTACAACTTCCCCGTTGCTCAGCAACTTGCTGTTCGTCAGGTCTATGTGAGCACGTTCAACACCGATATGCGGATCTGTGCTGGCGTGGCTGCGGCCTGCGTGGTTGCTACGCTGTGCACGTACCAGCGGAATCCACAGTCGATAAAGCAGCGCCTTGCGGATTTGGAAGAGGTTTACGCGCGGACTGAGGCGGCTAGGACTGAGTGAGCTAGGTGAATGGTAAATAAGGTGGTGGTGCTGCTGTGGTTTTGCAGGGGTGGGGATGGAATGATAGGTGGTGCGACTGATAGTTGTTGGAATTTTTTTTTTTTTTTACTTCTGTATAGGTAGTTCTTTCTGGGATTAAGAATTGAGATTTAAGAGGATGTAACCATCATTAACTACCCCTGCTGGCATCATATATCGTCCTGTGCTTGACATCATTAATAAGGTAATAAATACACCCGATGTTGTAGCTGCCACTACACGCACAATTTGACCTGTAATCGGACATCTCCGATCTCAGTTAAACCAAGAAGCCAAGGACGCTACTCCACTCGGGCTCTCATTGTTCCTCTCGGTGTGTTTTGTGCACTGATCTTAGCTTCGAGGAACGAACCCTAGTGCGAGGCGCCGAGGACCCAATCCGGACCCTGCAAGGCTCTGCAAGGCGTCGGAATTCCCGTCTGCGCGGTCATCTCCGTCACTCCGTGGGCCCTTCAGCCTTCAGCCTCTCCGACGGCCGTGATGGGGGAATGGAAGCTCGGTGATTAATCTTCGGAGCGTTCTGGGGGTTCTGGAGGAGAAGGAAAGTAGACGAATCGACTATTCCGAGACATGCCAATCAGCTCGCTGTCTAAACACTAGACGGGACGAGGTAGATAAAGTTGGAAGAACAGGTGCCCTAGGAATACATTAGTAGACCCCCGCATTGTATTGCATATAGGGCCCAAGCAATTATTTTTTTAGAGTACCTATATAAAACCCCAGGTCAGACACACGGCCCACCCATATACCCACCCACTCAAGTACTAACCTGCTACCTGGAGACTCTCTAACACTAGGTTTAGCGCTAAGAAAAAAAAAAAAAAAATGGACGACAAACTCCCACCTATTGCTATTGTCGGCATGAGTTGGCGCTTCCCCGGGGAAGCCCGCTCTGCCAGTGGATTCTGGGATATCCTGCGGAAAGGCGAGTCGGCGAAGACTCGGATTCCAGCGGATCGCTTCGACCCAGATGCGTACTATCACCCCTCTGCTGATCGTCAGGGTGCTGTAAGTACATTCATTCATTTAGTAATGATTTATTGTACAATGCTAATTGCCGTTAGTAGATTACGACCAAGGAGGGCCATTTTCTGAAGGAGGACATTGGCGTCTTCGATGCCCCGTTTTTCTCGATGACGGTGGCTGAGGCCGAAGGAATGGATCCCCAACATCGGATCTTGTTGGAGGTGACGTATGAAGCCTTTGAGAATGGTACCTGGAGACACCATGTTGAAGATTCCAGGATACGTACTGACATTCTTCTAGCTGGGATGTCTATGAAGACCGTCGCGGGGAGTCAAACGGCACTGTACGTCTACAGGCATTTGTATGTCTAAAAAAAACCCCCCTATTGACAGAAAGAATAGGATGGTCGGCTGCTTCACAAAGGACTACGAGGTTACCTCCGGACGAGAAAACGCATACATGTCCCCATATGCGTCAACAGGGTGTGGCGGGGCAATGATCGCCAATCGCCTGTCATGGTTCTACGACCTGCGAGGGCCTTCTCTGCTGATTGATACCGCTTGTTCCTCGAGTCTGGTGGGCCTCCACCTGGCCTGTCAAGAGATCCAGAGCGGCGGAAGCAAGATGGTACGTACCACACCGACTCTCCACTCTCTCTGGATGGGTACTCAGTATTGTTGACTATAGGCTGTCGTTGCGGGCACAAATCTCATGATTCAGCCTGACGTATGGCGTGGTCTATCGGCTTTGGGATTCCTTAGCCCTGATGGGCAATGCCATAGTTTTGATAGCAGTGCGAATGGCTACGGACGGGGAGAGGGGATGGGCGTCATAGTCTTGAAGCCCTTGACGGATGCTATTCGGGACAATGATGTGATTAGGGCTGTTATCAGGGTAGGTGTCGGCTCCATCCAGACTTGTCAGCGATGCATTATGCTTATTATCTACTGGTTCCATTTAGGGCACGGGCATGAACCAAGACGGGAAAACCCCCGGAATCACAGTCCCAAGCTCAGAGGCTCAAACCAAGCTCATCCGATCCACATACGAAGCAGCCGGGCTCGGGTTCTCGGAAACAGCGTACTTCGAGGCCCATGGAACGGGTACACCAGTCGGTGATCCACTGGAGCTCTCGGCTATAGGAGAGACCATCGGAGTCGCAAAGGCAGCGGATGGGTCTCCGCCGCTTCTCGTGGGTTCGGTCAAGAGCAACATCGGACATTTGGAGGGAGCCTCTGGCATTGCTGGTCTTATAAAGACCGTTCTCCTTCTCGAGCAGGGCCAGATCCCCGCTGTGCATGGCTTTGACAGTCCTAATCCGCGCTTCCAATTAGATAGATGGAATATCCACATCCCCGCCGAGCTCACGCCGTGGCCGACGCCGGGGCTGCGTCGGGCAAGTGTCAACTCGTTTGGATATGGAGGGACGAATTCGCATGTTATTCTCGATGATGCGTTTCACTATCTTGCCGGTAAGTGGTGTAATACATCGATTACATTGTCGACGAAATGTGATGGAAGAGTCCGCTGATTTAATCCCGCGAGCAGAGAGAAACCTGACTGCCAACCACAATACACGACTGAATGCGAGCCCGTTTCCTGCAACCCCAGACTCGGGTATTTCAGTTGATCCGCTGGGCGACGCTCCAACGGCGCAGCCAAGGCTGTATGTCTTCTCTTCGCCGGAACAAGACGGCGTTGCCCGCATTGCCCAAACATACGTGGATTTCATCAAGCACAGCCCGGAGCTGGAGCACGCGGGGCCTGGAGACAGTGAGCTTGCCCTAGCTTACACTCTGACCGAGCGGCGGACCATCTTTGACTATCGCGGGTTCGCTGTTGCGACATCGCTCAAGGATCTGCAAGCGGTCCTGGAAAGCACAGCGCCGCCCAAGGCAGCACGCTCCATAAGGGCTCCTTCCTGCGCCTGGGTCTTTACCGGGCAAGGAGCGCAGTGGTTTGCAATGGGGCGGGAGCTCCAGGAGATCGAGGTCTTTAACCATAGCCTCCACCAGGCGGACAGTTACATCTCCTCGCTCGGAAGCAATTTCTCTATCCTTGTCGAGTTGAACCAGTCGGAGGAGAACAGCCGCATTAATGAGCCGCGCTTCTCGCAGATATTGTGTACCGTTGTACAGGTAGCACTTATAGAGCTCCTCCAGCATTGGCAGCTGCGTCCAAAGGCTGTCGTGGGCCATTCGAGTGGAGAAATAGGTATGTACCACCCCCAAAAGGTTGTGTGAACCGCCTAGGTACTAGTAGTTAACAACACGCAGCTGCAGCTTATGCCTGTGGGGTGCTGAGCAGGGAGGCCGCATGGAAGATCGCCTATTTCCGAGGCATGCACTCAGAACAAATCGCGGCTCTCTTGCCCAGCAGGCAGGGCTGCATGTTGGCCATCAACATCTCAGAGTCCGGGGTTCAAAACTACCTGGACAAAGTCACGGACGGAGAGATCGTGGTAGCCTGCATCAACAGTCCGCAGAGCGTGACCGTCTCCGGGGATACGTCTGCGGTGGCGCAAGTTGAGAGTCTGCTCCAGGGCGATGAGATATGGTGCAGGAGGCTTCAAGTTCAAACGGCATATCATTCTCCGCATATGGAAGTGATTGCTGGGCAGTATTTGGCATCTATCCAAGATGTCCTGCCCAGTGCGTCGTCTAATGTCCCGTTCTTCTCGTCTGTCTCTGGCTCAGAAATGCCTTCCTCCGGCCTGGACCCAGAATACTGGGTGAAGAACCTTCTTAACCCCGTCAGATTCTCTGAGGCGGTTACAGCCCTTCTGAGCCAGAGTTCTACTAAGGTCCGACGAAAGGGAATGGCCGGGGTGAATGCTCTGGTCGAGATCGGGCCCCATTCCTCCCTGCAGGGACCATTACGCGACATTGTAGCGCATATTCCAAACTTGAACGTGAATTCGGTCACGTATACAGCTTTGCTACAGAGAGGAAAAAATGCAGGAGTCACTGCGCTGGATGCAGCCGGCAGGCTCTGGTCCCTCGGCTTCACCTTGGATCTGGCACGAGTCAACTCCAGCACCAGCTCACCACCAACCCACTGGAAACCATCAGTCAACCTCCCCAGGTACCCATTCAACCATAAGAGAAGATACTGGCACGAGGCACGAAATACTCGAGCCAGGCGGACCCGGACCTGCCCACGGACTGACTTGCTCGGGCTCCCAACAGACGACCACAATAGTGTCACGCCTCGCTGGAGCAATTTCATTAGCCCTGCTGAGACCCCTTGGCTCATGGACCACCAGATTCAAGGAATCATCATCTTCCCAGGTGCTGCCATGCTTGCCATGGTGCTCGAAGCCTGCAAGCAAATGGCGGGCCACCAGGCCGATTCGATCCAGGGCTACGAATTCCAGGACATCACCTTCTCCAGACCAATGGTATTCTCCTCGTCTGTCGCCGTCGTCGAGACAGTGCTCCAATTACGACCCCATAACGTCGGGGCCAGGCGCACCGGCACTACAGCCACGCACTGGATGCACTTCAACATCATCTCCATTGCACCGGACAACTCCGCCGCGGAGCACTGCTCAGGACTCGTCAGAAGCATCTTCACTAGCGGCCCTAACAAAGTAGACAACACCGTGGAAGTACTTCAGGACTGGGACAGTTACAAACAAGAGCACGCGCTCATCCGCCAGAAACCGACAAAGGCCCAAGCCGCCAGCCGGTTATACGACCGGTTAACGAATTTGGGACTTCAATTCGGGCCTGCGTTCCGCAATATCACGCAAATCCACACGGGCGACGGTTTCGGGCACGGGGAGCTCCGAATCCAGGACACGGCGGCACGAATGCCGGAGGGCGTCGAGTATCCGGTGCCAATCCATCCTACGGTTCTTGACGCAGTCTTCCAGATGATGATCTGCTGTGGGACCGTCAAAGACAATTCGCCGGCTATGGCTCCCAGCCTAGTCGAGTCGCTGTATATCTCTGCCTCGATTCCGCCGGTTGGATCGCGCATGACTGGGTACAGTACACTCAACCCGAAGGTGCGGCTTCAGCAGAGTGGGAATGTTATCCTTTCGGAAGATTCATGGACTGAGCCCAAGGTTATCTTGAAGGGGTTTGTATGCACGGAGCTCGCCTCGACTCAGGTCCGACACGCTCGTCGCAAGATCTGCACGCGGTTGGATTGGAGGATGGATGTCATATCTTCTCAGATCACGGCCGGACAGTTCTGGAACTCCCTACCGGTACATCGCTCCTCGCCTATCTCGAAAACAGCGAGTGCTGGTAATCAAGCGGCGGCGCTGTTCGCTCAGAAGGCAACCTCTGGAGGAGAGTTGACGAGTTCAGCGCCAAGGCAGTACATCGACTACCTGCAGACTCTCGCAAAGACAAGAACACCAGACGGGCCGCCTGGCGAGTCTGAGAATGTCGAGTCATGTCCAGTGATCGCGGCAATCCAGACGGTGGGACATGGGCTAGGTCAGATCCTCAATCCCAGCCCTCACGCGCAGCAGCCTATCTTAACTTCCGAGTTTATTTCCACGTTTCTCGATACCGCGGTGAACCGATCATTTGTCGATTCCGTCGTTTCGGACTTTATGGACCGTATCGGAGACGTGAATCCCGACAGCCACATCCTGGAGATCGGGGATGGGTCAACTTCCTGTGCAACATCGGTTCTACGACGCGTAGCAATCCGGACTTCTGGCTGCGCGCGTCTCACCACGTATACTCTCACAGCACACGAGCCTGAGGCGCTTTCCCAGGCCAGAGCTCTCTCCAAGGAATGGCCCTCGCTCGATCCGAAGACTCTCAACCTCGGCAAGGACGCAGAAAAGCAAGGGTTCCAGCCCAGAACATACGACTCCATCATCCTTACCGACCTTCTTCCCACGGCAGATCTCACGCTGGGGCTTGAAACTGTGAAAAAGCTGCTGAAGCCCGGCGGGAAACTGCTGCTGGCCGGTATCACGGTCCCTCAGCCGCGGACAGCGTTCGTTCTGGGCTCTGATCCGAGGTGGTGGGCCACTCCTCGGGATGAGAAGCGCTGGGATACACTGTTGAAGGAAGCTGGCTTCACGGGCATTGAACAGATCGCACATGATTCTGCGGCGGACCCCAATCTACGAGAGCTGTCTGTGATGGTGGCTTCTGTGCCGTCCAGCACCGAATATGATTTCTCGGAGGTGGTCATCGTCGATAGAGACGACTCTGCTGGTGCCATTGACACGGTCAGCAACGCGCTTGGGGGTCTACTCGTCGAGCGTGGCTTCTCGATCAGCCATGTAACTCTCGACACCATTCCGGAAGATACCACCAGCAAGGCTGTAGTGTCGTTCCTTGAGGTCGACACCCCACTCCTCGAAGACATGTCCCAAGACGTCTTTGCCGCCGTCAAGGACATGATCCTCAACAGCGCAGGTATCCTCTGGGTAACCCGCCGGGGCCAAGTTGCCCAAGCTGCATCGCACCCATTCGCAGGAGTTGCAACCGGACTCTTGCGCACCGTCCGCGCCGAAGATTCGACCAAGCGCCTCGGCAATCTCGACCTATCGCTCGAGTCAAGCGTGCAGGCTGACCTTGCGGCCAGGTTGGTATCTGAAGTTTTTCAGACCGTCTTCGAAACGACACCATCCGGCCGCGAAACTCGAGACTGGGAATTTGCCGAGGACAACGGCTGTCTCTACATACCACGAGTCTTCGAGGATGTGGATCTGAACTTGGAAATCGCCGAGGTGGAAAGGGCGCCCCAGGCTGTGGAGGGGCCGCTCTTCCAAGAGAACCGGCCGTTGAAGATGGTCTTGCGGGACCCGGGCCTGCTTAACACGCTCCAGTTTGTGGATGACGAGGAGTTTCGGGAACAGCTGAAGCCTGACTATGTTGAGATGAAGGTTTTATGCACAGGTATGTCGTCCTCCCCCCCACCTTTTAACACTAAGACACACACTGACGCTGAGTCGCTCTGTGTAGGCCTCAATTTTGTGGACGTCATGGCAGCGCTGGGTCAAGTGCCTACTCCGACTCTGGGCTGTGAGGTCGGTGGAATCATCACGCATGTTGGGTCGGATGTTGCGAAGTTCAAGCCAGGGGACAAAGGTAAAGAAATTATCCCATCCACAACCCTCCGGACCACAAGGTTGATGTGTCTTTTCTGTGATAGTTGTGGGCATGCTCCAGGGCAGTTTCAACAGCCACGTCCGCATCAGATCAACAATCATCCAGCACGTCCCAGCCCACATGAGTGTCGAAGACGCCACAACAACCATCATCTCGTTTCTAACCGCCTGGATCGCACTGGTCAACAAAGCCCATATCAGCCGCAACGAAACAGCCCTAATCCACTACGGGGCCGGCGGCGTCGGCCAAGCAGCGATCCAGATCTGCCAACATATCGGCGTCGAGATCTACACGACTGTCGGGTCTCCGGGAAAGAAGAGCCTCCTCATAGAGCAATACGGCCTCGCAGAAGATCACATCTTCTACTCGCGGGACTCGACGTTCGCGAAAAACCTCATGAGAATGACCGCCGGCCGCGGCGTGGATGTCGTCCTCAACTCGACCTCCGGCGAGCTCCTCCGTCAGTCGTGGGACTGTGTCGCGGACCATGGACGCTTCGTTGAGATTGGGAAACGGGATATCCTAAATAAGGTCGGCCTCGACATGCACCCGTTTATTCGCGGTGTGAGCTATATCGGTTTCAACCTAGAGATGTATCACCAGCGTAGTCCCGTCCACATGGAATGTTCCATGGCCCTCGATGAGATCTTTCATCTCTTTCGGACTAAGCGCTTCAAAGCGCTGAGCCCACTTACCGTGTACAGCTACTCGCAGGTTGAGCAGGCGTTCCGAGCCCTGCAATCTGGGGAAGTCTCCGGGAAGATCGTTGTCCAGGCCAAGGAAAATGATATTGTTCCTGTGGTGCCCCCAGCAGAACGCCCGTTTACAGTTGATCCAAACGCGACATATCTGTTGGCTGGCGGGCTGGGCGGGATCGGTCGCAGCATTGCTGATATGCTTGTGTCGCATGGCGCAAGACACCTTGCGTTCATATCTCGATCGGGCGACTCCAAGAACGAGGCGAGACTGTTTCTAGATCAGCTCCATCGGCATGACTGCGATGCAAAGGCTTATGCCTGTGATATATCCGATCGTGAAAGTCTTCTGAGCACAGTGGCAAAATGTGCGTCTGAGATGCCCCCTATCAAGGGGCTTATCCAGTGCTCGATGGTATTGAAGGTACCTCTCTTTTTTTTTTTTTTTTTTCCTCTCTCTTCTCCAATTTTCCCCAGAATTAGCTATTGACACTAGGATAAATTTATCAGGACGGCGTCTTCGAAAAAATGCCCTACGAAGACTGGATCACCAGTACTCGCCCCAAAATTCAAGGCTCATGGAACCTGCACGAACTCCTCCCGCGAGACCTCGACTTCTTCATCATGCTCTCGTCCGTGTCAGGCGTGATCGGCAATCCAGGACAAGCCAACTACGCAGCGGGCAACGCGTTTGAAGACGCCCTGGCCCACTTCCGACGCCAACAGGGCTTAGCCGCAACGGCGATAGATCTCGGTGCCGTTCAGGATATCGGGTACATCGCTGAGTCCGACAAGGCTGCGGACCTAGCACATACCAAGGCATTCCAGGTGGGCGAGAGGGAGATTCATCATCTTGTGAAGCTTGCGATTGCAGGGCGGACTTCTTCTTCTTCTTCTTCTTCTTTGAAAACAAGCCAAGGCCAAGGCCACGAAGTACCGGCGCAAATCATCACGGGCCTGAGAGTGAGTCAGGAGATGGACGACGTCCTCCGACGGGCGCGATGGGCGCGCGATGCCAAGTTTTCGACACTGTGGAAACCCGGTGGTAGTGCCGAGGACAGTGATGCGGCGCTTCAGGCTGGCTTGGAGGCATTCAGCAATGCTGAGTCCTTGGAGGCTGCGTCGGGGATTGCGGAGGATATGATTGTCTCACGCATGGCCAGGGTGCTGACGATTCCAGTGGAAGATGTTCATAGTGCCCAACCCTTGCATAGCTATGGAGGTGCGTTATATATACTTTCCTATGGGTCCTGACGACAACCATGTATGCTGACCTGATTGCCAGTGAACTCGTTGATTGCTGTTGAGGTCAGAGCGTGGATGGCGAAAGAATTTCAGACCGAGATCTCCGTCTTCGATATACTCAGCTCCATGCCATTGTCGGCTCTTGCGACAAAGATCGTCAGAGAAAGCAAACTGCTTCCAGAGCGACTTAGAAAAGAGATCAGTGGAGCTGACGGGCAGGGTGATGGCGTGGAGTGATTGTGATTATATATATATAATATGTATATCTAAATATCTAGGTATTGCCAGCTTCAACTGACATTTTTTGTATATAGTAAACATGAATATACATGCTTCTTATAAAATCCTCTATCTAACTTATATCAAAATGGTGGTTTAAGCAGAATTGAAAAGGTATTGCATTTATATAAGGGTCTTGAAGCAGTGCTCTCTTACCTACACTTACTATACAACCGGAATCAAGAAGTAGGAGTCAATCAATTGGGAAATCCAGCTGAAGAATTAGGCCCCTTAATAATCCCAGAGGTTCCGAAATTGCTTCAGTAATGCAGAGACCTGCGAGCGAGCAGTGTCAACCTCAACCTTGGGGACGGAATTGACCCAGCAATTACAACTTCGCCGTTGGGAGGCGGGCCGCTGCCCAGCATGAAGACACTCCACCTTTGACATGACACGTAGGAAGCGGGTCAGCGAGAACTCCAGGCTGATAAGGAGTTCAAGACAGTCAAGTTGGATCCCAAGTTGCTTCTCGTCCGCGGTGACGAGGCAGTTGCATGTTTTGGGCACTCCGGTATTCAGATTCCTCGAGCCAGGCCGCCTGTCGGGGCAAAACTGCTCTGAGGGGCCCTGTAGACCGCCTCCATCCGCTGGTCGAGTAGTAGTAGTGGTGGTGGTGGTGGAAATGGAATGATGGAGTTGGAAGTTGTACTGGATGATCCCGATGGACACCTGGATTGCCTCCATTAGTGCCGCTCTGATGATTTTCGTCTCGGAGATGTCGGAGCGCAGGGATGACGAAGATGAAGATAGCAAGGTATCGGTCTGCAGTGCAAATGCCGCCTGACTGAGTTCGTCGAAGAGCTTGCATATTGACCGCACCTTATACTGGCCGGCCTCCGTGAGAAGATCAAGTGTCGTGGATGTGCAGTTGTTATGGAGCCCGCTGTATAGCTCCAGCGCATGCAAGAAGCGTTTTTCTCGGGTGCCCTTGGGCGCCTCCCACGCGGTATCATCTAACGCGGCCGGGCTCCCTAGTCTACTAATAATAGTATCGATGTGCAAGGGATCAACTATTGGGGTTAGATCAGAGCTGAAAGCTTCCGAGAGAGAACCGGTACCAGTTTCCTGGATCATGAAGTGGCTGACGGTATCCCAGCCACGAAGGCCAGGTTGTAACAAGTCCTCGAAAGGCGCCGGAGATGATGATGATGATGATGCTGCAAGCGCTTGATGCGGGTTAGCAGCCAATGATTGCCATGCGGATCCATTCCTCCCCGCCGGGTCATTTTCTTCAGGCGTCCAGATATGCGCCTGTACATTCAGCAGTGACCCTGTGTGCTGCTGAAGCGGGCTGCCCATCTCCCCGGCCTGAGGTTCGGCGGGGAAAGATCCGGCCGGACGGTTCTGCATAATTGAAGAAGGTTTCTGTGGCGGGGACGATGGGGACAGGGGTTGCTTTCGAGGCCGCCCGGTCCTGTTCCGAAGAGAGAAGAGGCATCGTCGTTGATTGAGCATGCATGCTTTGCAACTACCTCCGCTGTTCGGGTCCGCCAGGGACAGTTCGCAGCGGATCTTGCGGGCGTGGCATTCCTCACAGGCTAACCGGAATTGAGGCTCGATTGATTCATCGGTTCGCGCATGAGGGCCTGCCATTCGTGTTATAGCGTTCAGCTCACTTTCAGAATGCCGAGTACGCAAACGGAGGAGATAGGTGCATCCTGCTGCCTTTTATGCGAGATTGAATACCATTTGCCTGCCCTTGTGAACATCTTTTGGAGGAAACACTAAGAGAGCGACCAACATGCGATTCCAAACTCGATTGGCTTGCACCCTGGGATTCAAATGCTTACATGGCACAACGGGACCAGGGTACCAGGGGCATTTGATCCGCGGAGGCAGCCGAGTTCTAGGCAAGGCTTCGTCCAAGCCCCTGTGCTGCATGCAGCCAATTACAGGAATGGCTGCCAGAAAGCGCCTTCATGATGATTGACTCCAGGAACCACTCCAAGAGTCAGGTAAGCGAGCGCACAGACCGCCGAGCTGACGCCAAGAAGGTCGGGGTTGAGCTTCTGGGGAGCTCCATGACATGAAGCCTTTCCGCAACGGGCAAAGATAGCAGAGCTGGCCGCTCATTTGGCCTCAGGGCCTCAGGGCTGACCGCAGGAACCACCACAAATGCAGGTTGGCTGCGCCGCCGGGACCGCCGACCCCCAGATCTTATGATGCGCCCACCCTAGACACACAATAAGCTAGTGGATTACATGTCGCTAAGGCAGCCTCCAGACGGTACGGTCGTATTCTACTTCCTCCCTCCCGCTCCCCGGGTTGTGCGTCCTTCTCATGCATGGGCGCAATTTCCCACCTCCATCGCGGAGCCACAGCGAGCCCCAAGGTGCTATCATTCGCGGGAGGCTCTCCAACCGCCAGGGGCTTCACCCACCAATGAGTAATCTGCTACCTCGGGAGGGAGATGACAACCTGAATATTACTCAGAATTAGCCCTTCCCATCCGAAGGAGGGTTGACCCTTTTTGATGTAGCGCTAACATTTCACAGGAGAATACCTGCTTCGGAGCAGAGTCGCTGTCCCGCAATCGACGGCGACCACATCTAACCACTGAACGGATCCTGTGCTTTCATCCGAATCATCACAGAAGCGCAGAAGAGTTGGCTGCACCCATTGCGGCTGCGAGGACGGTATAAATACTGCTACAATCATCATTCTGTTAGCACATCGTACCGTCCCGTTGACTGGTAGTAATCCGCTTCCGGTGAAGATAGAACAGTGGCGAGAGCACAATGGGTAGTAGCCTGTAATAAATCACCAAGCTCTAGTGGGATCCTGGTCACCCAGTCTACATCACGGTCCCGATTCGAAACCTGTATATTCTCCGAATCCGTAGGTATCCGCGGAAGAAGCCAATAGAGCATCAAAAAAAAAAAAAAAAAAAACAAAAAAAAAATGGCCAGGGGTATCGAGCAGGAGAGCGAAGATAGATCCTCGTGAAGTACTATCTGAGAATCATGCTGCCTGTTCAGACAGACCCAAAAGCTGAAAGAGCAAGGGAAAGTCGCCGAGCGATGAATACGGACTGGACTGCCCAGGAAATGATAAAAACAGGCCGAGACGCGAGAGGAGTTCCAACCGGCCTGTTTTGATCTCCAGCTGGCATGGTCCAGGTCACCGCCAAGCGACGTTAAATAATTAATAATAATAATAATAATAAAAGCACAGGCTTGTGATTTATCTTTCTTCCCTTTTTTTTTTTTTTTTTTTTTTTCCCCCTCTGCTTTTACCTGCCCTACTGTACCCGGCCCAAGATCGCTTCTTGTTAAACAGATGGCGCAGAAGGAGGGCCCCAGAACACCGTTCAATGACTGGCCCAATGATGCAGGCGTGAATAACCACCATGGTACACTTGACAAGATCTAGTAGCTGATTTTGAACCTTCTTCGTTGGCAGTTCGAAGCCACAGCCGAGCATCGAACTCCCGTAGAGTTACCAGTGGTTGGATCCCTCCCGAACCAACTGGCCGGCACGTTGTACAGGGTCGGTCCAGGAACATACAAAACGAAGGGCAGCAACTTCCAACTGAGCCATTGGTTCGACGGGTTTACATTCGTGCACAAATTTGAGTTGGTGCCGCAGTCCACAGGGACATGCAAGGTGCTTTACAACTCCCGAGGGCAGGTCGATGCGTTGATTGAAGAAGCGCGCCAGTCCGGCACGCTGAAGGGCATCACCTTTGGGCAAAAGCGAGACCCATGCGAGAGCATCTTCCGGAAGGTCAAGTCAACCTTCCATCCGCCCTTCAGTTCAAAGAACCCAGAGCTTGTCAATGCTGGAGTCACTCTGCATGTCAACGTTAGTGCTTGCTTCCTTCCATCCTTCTATTCTTCAAGCCACTGCTGCAACATGGTTCTCACGTGTTAACGGAATCATAGGCCCCTGGTGTGCCGCAGAACCTACAAGTTCCCGGTGCGTCGCCAGCATCCCGCAGCCTGACGTCGCTCACGGATGCCAATGTGCTGAAACACGTAAGGTTCCTTCCTTCCTTCCCTCTTCACTCATCAGGCATACTAGCCTTTAGGAAATTAACCTGTATTTTCTGAAGATGGACCCTGAGACGCTGGAGCCAATGGGGGTAACTCGCCAGAGCGACCTACACCCTGACCTCAAGGGCCCGCTCTCGTCTGCCCATGCTCAAGTCGACAAGACGACAGGAGACTTTTATAACTACAATCTGGACATCGGAAGATATGCAACCTACCGCATATTTAGAACCTCTGCCAAGACTGGGCAGACCGAGATCATTGCAACCATTACGGGTCCAGATGTGAAAGCGGCATATCTGCATTCATTCTTCCTCAGCGCCGATTACGTGATCCTGTGTGTCTGGCCAGCCATTTATGGTGCCGGTGGGTTGAAAATACTATGGGAGAGAAATGTAGCAGATGCTCTGAATTTCGATCGCAATGTGCAGACGCGATGGTATGTCGTCGACCGATTGCACGGCAAGGGCGTTGTGGCTACCTACTTGAGCCCGGCATTCTTCTGCTTCCATACGATCAATGCATGGCAGGAGACCAACCGGGACGGGTCGTCCACCGACGTTATCTGCGATATCATCCAATATCCTACCGACGAGATGATCCAACGCTTATACTATGATGCGATGGTCTCCACAGGCCCGGATGTGACAAAGTACTATGGCAGTGAACTATCGCGCCCCAGCTTGGTTCGCTATCGTCTACCGGCGGTAAACAGCAGAGCCAGAGAAGTGGAGCGATCCTCTGCCTTACCAGACGCAGAGGCAATATTAACAATAGACAACGACTGGGTTGGTGACTTGCCGACCATGAATCCGCGGTTCACAACAAGGAAGGCGCGATACGTCTACAATCTCGTCAATCAAGAAAAGGTGCGTACGAATCAAAATCCATGGGTATCGATCGATCGGTCAACCGAGCTGATTGATGATGCGGCTGGGTTCTCTCTAGTCATCCTTCATTGACGCCATTGCAAAAATCGACCTCGAAACCCAAGCGCATTGGCTATGGAGAGAGGAACGGCATACGCCCGGCGAGGCCATCTTTATCCCTGACGGTGAAAACGAGGCCGAAGATGCCGGGTACCTTCTGAGCGTTGTCTTGAATGGGGACACGGGCACAAGCTACCTTCTTTGTCTGGATGCCCGCACCATGCTGGAAGTTGGGCGTGCTGTATATGATTCGGCAATTGGGTTTGGCTTCCATGGGTCGTACTATCCTACCAGCGCTTTGTAATGGCTGCCCTGGACACTGTGGACTGGGGATCCTACCTATCTGTGCGGGAACGTTTCCAATCATCAATCAGCTGGCTTGTATGGGTTCTATTCGTACTTACTTTCTAGCTTTTTGGTTTAATAAATTCTTTGCTGCCTGCCTGTCTATTTAAAAGAAACTATTCCTTACTGGCTAGCTTCATTATTAATATCACCAATGGAACAGCGCAGCGAACAATGAGAGATTATTATTAGGGTTGGGTACGATACCGCGAGTATCAGCGCCCGCTTGCCACATGCAACGTAGTTATACATCCAAGTTATTCTCAAATGACATGTGTAGCAAACTCAACAGATTGAGAGACTAGGGTAGAGGAAACTTCAAAAGAGTCTCTGCTAGTCAGATGGTGGAATTGATCAAGCTAGGCTAACACACATGAACCGGTGAAGGAAGTATACTTGAAACTAGGATTTCCCCTACCTTTCTGCCACTATTATTATTATTATTATTATTATTATTATTATTATTATTATTCAACAATGCTCATCAATTAAGGTGCCTTCTCCCGATTACATCAAGTTGTCTTTGATTATCTTGAGCGGCGCCTAGGCCCTGCCAGGTGATCATAAGTAGATAGTAGATAATAATGACCTTGCAGAGAATCCATTCCATACAAACCGGAAGAAACTTGCATACTTTTTAACTTGCTAAGACGAAGAGATCTGACGCGACGTGGGTTCCAACCTACATAAGTCACAACCCCTCTCACAGCCTAGGACTCTTCATTCATTCATTCATCCATCCATCCATCCATCCATCCATCCATCCATCGCTTGTCAATATGAAAATCCACGCCGAAACTTCATATCTAGCTCTGATCAATGCAGAGGGAACCACCACCGCCATGGCCTCGCTCGGCGAGTTCATGAGGCAGCATACCAACGACCCCTTGCAACTATTCAAGATGGTCAAGGAAACGCAAAGACAACAACAGGCTCGGAATCTCGAGCTGGGGGAACTCCTGGCCAAGAGGGAACTTGAACTTCATCCCAGCACGGGCACGGGTACGGGTACGGGAAGACGATTGCGGCGATGTGCAGCATCTGTTACTTCAACAACAACAACATCATCATCATCATCATCATCATCATCATCATCATCATCATCAACAAGCAGAATGGAGCCATCATTATCGGTGTGCGGATGCGGATGCGGATCGCGAGCAGCTGGTAGAGGCGCGAATCGCAAACCTCCGGGTGGAAATCGACAAGAGGTTTGCTGCGATGCAGGAGAAGCTAACGGTCCGGTCTTTAGTGGTGAAGGAAAGCATGGCGGAGAGGAGCGAGGAGCCTTTTTAGATGCAAGACCACAGCGATATGTTGGTCTTGGATACGTTGGGGGACCATGCAGTGGTGGACGCAAGGGTTTTCTGAGCTGGAGCTCCAATCCGCCAGCTAGGGGGAGGAAGATGGAGGAGATGAAATCCCTGATTCACAAGCTGGTTTCTAAGAGGCTGTACTACGAGCTGAAGCGTTTACCAGACTAGGTAGCTTCTTCCTAGGTAGTCCTTGGTATGCAAGATGGACTTTCGGACTCCAGCCCAGAGGCAGGGTTTCTTGCTAAGAAAAGGGTCCTACTGCCCGACTCGAATGTTCTAAAGCCAGCTGTATGCAGACTGGATAATAACTGCAGACGCAGTCCGGTATCTAAGTACACCCGAAACGGAGCAACGGCGCGCTCTGCATGAGCTCAGCCGATCCAGCTAATTCAGCTGATTCAGGGTCAAGATCCAGCTTCAACTCTAGCCCGTCCGCCAATTGGGCGGAAACAAGGCCAAGACTTGCCCAGACCAGCCCTAATCCGCGTTTGGTTCTATCGACCGCTGCGTTTAGGTATACGAGGCTGATCACCGTTCGATGGTGCTGACTGCTGACGTTGAAAAAAAAAAAAAAAAAAAGGACACAAAAAAAGTGTACCACGAGTCCAGTGCCCAATGGCAGTGCATGCCCGTTGGTCCGTTTTCCTATATATAAAGACATAAGACGCTCTTCCATCTCTGCCCCCGCTCGGTATACCCTCATTCAATATCCAACTCTTTTCTATCGAGTCATCTACTTAGACCCTTTGAGCAACAACAATGTACGACGCATTCTCTTCGAATAAGATATCCTCCAAAGGTCCAGGCTCCGGCTACCCTCCACCTCAATCAGGACCCGGATACCATCCTGGTCCTCCGCCTCCTGGTCCTGGATACAGCTACGGTCCATACCCACCCCCGTATGGTCATCCCAACGGCTACAATAACCCTAATAACTACGGCTATCCCAATCCGAATCCCAACGGCTACCCCGGCCAAAACACCTCATACTATAACAACACCCCTCCACCACCCCTGCAAAACAACGGGCCCCCACCCCCAGGCCAAATCCCAGGCTCTATCCCCATACCATCCTCGATAAACAACAACAACAACAACAACAACAACAACAACAACAACAACAATATCACCACCACACCAAAAACATACCTCCTCCGCCAATCCCCCACAACCCACAAAATAATCCTCATCCACCAATCCAGCACCGCCCCAATCTCCTCCCCACCGCTCTACTCCCTAACCTCGTCCCCGAAAAACAGCAAAGCGGACTACATCCTCGCGCGCGGCCCAGACCCAAACAACTCCTCGGCCCCGGTCGTCGCCGAGGTGAAATCACACACATTCTCAAGCAAATACGACCTGGTCGTGCGCGGGAAATCATGTCTCCTCCGGTCCTCAGCCAGCGGGACGAACTACACGATTGAGATCCCGCAGATGGGCAAGTATAAGTGGGTGACGGATTCGGAGCATTTGACTTCGAAGATGTGGTTGAGGGAGGCGGAGGATAAGACGAAGAAGACTCTGGCGACGTATGACAAGAGTAAAGGGCCGTCCAGTGTGGGGACGTGGAAGAAGTTTGTTGGGGGGAGGGATCGGGAGTTGGTGATTCATGTGCCTTGTTCCGACTTCTTTGCCGAGGTGTTGCTTGTTAGTCTTTATGCCGTTAAGATGGCAAAGGAGGGGGCGTTGGAGGCTGCGGGGGAGATTGTTGGGGCGCTTGCAGGGGCTTGATTCTCTTCTTCATTTTTTTCTTCTTCGTCTTTGTGGTATAGGGTGTATGGATTTTGGTGTTGGTGGTGGTGTTCGTGTGGGTACCATAGATAGCGACCTCTCTATATTTCTACGCTGTGGATAGAATTTCGTCGAGTTGCACTCTGCATGTCGCAAGCAAAGTAGTAACAAGGATTAGTCTTACAATACTACTCAGCCCGGACCATCTGCTAAAGTCCATAGATGTAAACAAGGGACTTTATTTGGTATTATATATTAGCCCTAAATCGACCTTGACAAGAGAGGAGTAATCTATAAAGTATAGTAACACACGGATAGCTCGCCGAGAGGAGTAGGTAGTTGTATCATACTTTCGACAACACCTTAAACCCACTCAGTGGCTTAACAACAAGCAAGATAAATAGCCCCCCAACCAGCGAGGTTGTACCCGCGAATATCGAGATAGCACCGTAATGTAGGTGCGTGTCCTCCAAAGCGCCGCTGATGGGAGGTCCAATCAACGCCGCAATTGAAATACAGCCCATCCCCATCCCCATGTATGTGCCGATGTTCTTCACGTCCGTAGTGCAGGATGCTAGTGTCACCGCCCCGCCAGAAATGATCGCCCCGGAGAAGAAACCGAAGAGTGCGGTGAAGACAATAACCCCAGCATTACCCTGGACACGCTGCCAGCATAGTGTGAGTACACCTGTGGTGATACCGGCACCGGCGAAGATGTTCAGCTTGCCAAATTTGTCAGACAGAATCGAGGGGATGATGCGACCAGGGAAGGAGGCGGCATTTAGAATGGCGCTGAGGTACAATGCAAGTGTTGGACTCATTCCCTGCGCAATCCCGTAGGATGGGAGGTAGAACATTGGGGGGAACATTCCTAGAAATGTTAAGAATGAGCCGAAGATAAGTGAAGTGTAGGGGACTTCTTTGAATGCTCGTGGCAGTAGGAAGCTGCTCTTGCGCGGGGGTACGCGGGCCCGGATTGGGCCGCAGGAGACGAGGAGGACACCGAGGATGAGGAAAGCTTCGATGCGGACGGCCCACCCAAAGCCAAGATTTGTCCTTGTGAGCATTCGATTCAAGGAAATCGGAAGTATGATGCCCCCAATGGATGAGCCTGCAACAGCGAGGCCCATGGCCGCACCGCGCTTCTTGTTGAAGTACTGGGGCGTTGCTGCCATGGCGGGTGCCATGACGAGGCCTTGTGAGATACCGCCGAGGACACCCTGCGCAAGCATAAACTGGTAGTATTCCTTGCACAGGCTTGTCATGAAGATGCTAAATATGAATACCAATGCTGGAGGGTAGATGACCTTTGCACCGTATCGGTCGAACAGTGGACCGCCCACGAGAGAGGAGCTGAAAAGGAAGAACGCCTGGAGGGATCCGATCCAGGAAATTGCAGAAGCAGATTTATCGTGAAGCAAGCTGGCGTGGTAGTATGCCTGATAGACACTGCCCATCGTCAGACTTGAGTCGCAAGCGAATAGGCATCTGGTTATACATACCCCCATGAGTTCACATAACCCATTGTGCAGAATATGATTCCCGCAGAGCCCAAGGCTACCCCCCAGGCTCTCGTGCCGCCGTCAGGAAATTCAGAGTACTCCTCATTCGACTTGGCCTCGAGCATGCTATGCTCTGCTGGGGTTTGAGGAGACTCGAGCTTGTCTTGCAGTGGTTGGTTCGACATGGTTGATTTTGGACTTCAACTTTCTGTCTGATCTTTGTCTTAGCAAAGTATCTCTAGGACGGGGTCCAACAGTCCAGACTTATATCATGTCAATCCGTCTGCGAAGGAAAATCGCCGGCCGGAGAGGAAAGAGCAACACAGCGCAAAGTCCGAGTCCGAGTCCGACCGAATATCCCGCTCGGGAAATTCCCAACTGAACAGAACCAGACCAGGCTCCAGGTTCTAGTATACATTTCTGATTTCACGATCTCGGGATCGACTTTCAGCAGGATCTTGGAGCTTCGGCATTTCCGCGAGAGAGACCAGCATTGCCCGATCTGCCCGTATAGAAACCGTTGGAGAACGACAACACCGAACCGCCCGGGTACATCCAGAACCCCCCCCCCCCCCCCCCCAGATCCGCAACCTGCGGAATATTCCTCCTATTCGCAATCAGAGAGAACCCCGAAAGTGCAGCCCATGAATGGAGTAAGCACGGAAGCTACGGCCGTCACCCAGCAACTGCGGTGGACAGTAGCACCTTCCTTGTATACTTGCGAAGACCAAACTCTGTAATGAGGAAGGTGCGTCCGGAGTTGTATGTGCATATTAAATATTAGGTAGGTGCGACCCAGGAGGGATTTGAATTATGGATGACAAACAGGAATCTAGTAGTAGTCCATTGCAGATGATTCATGATGCTAGTGCTAGTTCCAACGTCCAAGGACGTGCCTTTGAAAATCCACTACAAGCAGTGTTAACAGGAACCATGGTCAAGTAGGACAGGTGCTTCTTGATACTGGTGATAATTCGGACGCTGTACGAGCGCGGTTCCAGCCCATCAATTCTAGACAGAATTGGCAGAACGTACCTACTGGTACTATCTGCCTGTCGCTACAGCCCAATGGAATCAACATGTAATTGATCGCTCTTAACGGCCTTAGGGTTAGGGCTCTGATTTATTTGTCCAAATAAGACCTTTGCCGGCCTGGGTAACGCCTCTTGCCCCCTGGACGCTGTCCTATTTTTCCGTCGACACACCGGACTGCCTTGCGCGGGACATATACGGAAAAGTGCCCTGAATTGAGTGTCAAAGGTCGGACCTAAACAAGGTCGAGTCCAGATGTACTATCCGAACTTTGTCTCGGTCTGCAACAAGCTCTGCGTTGATAAGCGGCAGTGTTCTAGACGATTGCCAGGTCTGGCTTTAGTGAGCTGGGGAAACTCAAATCAACCCCCTAGATTCTGAGTTGGCGACGACTTGGAAATGATTGGGAAAAAAAAAAAAAAGGTTGGATCTTCGACAGTTAATGACAGCGCATGCTGCTTGCCAGCCGCATCTCAATGTTGCCCAATGACGGGAGGGCCGAAAGCTGAAATTCACCTCAGCCCTATCCACTTCATTCTGGTAGCTAGTAGCAGGCCCAGGGCCACCAGGGAACTAACTGCCTTGCATCTTGGTTCTGTTGATATCGTGCGTGGCGTAGTTAGTGGCTTGTTGAGCTGAGTTAGGCCCCCCAAAATGTGTTGGATGCAGCGAGGGCACGCTGTTTCGTCGACCCATTGTGGAAATGTCTACGAAGTACCGAGGGATGATTAAACTAAGGACTTGGATACTCAAGTCATATGCAAGGTGTCCCACACCGTTTGATTGAGCTGAATGAGACGGAACAAATGATTTCACGTCTTTGAGCTTGGAGAATATCCTGGCGTCCATCGGCTATGCTTCGCTTGGAGCACCGATGCAATTTATGGATTTCCATGAGGTTGCCCTGTAGTCCAGAGTATGAGCGAAGGGCCCGTCGGCGATATCGCCGCCAAGTGCCGTTTACAAAATCTGTGGGATGATTTAAGTCAAAGGAAACGTGGTTGAGCTTTCTGGGGCTGAATTTAGTCTGCGCGGGGCCACGGAGAGTCGGAGAGGATGGGATCCAGGGTCCTCAGCCCAAACTCATGCACGCAGCATGGCACCCAAGAGCCACGACCTGAGTGGTACTCAAGGTCATCTTGTGAGCTTCTGGCACCCCATTACTTTGCGGACCCGGGGGATTCTGAAACACGAGGACGGAGCTGACGCTTATCGACTCAGCCTTGCGGGGTCCCCTGGCTGAAGAAAAGCACAAAACCAGTGAAAGGGGCGGTGTTCCCCCGGCGCTGGCCAGAAGTGGTCACTGGTCAGAAAATCGCTTAGCAGATCGCGTGGTGAATGATTTCTCAAGCTGACCAATTCCAACTAGAGGCCCTAGACAGCTAGAACACTACTGCTATGCTGCTTGGCGGTGCCGATCGCTGGGATGGGAGGCCAACGAGGTGACACAGGCTGGGGCCGGGCTCCGTGGGTATCTCTCGACTCTGGGCCAAATCGCTCAAAATTTGAGACACCTGCCAATGACACAATATGACGGATGGGGCCAAAGGCGATCCAAAGAACCCAAAGGGGAGATAATTCTGTTGTATGGCGTCGGTGGAAATTGAATATACAGAGTACTTAGGCGGAGAAGAAAGGAGGGACGGTGGATCTCAAATCCGATCGAGCTATGGCTCTTTGGTAAGACGTCCCATGTTTTAGGATTACCAGGGATGCCCGGGGAAAGGAATGGATATAGGAGCTTTGGCTCGGTTGAGTAGATTGATCAAGTCTCGCGTCAATCAACGTGGTTTGGGGTGGACTATGCAGCTGGTCAGGAGCATGTAGGCGCAGGATTAGCGCCAAGTGGTGGATGATGCAACGGCCAAGTTATTAACTATACGCCGGTCAGCCTAAGAATCTTAATTCTTAAATATTATGAGTGCCAGACGCCGTTTTATTTTTCGTTAGTTCAAGGATGGCTCCGCGGTCATCACTTTAAGCCCCAATTCACCCAAGTTCGTGCATTGACATCTGGACCAACTCCGATTAAAATCTACCCACAGCATGCCTGGTGTTCCGTCAAGTCGTGGCTGCGATGCCTGTCGCAGACAAAAAAAAAAGGTGCCACACAGTGCCGCGCATAATTCTAATTCGGAAAGATGTCTTGCTAAGTTGGAGTAGTGCGACCAAGTCAAACCGGCGTGTTCGAGATGCGCTCGTCTCCAGATCCCTTGCATAGGATCTGGTCAGAGACGGTTCAAATTCAAAGAGGGCTACTCGTTCAAAGACCCAGGTGCTATTGTCTTGTCGCGTGCAACGCGAATTCCAAGCAATGACACGATAGACATCACGAGAGACTTTATAGAAGTGCTGCAAGTCACCGACATACGGTTTGATGTGACCTGGTATGGCCCATTTCTCGAGAACCTCCCTCGTCGCATTGGGTCCAGCCCGGCTCTGGATGCTGCGATAGGCGCTGTGACCAGCGCTGTCCAAGCACTGCGCACGCGCCAAAACTTCCCACGTGCAATATCGAGATATGTAAAGGGCTGGAAAGCGCTGAGGACCTGCTTGAGTGACCCCGAGCAAACAAAGTCAATACACACGGTGTGTGCCATCTACCTGATGATGATCTGTCAGGTTAGCCTCACTCAGTCGGTTATAAGAGAGGTCATGGTAGCTGACCATCGCAGACCTGGGTTGGAAGGCCGGACGATCATTTCGCAAACCACGGAGAAATCCTCGCGCAAATCCTTAACGCATCGCTGGCGCAAGCCGGAAAAGGAAAATTCGAAGACAACATGATTGTGACCTTGAGTATGCCAGTAGTACGAGCACCCAGTGAAGACCCCAATCCCTTTCGCGTGCAGTTGCCTCATTCACCGTTCACAGGTCTTGCAAAGCGTCGTCGATCCTACCTTGCCCCTAGGGCCCTGGTTCTGGGCAATCGCCAAATCGTACGAGCCAAAAAGGCCAATCCTCAGTAATCAGGGTGGCCGTATCCCAAGCCTCCAGTTCTATGTTATGGCCCAGATCACGCAATGGCTCCGCGATCCCGGTCTGCACCTGGTAGAGATCCACACCGCGTACAATCAGCTTCTCGTCGATTGTGTGACAATGCGCTTGGTACTCGATAAGCTCGCTGAATTGGATGCATCTGGAAGTCTACAGCAGTCAACAAGGCTGCATACACGTCCACAGGCCGCTTATTCAATGCTCATCTGTCTCGCTCTCGTCCTGAACCTAATGACACGCATTTTCGACCCGAACAGCACCCCCCTAGCTGACGAGGCGGCGGATTTGATTAGCGAAACTATTTGGCTCGCACAAGTTTCAAATCGATACCGACCGTTTGGAGTGAGCTTCATGCCCGTTTCCCTCGTGATGGCATGGACAGCGGCGGAGGACGTGGCTCTGAAGAAGCAGATAGAGGGTATCCTTGTCGGATATGAGGCAGACTTCCCTGCGGTGAAATGGGTCCAGACGTGTCACTGGATGCAATATAAGTATGAGGAGGTACGCCGCACTCAGTTGGACGCGATATTTTCAGTTTGATGTTGAGATTACAAAGGACTTCGGAAATTTTGGGTTAGAAAAAGCGTTGTGTTGAGATGGAGTTGGAGGATCATGTGTCCACTCTTAGCGATTTGCCTGAACATAGAAGGGATTTTGAGTCCATCGTAAATGCTACAATATTGGATATCACGAAGATAATTAATACAAAAGAGATTTGACGACCGTCTGATGAAGCAAAGCTAGCTTCAAATCCACCACTCCATCACCATGGGGCCAAGTTCAACCACCCTCAAAATTTTCTGCAACTTCTTGAAGAAAATCAGGAATCTTATAGCGGAGCCGATGCTCAGCTTCAACCGCAATCCAGCAGGTAAAAGCAATTGCCTCCTCAATGAGACTCCCCGAATGGACTCCAGTTGGGTTCAGATCCTTCTCGCCGTCATTGATATCAGTTGGCTTGGTGTTGACCGCATCAAGATGCACCACGAAGCTAGCCAGTTGATCGTGTTGGGTGTGTATGGGATGTCTGGCAGCGCTATCCAGGCAATCATAGAGCTGGAGATTCCCTAGACGCCTCTTTGACTTGTTCGGAGGACCACCAGTTTTAATCGATTTTGGAGATCCTAGAAGGCCTTTCTCGAAGGTTGCAACAAGTGCAAGGTCGGACATTCGAATAAGCTGTAAATAATCCAAAGATTAGTAAAAGTGCCTCGTCTCACAACAGAGAATGTCGAGTGCCTCACCTTCATACTATGCGACCACCCCTTGACTCCCCCCATAGGGCCAGTAGCGAACATCCTGGTCCCCGACCAACGATAGCGCACACCTTCAAGCTCCCACTCAACACTGCGAGTGAGGAATCCGATCCTCTGCATCCGAACCAACACCACCTTTCCCTGTACCGTCTTCTCCTCGTCAACCTCAACCGGCTTCTCTTCTTTCCCGAATCGCCTCCTCCATTTATTCTTTCTTTCCGCTTTCCGCCTCTGTCTTCGTAGCTTCTCATTATCTAGCACTTCCTGCACGCCATCGCCGAGCCATACCCGGAACGTACCCCACATGCCTGAACGGCGGGCACGTCCGATGGCAGTCGTGGTCGGCGCATACTTCGGGTTATCGCCGCGGTAGAAGACCGGCTTCCAACTGTTGCTGTGTCGATGCGGGACGGGATTGGTGACGAAGTAGTTTGCGGCGGCGGCGTCCGATTCTGAAAAGAGTTGCTTGCGTCCCTTGAAGCAACGCCGGTAGAGCCATAGAGAGAGTATTGGGTTAGGAGGCGCAGCTCCGTTTCGATTATTATCCGGCTCCATCTTTGCAGGTCGAAGACGACTTCATAGTTCAATCAGATGTCTTGAGGCAGGCGCACCTAAAAAAAATAAAAATAAAGGGGTGCATGACCCCTATTTATGTCCCTCGCTCAGGTGAAGTAGACAGGCTGAAAAGTTGAGGTATTGAGGCGGTCATGGATGCTGATCTGACTGGTTGGGTCCAGTCTAGTTGACGAATACGAGCGGAGGCATGAAGAGCCTATCAACGCAGAGAGTTGGCAGACACAAACGAGCATTCTTGGTGCTGCTTTGCTTTTCTTGGTTGGCGTAGCATGTCCTCGCGTCGTGAGATCATTCGTCTTCGCTTGTTAGTGCATTGCCTTGGATTCTTGGCAAATATCACCAGGGTATGAACATCATCTGCGAGAAGATCTTCTTACCTCGCTTTACAAGCCGTCCAGATTTTTTTGTGCCTAAAATTCGATACGGATTGTGCTGTGAGCCCTTGGAGAATTCGTGGCCCCTACTTGTCAGTCAATCGAAACAGAGCACGTTAGTTCCTGAAATAGGGAATGGGGGTGTCATGGCAGCTCAGGTGTAGCCGCAGAAGTGATTTAGACATGGGTAAATGCATTGGCAATAAGGCTTGTGCTTTTTTTGCTTTGTTTTGGTCACGAGAGTGCCTGGCTTGTATGGTCCAAGGACGCCGAAGAATCTATCTCTTCGCATCCGCAGCTCAGTTCCGACCGTTCAATCGGAAATGTAAGCTGTGCAAGGCTGACAATCCCCATAAACCCCCCCCCCACCTTAGCTAGCCTGAGGTACGATGATGTTACCAACCTTTGGGCCTCGCAAGATATTGAACCTACATCTATTTAAACGGACTCACTCACTATATTCTCTCACAAGGCCAGTCAAGTCCTACTCGCTGTCATGTCTTGGGGTCGGAACCAAGATATCACTCGCGACGGGTTTACCTCCGCATACGGCAGGTTTTACACCACGCGCGGTCGGGTCGAGCGACTGGACGGCCCCTCTCTGCGGCGTATGTTCTTGCCCAAGCTGACGCCGGAAGCCAAGAGAAAACTGACGGACTGCCGCAACTTTGTTCGCGGCCAATTACAACATTACGCGGTGTCTTTCGACGAAACCCAGTTCTCTGGTAACGGAACTCTACTGATGAAGCAGATCCTCCAGGCGGGGGAATGTGACACGGTTCCTCGCACCTCCTTGCGCTGCAGGAACAGATGCACCGTGAATGGGTCGACACGCGCCCCCCGGAGGAACTATCTAATCACCCTGACTGGGTGATGGACGCATACTTCTTGCAGGCAGGCGACGGACAACCAGACCGTACGAAGACAACTACTGTCATCGGGATGCCGTTTCCTCGGGCCAGCGAGTATCGTGTTGGGCAAATGCGAGAGGTTGCTAGTAAGGTGGTGGGCTTGCATCAAGAGACAGCTTGGGGCTCGATGACGCAGACTATCTTTATGGGTTGGGATAGTGCTGCTGTGAAGGCAACAGTCAAAGGTCATGCTGCTAAGGAGAGCAAGGAGAAAAAGGCGCAGCAGGAGAAAGAAAAGGCCGAGCGCGCGAATATGTATAAGGTCTACCTCCAGACATTAAAAAAGAGAAAGACTAAACCGTCGCCCGTTGGGAGCTACCTGGTTGACTGTGAAGAAGTCGAAGACGAATGGCCGGATCTGGCGGAAGACCTATCTTTCGACACCGGGTGTTTTCCAAGCTTGTTTCGATTTTGGGGTTCTGGGGGGTGTCATGGTCATCGGTACAGAGCAAGCCATACTAGAACAATACTGCTCTCGGGTGGATGACAAATACGGAAGCGATTCGGACGACGAAAACGACGACGACAACGAGGAAGAAGAGGAAGGGGAGGAGGATGACAATCCCAAAGGAGGGTCCAAGAGAAAAACGCCCACTCCTCAGCGCAGTCGCGGCCGGCCAAAGAAGGCCAAGGCAGAGGAATCCCAGTCTCAAACGTATCAACTGAAGTCAAGGTGTCGTGAAAGCGGGGAGGGTCAGATTTATTATCAGCCGGGTGATGGCAGTATCAAATTCAAGGACAAGAACCTCGCCAGCTTTGTGGGAGAGGCCAGTCTTCCCCGCGTGGGAAGCCGAGTGCTTTTTACTGCGATGAAGGTTTCTGATATACCGTGTTCACGGAAGAGCCAATGGGCTGATTACTCTGAGCTACAATACGAGAGGGAGTGAGTGGGTAGGTGGCACTAAACGGAGCCAATAGTGAAGACAATATCATTGAAATAAGATATTCAGCGGTAGAGATTGGTGTCAAAGTTAGATTCTTGATCGGAATACGGCTGTTTTCAGAAGTGATACTCTGTGAAGCCCCGTAGGTAAACAAGCTCATTGAAGCACAGCGTACCATGGATTCAGTTTATTAGAGGCCTAAATGCTCCTATCTCCCTGTGGCGAGTAGTCTATCATAGGAAATAAGGGCAGTGAAGGGAAGGCCGCAGCGTCGACATCTGTCATCATCAAAGGCAGGTCATCAAAGAAAGAGGTGCAGCTAGAAAATGCCATCTGGCTTCTGCCAAAGGGATCTGGGACGGCGCGCGCGCAAGATTAGCTAGATCCGGATAACTGCAATGATGAGGTGGGTTCTCACCTCCGCTTGCTTGGGGTGAGACCATTGCGTCTATTGTATCGCGTGTGCTAGGCTCACCAGGTGTTCCGAGTACAGTCTTCAGAGCCGTGACTACTTTACTTGCTTCTCTCGACAAATCGTTTGCGCGGCTCCAGATGGCTAGGCTCTTTTCCAGCAGGCTTCGGACTTCCCAGAGATCCTGGTCCGACAGCCTGTCCTTGCGATGCTGTACAAGGAAGCACCCAATACTTGCGGCTAAAAAGTATCCATTGTTTATGAAGCAGGAGTCGACCATACCAGTAGGGCGGGACGCGTCCAAGACATCGGACTCCTCTGCCATGCGGTGTTGTAGCCGCATGATCTCCAAGGCAGCCTCGATTACGATACTCCAGCACTGATTGCTGCCAGTGATATCCTTCGAGGTGCCGAGGAACTTCCAGTTGACAAGGATCCGGGCTCTTTGGCAATGCATGTAAAAATTTATCCGCTGTTTAGGGCGAAGGGCATGTTAGCAGCTCTGTCTACATTATATTGCTAGTGTGTTTTTGCCAGGGGGGGCCACGGCACTGACCTGAAATACGACGCTTAGAGGGTCCAGCAGAGATTCAGACATGGGTCGAAACTTACAAGGGTCGGGAATGGTAGCATGCGCTACGTCCAGCTTCGAGTTCGCCACGACGAGGTCCTCATATAATAGCGGGTGAGGATTGCAGACCAGGTCTGATAGGACGCCTATGCTGGAGGCGACATGAAGCTTGGCGAGGATCACGGTGCTCGAGGTAAGTTCGTCGATAGGTCTCTCAGGTGGCAGGTGAGTCGAGCTGGCATCAAAGTCGCGGTCTTGCAGGTTTCGAGGCGGCATAGTGTCGCTGAGTGAGTGCTTGATGTCGCCTGGAAGGCCCATCTGCGTTGAGAATCCTATGTCGAGCGAGTATATCATAGCCCACATCCGGCGTCTCATCTCACCCTGGTAGGGGGATAGAGACTTGAAGTGTTGTGGGTCTCGATGGTAGTCCATGCGGATAGCTGTCCAAACTCTCTTCAGTAATCTTCCTTCGGAGATGACAGAGACCCGGGGGGCTTCCTCTTACGGTGGTAGAGGAAAACTTCGCTATAAAAATCTGGCACGACGAGCATGAAGACGTACCTATTTGAACAATGTTACCCATCAAAAGCCAGACTCCAATGTTGGAGTCCCTATTCAAGTAGCTCTCGATCAAGAGGTAGTGAACAAGGGTTTCCATGATGTCAGGACCCCCCTTGGCGAACTGACCTTGGACCAGACACTAGACAACCTTTTCTCGATAGCCCAGTATCTTATACAAGACAGTGGGTGACCAGACGGATGATGCGTTGTTCTGGACTCTCGAGAGGCCACTCTCCTGTCTCTGAACTTGGCTGGTGAGGCAGAAGATGCTGTACAAGAGGCCAAGCCAAGAGACGGATGCTGCGCTAGGATTCTCCTAGAAGGCGTTATACTTAATGAACGAGGTTGGTGGTCAGTCGTTTCATAGTGGTATGTGTGAGGACTTACTCTCTTCAAGAACTCGGTCGGGTGTATTACGGCTGTTTAGATCTAGTGTCAGCAGGTACGCGTGAGTGCGCTTTGTATACCGCATCGCGTGCACACCTACATCGGTATTCCTGGGCCCGAAAGTACAATGCGACCAAGCCATCAGATTCTCTCCTGGGTGGCATTAAATCGAGGAGTTCTTGGTCAGTAGCGGGTTTGCAGCCCTCGAAGAGGAGGACATTATGGTCGAGTGGTGATGAGCCATCATCGAACGCAGTCTCTGGTGGGATTGCGCCAGGTGGATCATCTTGATCTTTTACCTCTACCACTCCACTTATAACGGAGGTCCAGTGGGTTGAATCTTTAAGCCAGTTCCGGACTTGGTTAATTTCAAATCTGTAGCCTCTGGCGATGGAGCGGAAGCGGAGCTGCTCGGCGTCGCCAACCCACCTAGCCCGCTGACAAATCCGTTGCTATCTTCGAGAAGGTACTGAGTATCGGGGGAGATAGTGTGCAGTTGTCTGGACGGAGAGGATGGCACTGGTGAGTGGGCATAAGTACACGTCGGCTCGAGGTGGTGTTTCTAATCGATATCGCATGATGTTGTAAGATTCACCATCCTTTATTTTTCTTCAAATCGGGATGCGACTTACAATGCAGTAAGAACAAGGCCTTTGGCGGTCACACTTTCTCCTATGTGCTGCGTTAACTCTATCTATTGTGGAGGTAGGGGAGTGTGCTTGCGGAGCAGGCGGACGAAACGCACTTACGCTGGCGGCAGGAATTGCAAGAAAGCTGCCGCTTATCGCGTCGGCGGCCTGGATGAGGGCGGAGGAGTGCTAAAGGTCCATCGAGGGGACGCATTGTGCGCGGACGATGAAAAGGGCAGATGTAAGAGAGACGGAGGGAGAGAGAGATATGGATATAGTCTCTGACGCGGAGCATGTCAGTTTGTCCGCACGATTTGTTAGCTCCGCCGCGAAAGTACCAATCACAGGTTGCTTGATCCTCCGCCAGGCCCCGCCCATAGTCTGCTCCGTCGCCTTACGGAATGGGAATCGTACTACTATCCGCAGCCTCCACAAGCAGTGATCTATATTTATAAAAGAATTGGTTCCCAGTGTTGTACAGAAATGAAAGTCGCTGTTGAACCTCGGGCTATTCGTTCCTTGCCCTTGATTAATTGTTTGATTTTCTTTCCAGTGGTGTCTTAACTATGATTAGTATGGACAACGCCGAGAATCCCACTCCCATGCGCGACCTGAAGACAGACCCAGAAAAGGTTAGTGAGCCAATTCCCGGCGATAGTCTAGATGCCGCAAAATTGGAAGAAGATGCTCCCCCGGATGGCGGTGGCGCTGCGTGGTTGGTCGTCCTGGGAGCGTGGTGCTGCTCCTTCTCCAGCCCAGGCTGGATCAACAGTACGTATTTATCTCTTCCTAGTGCCTTCCTAGGTTTTGCTACACTTCATTCAGCAGAAACGCAATGGACTAATAGCAATGATTCCTCACTAGGCGTGGGCAGCTTCCAGCAATATTACGAGTCTGGACCTCTGAAAGACTACTCCAGCAGCACCATTGCCTGGATTCTGTCGCTCCAACTGTTCTTCATGTTCGCGCTGGGGCCTGTCGTCGGCATAATATTTGACAACTACGGCCCGAGGCCGCTCATTATTGGCGGGACGCTTCTGCACGTCTTTGGGCTGATGATGGCGTCGCTGGCGAAGACGTACTATCAGTTCATGTTGTCCCAGGGAGTGTGCAGCGCTATCGGCGTTGCATGTTTATACTCGCCTGGTAAATTTGACCAACCCTCCGCCCTGAAGGTTCCATGCTGACTGAGATCTGTGCGATAAAGCGCTTGCCTGCGTTTCAACCTGGTTTTCCAATAAGCGTGGAGCAGCCATGGGCATCATGGTGACAGGCTCGTCAGTCGGCGGCGTCATCTTCCCCATTATGATCAGTCGCATGATCCGGAGCAACGGGTACCCCTGGACTATGAGGACTGCAGATCATTGCAATCTTTACAGTCCGCCCGAGAACAAAACCCGCGCCCAAGAAGATGCCCGTCGGCCGCTTTGCTGCCCCCTTCACAGAGTTCTCGTTTGTCATGTTGCTCGTGGGCATCTTCGTCCTGACCTATGGTATACTTATCCCCATCGACTACATGGCTGTGGAGGGTTCTCAAGAGGCGCACATGTCAGAGGAGATGTCTCAATATTTGGTGTCCATCTTCAACGCCGCAAGGTAAGTTGACCGCTCCCAAAACCAAAATGTCGCCGAACGCTAACCGTTATACCCCAAGTCTCTTCGGCCGTCTGGCTGCCGGTTATGGCGCCGATAAAATAGGAAGATGGAATATGTTTATCATCGCCTGTACTCTTTCCGGAATCACCGAGTTCGCCGTCTGGATCCCCGCCACGCACTCGTCCGTCGCCATCGGCTTCGCCATTATGTTCGGCTTCGCATCAGGAGCTTTTATAGGTCTTTCCGGCGCCCTTTCTGTCTCGGTGTCCCCCCAGCCGAGATGGGCTACCGGCTAGGTGTAGTCTTCCTCGCCATCTCGATCCCCGCTCTCACCATGGCGCCCATCGGTGGAGCCATCGTGCAAAATTCGGCCAACGGCTGGCTGAGCGTGAAGATATTTGGCGGCGTCATGTCCGTCGCGGGATCGGGAATTGTTCTGTTTTCGAGGTTGCTCTATACTGACAAGAAACTTCTCAAGGTGTTTTGAATATGGAGGAGGTAGACTTGGTGGGGTTAATAAGGTTTCGGGCCGGACCGGTCGCCGAGAGCGCGGCCCATGATTTGGCAGGAGCGGTAACTTTTCACTATACAAAGCTTTGATCAATATATTAAGGATAGATAGCTAATGTAAAATAATCCCATACACCGTCTGTATTCTTCGAGCTTGTCAACCTTTGGTAGCTGCTAGATTGACCGATCCGATAGGCCAGAGGTTATTCAGTCTCTAGTGAAAATCGTAGTTCCCTTTCCTGATCATCAAGTTCGACAAGGGGAGAGCTTTGGTAGGAAGCTAGGCCTTGCAGCGGGAGTTACCTCTTTAGGTAAATGCCAGCACTTACCAAGTGCTCACCTACCCAGGGAAGCTCCAGACTCCGAACTTGCTGTTTCCAATTAAGTATCTAGAATGGAATGAGAAGGCCCTGTTTAAGACAGTTGATCAATCTCGGTGCCACTCTTCATTGCAATACTCTATGTAGACGCGTCCGTGGTAAGCAGTGGTCTCCAAGCAAGGCAGATATTGAAGAAACTCACCACCAACCAGGTGGGCAGGAAAGTCTACATGAACTTGACGGCCGAAGTCATGGCTCCGCGCCATACAGAACCAGACACACTACCGAGGACATCGCTCACGACTTGCTATGAAAAGTAGGCTAGAGTATTTTCTGTTTTCACATCTCCCTCGACCCCCCGTCTCTGTATGGCGTTGCCCGCCTTGTGATAGAGCGAGCCCTCCAGTAAGCTCAGGTTGTCGTGGGACATGACATTGGTGGGGATGCTCCCAGTCACCAAAGAAACAACCTTGGCATCAAATGGCTGCAACTTGAGCTGGAGTAGATCACTCCCGGCCATTAAGGCAGCCTTAGATGCATTATAGCTACTTTCATCTCGTTAACAATGCCCGAGAAAACAGAACAAGAGACGGGAGACACGCTCATCCACGGCGCATTCAAAACCCCTAGGATCAAGCACACGTTGACGACAAATCCCTTCGTGGAATTCCTCCACCAAGGTCGATCCGATGCTGCCATGGTGATCCCCTTTATGTCGGCCGGGTTATTTTGGAGATATGGTTGCCAAGTGGATAGTTGTCAAGCAGAACAGAGGGCGGTGGGAAAGGCGGTCACCAACCCCCAACTTGTATTGCGTCAACTTTGACCATATTTCTCCCTTCCATCTGTCCTTTTCATTTCCATTGGAATTTCTGTCCTTAATCCGTCGAAATGACTTCCTTCTTTTCTCGCACTACTCTCCGAACTTTGAGCACGCTGTCGAAGGCTTCGTGGTGCAAAACCCCCGTCTCCGCACCCCTCGCCCAGCCCCTCGTTCGCCGGTTTCTCAGCACACTCCCTCAAGAGCAACCGCGTCTACGTCTCGGCTCAACCGGTCTGTCTCTTTGCTTCCATTATTTGCATTCATTGACATTGCTAACATAACTGCAGCTCCCAACTTCAAAGCCCTAACCACCCAAGGCGAAATCGACTTCCACCAATGGATCGGCGACAGCTGGGCCATCCTCTTCTCTCACCCGGCCGATTTCACCCCTGTCTGCACGACCGAGCTCGGCGCATTTGCAAAATTGAAGGATGAATTCTCAAACCGTGGCGTTAAGATGATTGGCCTGGTATGCAGCCTCCAGGCAAGTGATGGAGTATATGTATACTGACGATTATGTAGAGTGCCAATGACCTTGGTTCTCACGATCAATGGATCAAGGATATCAACGAGGTTACAAGCAGCGACGTACAATTTCCGATTATCGCCGATGCGGACCGAAATGTGGCGTTCCTGTATGACATGATCGACGAGTCAGAACTGGCCAACCTCGCTGAGAAGGGCATTGCTTTCACTATCCGCTCCGTCTTCATCATTGACCCCGCCAAGAAGATCCGCCTGACGATGAGCTACCCGGCGTCTACTGGCCGCAACTCCGCTGAGGTCCTACGTGTTATCGATTCTCTCCAGACTGCCGACAAGAAGGGCATCGCGACCCCAATTAACTGGCAAGTTGGTGAGGACGTGATCGTCCCGCCTTCGGTTTCTACCGAGGATGCGAAGAAGAAGTTCGGCGAGGTTCGCGAATTGAAGCCATACCTCCGCTACACCAAGTACTAGTGGTTGTAAAAAATTAGATAAAATGCACTATTAGTGAAAATACTAAACTCATGATGCTCCCAGACAAGATTCATGACGTTGGAACCTCATATAGAATAGTTAGAAGTGGAAGCGGTAGCTACCGGCAGTACAATATATGTCGTCAGATTGACTCTAAAAAGATGATTACTAAGCGCTGATAAGGGTGCCCCTCATGTTCCCCGATTTCCCCACGGTCATGGCCCTGGGCCTGAATCCATGCAATTGATCGAATCTGTGGAAAACAAACATGACTGGGAGCAGCAGAATCACAATTTCAATTGACCGAGGTGGCACTTTCACCGACGTCCATGCCATTGTCCCAGGGCGCCCTGATATCATCTTGAAGCTCCTCTCCGTTGACCCCGCACATTATCAAGATGCTCCAACAGAAGGTGTCCGCCAGGTCCTGGAGATGGTTACGGGGAAACCGCACCCTCGAGGAAAGCCTTTGGAACTTGAGTCTATTGAAAGTCTGCGGATGGGGACGACGGTTGCCACAAATGCCCTGCTTGAGAGGAAGGGCGCTCGGTCCGCTCTTCTTACTACGAGGGGATTTCGCGACCTGCTGAGGATAGGAGACCAGTCGCGCCCGAATATCTTTGACTTGGCAATGGCTCGACCCGGGGTATTACCAGAGGCAGTCGTGGAGATCGATGAGCGGATCGTACCTTGCCATCGGCTCTCGGACAAGGACTGCTTTCCTGGTGCCCGGCTTGTGGAGGGTGTCACTGGCGAGAAGTTCCGCGTCGTCAAGGAACTAGATGTCGAAAAGGTCCGGCCGGAGCTCCAGCGTTTGAAAGAGAAAGGATATCAGTCCCTGTCTGTGGCCTTGGTGCATTCGTACGCCTATCCTGAACATGAACGCCTTGTTGGAGAGATGGCGGAGAGCATGGGATTCTCGGTCACTCTGTCTTCGAGACTGCAGCCCATGATTAAGATGGTACCCCGGGGCATGTCCGCTGCGGCAGATGCTTATCTGACTCCTGTAATCAAGACCTATATCGATTCCATCTCCTCCAGTTTTGAGGGCGGACTTGCCGACCAGCATACCTGTAGATTTGAGTTCATGCAGTCCGACGGTGGTTTGACCGACTTTCGCAAATTCAGCGGACTAAAAGCGATACTTTCTGGCCCCGCGGCTGGTGTCGTTGGCTTTGCAGCAACCAGCTGGGACTCGGTAGAGAAGACACCGGTGATCGGGTTCGATATGGGAGGTACCTCGACAGACGTTTCACGGTTTGACGGTCACCTAGAGCACGTATTTGGATCTAAACTGGCTGGTGTTCAAATCCTGTCACCTCAGTTGGATATCAACACAGTCGCTGCTGGAGGTGGCTCGATTCTCAACTGGCGTAACGGTCTTTTCTACGTCGGTCCGGAGTCAGCGTCGGCTCATCCTGGCCCTGCTTGTTACCGCAAAGGTGGTCCATTGACCGTCACCGATGCGAACCTGTTCCTTGGCCGTCTATTACCTGAATTCTTCCCGCACATTTTCGGTCCGAATGAAGATCAACCTCTTGATATTGAGGTCACCACAAGGCTGTTCAACGAATTAACAGACAAGGTAAACGCCGAACGGAAACAAAAAGGTGAATCGGAATATTCCCCAGAGGAGGTGGCGCTCGGGTTCCTGAAGGTCGCCGATGAGTCTATGGCTCGTCCGATCAGGAACCTCACTGAAGCTCGAGGCCTTGAAACCGGGTTACACCACCTTGCATCATTTGGTGGTGCTGGAGGTCAACATGCATGCCCGGTGGCGGCATCCTTAGGCATCTCTCGCATCATTATCCACAAGTTCTCTTCGGTACTTTCGGCGTATGGTCTAGCGTTGGCTGAGGTAGTGAAAGAGTCTCAAGAGCCGCTTTCCACTCAATACGAGTCATCCAAGTCAGAACTCAACAAGAAGCTAGGTGAAATGACTGGTGCTGCGGTTGCGGATATGAAAGATCGGGGATTCTCCCCGGACCAGGTACGACACGAGCGGTATTTGAACCTGCGATATGACGGCTCAGACACGAGCTTGATGATATTGGAGCCAGAGGATGGCTCTAATTTCATTGAGCAATTCCGAGAACGGCATCGCAGGGAGTTTGGATTCAACTCTGATCGGCCGGTTCTAGTGGATGACATTCGTGTCCGTACGATCGCTGCGTCAAAAGCGCGAGATGAGAAGAGCCCGCTGGTGCAACTGCGGGAGGCGACAATGCGGGATATTACTACTTCTCCGGACCTTACCACGAAAACATACTTTGACGGTCGAACTGGCCGGCTTGATACTCCCGTGTATCAACTAGACAAAATTGAAAAGAATTGTCGCATCCATGGTCCTGCCATCATCATCGACAATACACAGACGATTGTTGTCGTGCCCGACGCCATAGCCAGTGTCTTGGGGACTTGCATTGTCATTGACCTGAAAGAAGCCAAATCGGCAACAGAACAAGCCGTATCTGCAGGGATTGATACAATCAAGCTTAGCATCTTCGGCCATAGATTCATGTCAATTGCGGAGCAAATGGGTCGAACGCTTCAAAAGACATCTGTTTCGACGAACATCAAAGAGCGCCTGGACTTCTCGTGCGCCTTATTTTCCCCAGACGGCGGGCTTGTAGCTAATGCACCCCATGTTCCCGTCCACCTTGGTTCCATGCAGTTTGCCGTCCGCTACCAGCACCAGAAATGGCTAGGAAATCTGAAGGATGGCGATGTCTTGGTTGCCAACCATCCTAGTTGTGGTGGGACTCACCTGCCCGATATAACTGTAAGAGCAACCCCCATATAAATCGAATTAATACTGACTGGCTAGGTAATTACACCCGTATTCGACCGGCCGGGTGGCAGCGAAATCATGTTTTACGTCGCTTCGAGAGGTCACCATGCAGACATCGGTGGCATTCTACCCGGATCCATGCCACCGAAATCCACAGAGCTCTGGCAAGAGGGCGCTGCCATTGAAGGTGACAAGGTTGTCAGCAACGGCGTATTTGACGAAAAACGAATGATCGAACTACTAGTGCACAAGCCTGCAGAGTACCCAGGATGCTCTGGAGCAAGGTGCATCAGCGACAACATATCAGACCTCAAGGCCCAGATTGCCGCTAACACCAGGGGAATATCCCTAATCCAAGCCCTTTTCGCCGAATACGGCGTGGAGACCGTGCAAAAGTACATGTACGCGATCCAAGCCACAGCCGAAACCGCAGTACGCAACCTACTAAAGGACCTACACCGTCGATTCAAGGGAAAGCCCTTAACGGCAATTGACTACATGGACGACGGAACCCCAATTAAGCTCAAGGTAACCATAAACGGCGAAGATGGTTCCGCTATTTTTGACTTTGCCGGGACAGGACCACAGGTCTATGGTGCCTGGAACGCTCCCATCGCAATCACCCACTCAGCTATCATATACTGCCTAAGATGCATGATAAACGCAGACATGCCACTTAACCAGGGCTGCCTAGCACCAATCAACATCCAGATCCCCCCATCCTGCCTCCTCTCCCCAACAAAGAACGCCGCCGTAGTCGGCGGAAACGTTGTGACATCGCAGCGCGTCACAGACGTAGTCTTTAAAGCATTCCGCGCCTGCGCCGCATCCCAGGGCTGCTGCAATAACCTCACCTTCGGGACGAACGCCAAACAAGACCCGGACACAGGCAACCAGATCCCCGGATTCGGATACTACGAGACCATTGCTGGAGGTAGCGGCGCAGGACCAACCTGGGACGGCGAATCCGGTATTCACGTGCACATGACGAACACGCGGATTACGGATCCGGAAATCCTGGAGAAGAGGTATCCGACATTGTTGAGGCAGTTCTCGCTGCGTGAGGGGTCTGGTGGGAAGGGGCTGCATCCTGGTGGGGAGGGGGTTGTGAGGGAGATTGAGTTCCTGACGCCGATGGAGTGCTCGATTTTGTCTGAGAGACGGGTGCATCGGCCTTACGGCTTGGAGGGGGGAGAGAATGCGGAGCCAGGGATGAATCTGTGGGTTACGAAGGATTTGGAGACGGGAGAAGATCATACGGTTAATATTGGAGGGAAGAATACAATATCTGTGGGTACTCATGATCGGATAGTCATTATGACTGCGGGTGGCGGTGGATGGGGAGCTGAGGAATAGATATCTTGGTTGGCGGGTATATACCAGGACAAATGGTAAGGTAGCATAGAAACCAATCAGGTTGATATCCAACTACATCAGAGTTACCTATCTCATCCCGCATAACCTGGAAGCTAAACAAGAACGTTTTTGCATACTCCGTAAGCTCACGGATGGCATGCTCACACATACGTCACTCCATACATCAAATTGACGTCAATAATGGCTATATAAGACACCCGTTAGCCAAAGTCAATCAACTCATCGGAAAGCAACAAGGACAAAACAGAAGGAACAAAAATGACTACATTCAAACTTAACACCGGCGCATCCATCCCCGCCCTAGGCTTCGGCACCTGGCAAGACGCAGACGCGCAGGAAAAGGCCGTCGCGGCAGCCCTAAATGCCGGGTACAGACACATCGACACAGCACAGATGTACGTCCTCCCCTCCTCTTCCCCCCCCCCCCAACCTAAACCAAACAGACCCAAATACTTATCACATTTTCTGCAGATACGGAACGGAAAAGGCCGTTGGCGCCGCAATTAATAAAAGCGGCATCCCACGCAACGAGATCTTCCTCACCACGAAATTATGGAACAACAAGCACCACCCCGATGACGTGGGACAGGCTCTTGCGGATTCGCTAAACGACTTGGGTCTCGAGTATGTCGACCTCTTCTTGATGCATTGGCCTGTTGCGTTCAAGAGGGGGAGCGAGCAGTTTCCTAAGACTAGCGATGGGAAGCCGGATGTTGTGAAGACGGATTATCTTGATGTATGTCTTCTCCCTTCCTCCTCTCAATTGTACCCCAGGTGGAGAGCAGGATCTTAACTAAAATACCTGGTCAGACATACAAAGCAATGGAAAAGCTCCTCTCGACAGGCAAGGTCAAAGCCATCGGCGTATCGAACTTTAGCCAAGCGGAGATCAAACGTCTTCTTGAGAACGCAACCGTCCCACCAGCCGTACACCAGCTTGAGGGCCACCCGTGGCTTCAGCAGCAATCGCTCGCAGAGTGGCATAGGAAGAACAACATCCATATCACGCACTACTCGCCCTTCGGGAACCAGAACGAGCTCTACTCGAAGCACGGTAAGATCGGTAAACTGATCGAGGATCCAGTATTGGTTGAGATTGGGAAGAAGCATGGGAAGAGTTCAGCGCAGGTTGCCCTTGGTATGTGATAGCTCTTATATCTCGGTTGATGGTGTTGATATAAGTAAGTGCTGACTGCTGTGTGTAGCGTGGGGAGTAACTGAGGGATTCTCTGTCCTGCCCAAGTCCAAGACGCCGGAGCGTATTAAAGCGAATTTGGAGGGTGACTTCAAACTGAGCGACGAAGATTTGAAGAAGATTCGGGGCATTGACCGTAAGCTGCGGTTTAATGATAGCAGTGAAGACTTTGGCTACAACTTTTTCACTGATTTGGATGGGAAGGCGTAAGTTGGCTTGTTGGGATGAGCTCTAAGTATACGTCGCCGCCACCAACCTAAGGTCAAATTTGCTTGGTCTTGGTCAGTCAGTGGTTAGGTTAGCTGTTCAAGCACAAATACATGGTTTAATGATGGTTTCGATGAGAAAGCCCAAGCTGCTCTGGCAGTTAGACCGACCCATTCCCGTACCTGGCCAACCATCGAGGCCATCGATCAAAGGATAGTTCAAGGTGATGACGGTGGTATAGATACAACTTTACAACTTCAAGGGTACCTAAATAGGTACTTCAGTAACTAAGTGGAAATTCCATCACGGGATTACTGTTCAGGCTTCCAGAGTTCCGAGCCAATCCATCAACATCAATTGGACCAGGCTCGATTCTGGCATCCGACGAAGCGCTGACAGTGTCCCACTGGGAGGGCTCGGTAGGAGCAGTTTCGATATCCGACGGCCACAGTTGTTTTAGAGCCTCAGAACAGGCCATGAAGGAAGGCCAGGTGGGTGGCGGGGTCAGTGGTGTAATGTCTCCCCCGTATGGCGAGAGTCATTTCCAATCGACTGATCTTGAAGAACCAACGGAGGGTCAATTGTACTTTTAAAGCCACTCCTCCACGGCAGATCTTTTGGCTTTGTCCATAGTGAGAAGCGGACATGGAGAAGACCAAATGATCGTGGATGAAGGAAAGCACGATCATGGTTGTGGTTGTGGATACTCCTCGCGGATTCACCCAGCTTTAGACTTGATTGCACCGCGTCCCTCTGGTCCGGATATCTTAGCGGATGAATAGTCTTGGTATATACTCTACCCCATAACCTTCTTGGAGAGCTTGGGATCTGGCATTTATGTGGTTTTCAGGTTTATACACATGTAACTGATAGAAGCCAAGTATTACCTAGTACTCCATTGAACACAGACCAGCGAGCATTCCCACTAAGAGATACTTATCACGGTTCTAGATCTTGACATCAGAATTAGGTCAGTCGCTACCAAGAGTATAAACACGGCCCAAAAAAATATAACCCCCCCCCCCAAATCCACACATTAACAATCGCAGCATCAATTACTCTCTCTCTGCTCCAGTACGAATCACCCCAACCCCCTAAACATCCACTAACTACAACCCTAAAAAGAGGTAAACGAAATCAAAATGCCCACCAACAAACCTTCAACCAACGTGCGCTACCACCAACTCCAGGAGCAGGTTTGTACCCTCCGCAACTCAGCAGAGGACCCCCTAGCCGCTAAACGAGTCCAGACCCCAGGGCACGAACAGACAACCCCCGAAAGCAAGGACCATGAGATAGCCCCCTTCATGCACCCACAGGAGGACTTCGGACGCACAATGGACAAACGGGGGAACCTGGCTTCGGACAAGTACTCGTTTACGGATGGGGGGAAGAAGAAGGCGCATTCGGGGGCGGACGACGAGGTGGATCTGTTTGATGTGGCCCAGGCGGACTTTGATGATCTTTAGGGACTTGCGTACGGGTTAACTAGTGTAAAAGTATGATATGATGATGTTTCTTGGGTTTATGTGTGTTGGTGGTATATGAAACAATGGCAGATAGTAGCTTGATTGATCGGCTTGGTATTATCCACTAAATACTACGTATATGCTCCCAGCATTTACTCTGCTGGTCTTGAATAGCTTGGACAATAATCTGGACCCTCCGTATCTTAAATTATAGGTGAACAGGCCGAGCTCCGGCCGAGACAAAAAACTAAACCTATGGAAGCGAATAAAGTAAATAAACGCCATTTTTTTCATCACCATTTCCCCATCCGACCACAATCGACCTCTGTACATTTAACAAGACAAGATCCTCAGCCTCAGGCCGAATCTTAATAATATCGAAATTCCAACACCTCAATGCACTTCACTCCAGTACGCCTCACTACTCCCACCCCCAATACAAGGCTAACCGAACCTGAACATCATTCGCTATCATCATCCACGATACACCATCCGGTCCATTCCATAGATTGATTGTCCAGGGACGCTTAGTCCTATCTTTCGGTCTCGTACCAGAAGCTCCCGTCCATACCTAGGTGATATCCTAGATTGCTTATCAAGAGCGAGTGTCCGCCCTGCCCTGCCCCATCCTGTCGTGTCATGTCACACAGTGACTTATATGTCTTGTCTCTTGCAAAGAAAATGTCCATTTCGTTGCTGTTAACATCTAGAGATGCGTTTATGTATGTCTTTCCGCTATTGGTGGCTATTCTGCCTCGTCCCGGCGCCGCGGTGGCCAACCCGCCAAGTGAGATGGCAGGAGTCAGGGAGTGATTTCAACCCCCTTTCCTTGGTCCGGCAGCTCCAGGTCCAGAAGTTGGAGGAGGATTGCTCGAGTTCCGGGCGTCCTTTGACACACCCGCCGAACGAGCAAAGGTGTTTGCTGTGCCTATCGTGGCGCTAGCATTTCGAAGTTCAATCTTCTTGCGCTCCATTTCAAGCTATACAATACAGAGGTTAATGTCATGTCCGGTGTTTGTTTATTTGAGGTCGGAATAATGACGTACCACCTTGCGTACCCGGGCCAGTGCGGCTGTATCACCTGCCACCGATGGCCGGCAGTCGTCCACGCGGTATGGAGGCGCGATAACAACCGCATCGGCTACAATGATACTCGAACCATCCCATCTCGTGGGCATCGTGCGACTGAATGCATCAAACAGATCCTGCGCTTCTCGTGTCACGCCCTTGCCACGCCGCGCCTCACCCTCCTGTATTTTCCCGACAGCAGTTGCCTCCCGCGCCTTCAGAGCGCGAATATCCAGGGCATGCAACGACGGAACGGCATCAGAGAATGAGGTTGATTCAGCGGCTTCTTGGGCGGATGGGGCAAGAGAGAGAATCTGAAACGACTGCACCCGTGAGATGGGAATGATGTGATAGTTCCCCGCTTGCGTTTGTTTACCATCGCCGGTATTAATGGCGATAAGGTTCGTGATGGGGCAGGCAGTGAAAAGAGTACCCTCGATCGTGGCCGAAGTCGGACTAGTAGTGAGGCGAACGCTTTGGAGACATCGAGTCAGCATGAGTTGTCTTGTCTTGGTCATAGCTTCTAGCTGCGGGGATTTCATTGGAGCAGTAGCAGATAAGACTCCTTATGCTTGCATGATGCAGGGGACAGTTCGGTTAGGTAGCTGCTTACCGCGCACCGATTGCACCGCTCAAGGCCGCTTCCAGAGGCACCATTGCGCCCGCCATTCCCTGACTCGTAGAACCACCTGTTGGACTTTGAGATGATGATTTCACTGCGCCGCTCTGGCGTTTACCGTCTGCCATCTGATGACTGCAGCAAGGATGGAAGAGTCGTAATTATCCCAGCAAGCACTGAAATAGAACAAGTCTCGTCGCACAGTCTGGCAATGGACAAAGCCACGTTTAATCGAGGTCCGAGAAACAAAGAATAATAGCGGCGGCAAAGGTCAAGGACGCCTGATCGAGTTGAAGATTATCATCAATCAAAAGACGTAAACAAGATCAACAAAGTCCAGGGCCCAAACTCCGTCAGAACCACGTTGTTGACTATGAGCAAGCCGCCAGCAAAAGGTGGCACGCCCGGAGCTCAGTTGGAAAGGAGTGACGGGAAGGAAATGGAAAACAACAAAGAGGGCCACAAAGATCCAGCCAAGCAGACGGAATTGATCTCCTAAACTGCTGGCATGTATAAAATAAACGTGGTTTAGCTCCGTGCAGGGTCGCAACGAGCGCGAGAGAAAGAGTCACCGCAACGAAGTTCGAGTTCGACGTTACAAGTCAGGGCCGTCCCAATCGAGTTTAGCTTGCACGGAGTGGAAAATCACAGCTCCTCAGCCTCTGAACAGTATAACTATGATGCTCTCTCTTACTACTAAGTACTTTATGTCAACAATTTTAATTTTAAATTCAATGATATTTTCGTAAACAAGGACCTTAATACAATGCAGACCTAACACATTTTCTTTTGAATATCCGGCATTATCATTCTATGTCTTTAAGAGAGCTGCAAAACTCCCAATTTTGTCTGGTCCTACTAAATATGTTTGGTCCAGAAAAGCTTCACGTCCAGCGCAGTATGTCAAGAGTCCCAAATTAAGCAACGTAGGTTGAGGCGGACACGTCACCACCACGTCCAGTCCAGTTGACGTGAATGTCCTTGTTCTCAGGGTGCTTCTCGCTAGCGTATTCGGGGTTGATGCGGAAGGTGTGAGCACCGAAGTAGTCACGCTGGGCCTGCAACAGGTTGGCGGGGAGGGTCTTTGCGCGGTATCCGTCGTAGAAGCTGAGAGCGGTGCTGAAGGCAGGAGTGGGGATACCCCAGAGAGCACCCTTGCTGACAACATTTCTCCAACCCTTCTGGGCGGTGGTGATAGCCTTCTTGAAGAAGTCGTTGAAGAGGAGGTTCTCAAGGTCGGGGTTGCTACGGTAAGCTTCGGTGATATCCTTCAGGAAGACAGAGCGGATGATGCAACCACCACGCCACATGAGGGCAATGGCGGGCTTGTTTAGGGACCAATTGTACTCCTTGGCAGCCTGTCGAAGTTTGTTAGCAACCGATGTCTCCGAGAGAAGGACATTAGAAACTTACGTTCTGGATGAGCATGAATCCCTGGGCATAGGAGATGATCTTAGAGGCATACAGAGCCTGCTCAAGATCGTCAATGAACTCCTGCTTGTCACCAGTGAACTCAGGAGTAGGACCAGGGAGAAGGCTGCTAGCGCGAACACGCTCGTCCTTGAGGGCAGAGAGGCAGCGAGAGAAGACAGCCTCTCCAATCAGAGTGACGGGCATTCCAAGGTCAAGAGCGTTGATAGCGGTCCACTTGCCGGTACCCTTCTGACCAGCCTTGTCGAGGATCTTCTCAACCATGGGGGTTCCATCCTCGTCGTTGTAGTACAGAATGTCTCGAGTGATTTCAATCAGGAAAGAGTCCAAAACACCCTTGTTCCACTTGGCGAAGACATCGGCGATTTCCTTCGAGGACAGACCGAGACCGCGTTTCAGGATGTCGTAAGCCTAGTAAAGATTGCTGGTTAATGACCGATGTCTCATAAGAATAAATCACGAATTTCAAATCGCTTACCTCACAGATAAGCTGCATGTCACCATATTCGATACCGTTGTGGACCATCTTGACGTAGTGACCAGCACCCTCATCACCGACCCAGTCGCAGCAAGCCTCGCCGTCGCTCTTCGCGGCAATGCTCTGAAAGATGTCCTTGATGTGGGGCCAGGCATCTGGGTTACCACCGGGCATCAGAGAGGGGCCATAACGGGCACCCTCCTCACCACCGGAGACACCGCTGCCGACGAAGCTGATGCCCTTCTCCTTCAAATACGAGGTACGACGGTTGCTGTCGGGGTAATGGGAGTTACCGCCGTCGATAATGATATCACCCTTCTCGAGGAAAGGCAGAAGGGACTCAATGAACTGGTCGACGGGCTTTCCAGCCATGACGAGGAGCATGATGCGGCGAGGGCGCTTCAGCTTAGAGCAGAACTCCTCCACAGAGTGAGCACCGACAATGGACTTGCCTAGAAGCCAGTTAATCAGCTAACGCCCTCCTTGCTGGAAACTCCCCGGATCAGCCGGAACTTATGGGACTTACCCTTGGCCTCGTTGTCAAGGAAGCGGTCGACCTTAGAGGTGGTCCGGTTGTAAGCGCAGACAGTGAAACCATGATCAGCAGCGTTGAGGATCAGGTTCTGGCCCATGACGGCCAGACCGATGAGACCGAAATCAGCACTGGGAGTGATTGGCGCCGATAGGCCAGCAGAAATGCCAGCCAGACGGGCGCTAGACGTCAGTCATCATCCATTTGAATAATAGCGAAATAGCTGAGGATGAATAGAAGGGGGAAATTTGGGTCAGTGCTATTGCTGTCGCGGCTCCGACAGAAAATATTCTGCGAACCCAATTCAAGGGATTAAGGATAATTCCTGAAAATCGCACCGGTTTTCGACGCAGTGCTCTAGAAGCAGTCTGCGAGCAAAAGTGATATGTGGCTGGGGATGGGTAGATAGACAACAGATGGGAACTTACACGGCGCTCATGATGAATGGTGATGTAGAGAGATTTGGTTAGGAGCGGGCGGATAGTCAGGTATATAAGCACTGCTGAAGCGCTGCCTGAAGAAGAGGGTTGAAAGTAGGGGTTTGAGATGAAGAGGGGAAAAGAAAGGAAAAGGAGCGAAGGCCGACGATGATATTATTGAGCAGTCAGGATTCTCCGGGCAGCGAGCACCGACTGGTGACGGACCAAGTCTTCCGTCATGGTGGGACGAATTGGGGCGGGGCTGCAATGAGGAGCAGAGTAGTCCGGCTTTCGAGGCAGTCTACGGTTGTTCTTGAGGTATTATTTCCTCTCTAGATTCTGTCATGTCTTAGAAAACAGGAGCTACAGGCATCGTGCTCTACAAACGCTGTTATTCCGATGCTGTTCGTGCTGCAATGACAACCGCAGAAAGTCAGGAATGATGTTACAGCTGTTTGTGATGGCGGGGCAGATGGAGGGGCTCTGAGTCTGACAGATCTATTACTCAAGAAATTTATTCCCAGAACGCGTTCGGTGAAGAACCGGCCGGTTGCTGGACGAGACTGCCAGAGCTGACCAATGCTCGAATAATCTCGACAACAACATGATCCTTTAGTTGAATCGCCAGTAGTTCCTCGGGGACTTTTATCAGATCTGCCTCTCCCACAGTGTTTGAAGCCGCGTGACGAAGTCCGGAGGTCGGGAAACTATGATCTCATCGCCGTTGGTCAGAGCTGCACAGCGCAGACCCAGCTCACCGTAGATACTGTGTTGAGCAGGAGCTCAATCAAGCCACCACTGGAAATGGGATACTGATTGATGACTTTATCAAACTGTCATCCACCGCGGAGAACCCCGTGTACTCCGTATATCTCAGCTTCGTGCTTGCGACTCCGCGGATGAAGAAATGCCCCATCCTCGGGTCCTAGAGCAGCTCCTCGGCCACTGGGTTTCCCAAAGAGGCTTAGAGTGGGGGTTCCCTCCTCTTCTCACGCTAGTCCTGTTTTGACGGTCAATTGCCGGATTAGTCAGTCGCTGTAGCTCTGGAAGATGATCACATGGCTATTTGCTTTTGCAAATTTTACGGTCGGCGACAAAGCCACCTGTGTCTTTTTCGCTGCCTGTCTAAGCCTGATTGATCACCTCCGCCATCTCTTTGCGCGAACAGTAGCAAGCTGTAAGACCTCGTTTTGCTTCATTTACGACAAGCTAGCTTTAATTGAAGCCGCAGTCATTTGCTGATCCGCTTCAAGACATCGACATTACACCCTTTCCTCTCCAGCTTTTTAGCACTCATATATTCCACGTTTTCTCACCTCTTCGAATCGAGATTCGAACCTTTCTCAGGCGTGACGTCTGGCGTATGACTGCTGCGTCCGTCAAGCCCTGAAGGTACGTGTCTGCACGAGGCGCCCACATCATCCATCGCCCCTCCTTTTCATCAAACTCCCCATTCATCATGTCCTTCCCGCCACCTCCAGGTCACCAGCCTTCGTCGCTTCCTCCTAGACCACCTCAATCCGCAAACACAAATTCACAGTATGGGCACTCGGCTCCGAACAGCGGATATGGTGGGAATGCCTCGCGATCCGGCTTCAGCGCAGCCACAGCATTTCAACCACGTTCCGTAGCATCTCATCAGCCATACCGCACCAGCAACCCCGTCGTCTCGGCTGCGCCGACCACACAAAGCGGTTATTCAACACCTACCACAACCGGCTACGGCAGTTACTATTCTCAGGCGCAACAGTCGTATCAATCAGGGCCCTCCTACTACGGCTCGTCGTCGCAGTACAACAGTGGCACCTACGGACCGACCGTGCCGCACATTCAGAATCCTTTTGCGCCGACGGGAAACGACCAGTCAAACACCTATGAAAATCGCGGACGAAACTTTGGGCGAACCGAGTCAGGGCTCGATGCGGAAACAGAAGCCCAAATCGCGCAATGGCAGAGCGCCTACGCCAACAAGGATGACATGGCTGCCGCCGGTAATAAAGGCCCCGTCCGGAGGGAGGGAAACACGGGTACTCCTGGCGTGAGCACCACCGTCTACACCTCCGCCGGCAGTACACCGGCCTCCAGCACCCCCGGCCCCATCGCAGGAGCAGAGCCCCAAAAGACCGTCTCCCGCTCCGGCGGTGGTCAAAACTGGAGCGACTCAACCCTACTCGAGTGGGACCCGGCACACTTCCGTCTATTTGTAGGCAACCTTGCAGGCGAGGTTACCGACGATTCTCTCCTGAAGGCGTTCGCCAAATACACATCGGTGCAGAAGGCGCGTGTGATCCGCGACAAGCGCACGCAAAAGAGCAAGGGCTACGGATTCGTGAGTTTCAGCGACGGTGACGACTACTTCAAAGCGGCGAGAGAAATGCAGGGCAAGTATATCGGGTCGCACCCGGTTCTCCTTCGTCGCGCAACGACCGAGATCCGACCGGTCTCCAACAACAAGAATAAGAAGCATGGTGGGAAGGGAGGTGGTTCCGGTGGTAACCAGGGCTCCAAGGTGAGGCAGGATGGAATCAAGAAACTCGGCAAGACTAAGGGTGGACTGAGGATTCTGGGTTAAACGAAGGAGTCAGAGCTGGAGACTTGGTGATTATGTCTTGTACCATATACCATAAACCATAAACCACTTAATGCAGTGCAGTGCAAATTCATAACAATTGGTATTTTACATCTCATCTCATCTCAAGCATGAACCGGACAGGTAATTTCGTAAATATATATAATAAAGCAATCATCACAACTCCATACACTACCCCCAAGAAATAAACAGACAACGTGAGAAAAGCATGGGAGGGGCCCGAATAAGCAGGATATCGTCAATCATGTGCAATGCTGTATAAATATTCAACGGCGGAATGTCCACTGGCAATGTGCAAGGTCGGTAAATATCGGTCGATTGGGTTCGAGAAGCATTCGAGAAGCCATACCGGGGGGGTTGGCGGAGGTAAATAGTAATGTAAAGTGGGCGAGGTGGTGAAATCGTGCACCATAGAGTAGGTATCATAAAATAGCGAAGAGTGTACTCATAGTCTGTTTTTGTTTTGTTGCACCTCATCCCAAACCACAGGCGGCGTGCAAATAAATAAAGAGAAGTAAAGCGAAGCCGTAACATCGTAGCGATAAAAATAGGTATGTAGCGGAGGGATATATAGAACAGCCGAAGTTGAAGTCGAATACAAGGAGAGGAGAGGAGAGTGAAGGACGAAAGAATTAACCACCCTCGGTGCTCTCCTCATCAACAGGCTTTCTCCTCGCGAAGAACGAGACTTGGTGTTGATGCGCCCAGATCATGACGGCGGCAATGAGGAGAATGATGAAGAAGATGATCAGGATGACCGCAATGGTCATATTTCGCTGCATGGTGGGCGGGACTGGTGGAGGGTTCTCCTCCTGTTGTACTTAGATAAGAATAGTACGTTGTTGACGAGGTAAGTATAGGAATAGAGTCAGTCCTCTTTGAGGACGATACTCCGTATAGACGAGAGTGATGGTCAAGGGATGGGAGATAGTAACACAAACAAGGGAGGAAGAAGACGATAGAAGGAATGTGGATGGAATATAAGGATTAAAAAAAGAGTGACACGAAGTGCAGTCCCAGCCATGTGTATTTCTGCTGATGGTGTGTTTTGGCGGGGTGGCTGGGTGAAGCTGTACTGCTGTATGGCTGGCGTGGCCTTAAGCTGTTGCTAGTGGGAACCCAGCCTCCGCTTTTTTCATGTCTTGCTCAATTTCTGATTGTCGTTAGACTCATTATCGAGTATGGTTTAAGGAGCTTGAATGATCAGGTCTGTACGGAGTACTGTGTATACGGAGTTTGTTTTCATTTAAATTAGAAGGTTCCATCGTGGGAGACGGCCGATGCCGAGGACCGGAGCCTAGAGCACAGCTCAACATACAATCAGTACGGTCAAAAGCTAAGAACCTTGGTTAATTAATTAAGGTTGATTAATGAGAAGTCAAGCAATTCACCGTTAAAGGCTAGAACGTTCTGTTTCACCATCTCAGTTGATATCTTTGCCAAGTCATCGACCCAGGCACAGTGTAGTTAGTCTCGACACACGCTACACTCAGGCAGCGACACTCGTCTGAGTCAGTCTCGGTTCTCCCTAACATCACGGTAACGTTGCCACTATGCAAGATAAACCTGATTATCAAGACGGTGGTTGCGCGATCGAGATGTGGTGGTGATGACTTCATCATGACTACACTGGCTGGAAGTAGGGAATTGGTAGAGCAATGAACACACACTATCGGACATTGGCTTGTCCGATTTCTCTTTATGCTGGTCAACTCTCTGAAGCATAAACTGTCCATGCCCCTGTTGCCGAGTCAGTTAAAAAGCGTAAGATGGATGAAGCTTGCGAGTCTTTTTTGTCTCTGACGCCATAGCAGTTGAATATATTAAACTTGTATCTCTCACTTCAGAATACTTAATCCCCTCACATGATCTGAAAATAGTACTATATTTCATAACCTCCTATCTCAATCACTACTATGGAAAAGGACAACCCCCTCAGGGACTTCGAACAACGCCTACGTCCCTCCGTGGAATCTACAGCCGATACCCCATCTACCCCATCATCAAACTCCAATGGCGAGCATTTTGCGCCCATCCACAGCAACCAGTCCAGCCGCAATGAGATTCTCTCTCGCCAAAACTCCCAAGGCGGGACACCGCTCACTAACGACGAGATCTCTCGCGCGTTGTCGCATCGGGCAAGCACCACCCGCAAAGGGGAGTCGGATGACACAGACCAGATTGTCCGATTGGTATCTAGGATGTTTGGCCACGAGAGGAAGGCCAACTCGGACGAGGAGCAGACGAGACATCAAGGTGCTGTGTGGAAGAACCTGACGGTGAAGGGTGTTGGGTTGGGCGCTGCCCTCCAGCCGACAAATGGGGATATCTTCTTGGGGCTGCCTAGATTGATAAAGGGGCTTTTTACGAGAGGAAAGAAGGGTACTAGTACGGGGAGTGCGTCATTAAGAACTATCCTTGATGATTTCACCGTAAGCTTCGTCTCCCGTTTCGTGATGCGTGGGCTAATCTTGTTGAAGGGCTGCGTGAGGCCAGGCGAATTGCTTCTGGTTCTGGGTAGGCCCGGCTCTGGATGCTCAACCTTCCTCAAAACAATCGGGAACCAAAGATCCGGTTACAAAAGTGTTGAAGGGGTTATCCATTATGGTGGAACCGATGCCGACGCCATGAAGGATAACTACCGCTCAGAGAGTAAACTCACCCGGAATCTCTTTAGACAATAGTGCTAACAGGATATAAGTCTTATACAATCCAGAAGAAGACCTCCATTACGCTACTCTCACTGTACGAGAGACCTTGATGTTTGCCCTAAAGACACGGACGCCCAATAAAGCCTCACGTTTGCCCGGTGAGAGCCGGAAGGACTACCAAGACACATTCTTGTCCACAATCGCCAAACTGTTCTGGATTGAACACTGTCTCGGAACAAAGGTCGGCGGCGACATAGTCCGAGGTGTTTCTGGAGGAGAGAAGAAACGCGTCTCGATTGGTGAAGCCTTGGTTACAAAGGCTAGCACTCAGTGCTGGGACAATTCTACAAAAGGACTGGACGCAAGCACTGCTTCCGAGTACGTGCAAAGTCTCAGGAGTCTCACCAACATGGCGCACGCTTCTACCCTCGTGGCCCTCTATCAAGCGTCAGAGAACCTCTATAGGCAGTTCGACAAGGTACTGCTGATCGAGGACGGAAAGTGTGCGTATTTTGGACGCGCAGAGCACGCAAAAGCCTACTTTGAACAGCTTGGTTTCGAATGCCCTCCTAGGTGGACCACCCCAGATTTCCTTACGTCTGTCAGTGATCCCAATGCCCGACGGGTGAAAAAAGACTGGGAGGGCCGCGTACCTCGTTCCGCGGAGGATTTCCAGCATGCGTACCGCAGCAGTGAAGACTACAAGGCAAATGTGAGGGATATAGAGGACTTTGAGCAAGAAGTCAAGTCCCAACAGGAAGAAAGGGAGGAAGCCCGAGGGAGGGCTCCGAAGAAGAACTACACCGTCCCTTTCCACAAGCAAGTTCTCATTCTCACGGAAAGGCAGTTTAAGATTATGTACGGTGATAAGCAGACACTCATGGGGAAGTGGATAATGCTCACCTTCGAAGCCCTCATTATTGGGAGTCTGTTTTACAATCTTCCGTCCACGAGGTTAGTAGTATCGGTATGGATTCCGCGGAACCAAGCTGACAGCCAACAGTGGTGGTGTCTTCACCCGGGGAGGTGCTATGTTTTTTGTCCTTCTATTCAACGCTCTGCTTGCTCTTGCAGAACTTACGGATGTCTTCACCCATCGTCCTGTCATGTTAAAACACAAGAGCTTGTAAGTTGTCTTCGAGAACAGACTGCTACTCATACTAATTGATTAGCTCCTTCTACCGTCCATCTGCCTATGCTGTAGCCCAGGTCGTGGTTGATGTACCTATAATCTTCGTCCAAGTCACGATTTTCGAGTTGATAGTATACTTGTACGCTCACTGCCATGTGTCATTTTGTTTCATGCTGACTTTTACTAGCATGGCCAACCTTCAGAGAACGGCTTCTCAATTCTTCATCAACTTTCTGTTCATCTTCACGCTCACGATGACCATGTATTCGTTCTTTCGAACTATGGGATCATTCAGCTCTTCCCTCGACGTTGGTACGTTAACGCTAACTCACCGTACAAATCTCATGCTGTTGACTAACACCCTCAAGCTACGCGTCTCACCGGAGTTGCCATCCAGGCATTGATTGTCTATACAGGTGATAGCATAGCCCAACACTCCTAAACCAAGCTCTAACGCAAACCAGGCTACCTTATCCCTCCATGGAAAATGCACCCGTGGCTGAAATGGCTGATATGGATTAACCCAGTTCAGTATGCGTTCGAAGGGGTTATGGCCAACGAATTCTATAACCTGGACATTCAATGCGTGCCACCGAATATCGTACCCGATGGCCCCGGCGCGCAACCAGGCCACCAAAGCTGCAGCGTCCAAGGAAACACCCCGGATCAGCTCACCGTTCAAGGATCAAACTACATTCGCTCCGCTTTTACCTACACCCGGACCCATCTCTGGCGGAACTTTGGCATCATCGTGGCGTGGTTGATTTTCTTCATCGTATTGACGATGATTGGGATGGAACTGCAGAAGCCGAATAAGGGTGGAAGTTCGGTGACTATCTTCAAAAGAGGAGAGGCCCCGAAGGAGGTTGAGCGTGCAATCGAGAACAAGGAGAAACCGGATGATATTGAATCCAGGTCTAGTAATAACAATGGCAACTCTGATATGGCGTTGGATAACTCAGGCGAGAAGGTTGATGGTATTGCACGGAGCACGTCCATCTTCACATTTCAGAATGTGAACTATACGATACCTGTCAGTGGCGGAAAGAAGCAGCTTTTGAGAGATGTCCAGGGATATGTCCGTCCTGGCCGCCTTACCGCACTGGTGGGGGCTTCTGGTGCAGGGTGAGTCTGCCCGTACTTGTTGAAATCTATGAAAGCTAATCATATAGAAAAACGACTCTTCTAAATGCACTCGCCCAACGGATAGACTTTGGCGTTGTTTCAGGCGACTTCCTCGTCGACGGAAAGTGAGTAACCCTCTTACTTGCCTTCTTACCAGTACTTACAATTCCAGGCCACTACCTAGGAGCTTCCAAAGAGCGACTGGCTTCGCCGAACAGCAAGATATCCACGAGCCTACCGCCACAATGAGAGAATCTCTACGATTTTCGGCTCTCCTCCGCCAGCCCAAAGAGGTCCCTATTCAGGAGAAGTATGACTACTGCGAGAAGATCATCGATCTGCTAGAAATGAGGTCAATTGCCGGTGCTACCGTCGGAGCGGGTGGGGCAGGGCTGAACCAAGAGCAGAAGAAGAGACTCACTATCGCGGTTGAGCTCGCGAGTAAGCCGTCGTTGCTACTGTTCCTGGACGAGCCAACTTCCGGCTTGGACTCTCTTGCTGCATTCAATAGTAAGTAGATTCTAGACGCCAACTTACCCAAAGCTTCTGGTGTCTAACGGAAATCAGTCGTCCGTTTCCTTCGTCGACTGGCAGACGCCGGACAGGCGATCCTGTGCACGATCCATCAACCATCAGCTGTGCTATTTGAGATATTCGACGACTTGATTCTGCTGCAGAGCGGCGGACGAACTGTCTATAATGGCGAACTCGGGTCTGACTCTTCCAACCTAATTGAGTATTTCGAGCAGAATGGGGGTAAAAGGTGTCCTCCTGATGCCAATCCTGCAGAGGTACGTACCATTGCCCTACATCCGACTTCCTTACCTAACTATGGCCACAGTATATGCTAGAAGTGATCGGCGCCGGGAACCCAGAGTATAAAGGTCAGGACTGGGGAGACGTCTGGGCCAACTCACAGAACTGTAGACGTCTCTCAGAGGACATCAACAATGTCATCGAATCCCGGCGGCACAATGAGAAGGAGCGAAATGACGACGACGACCGCAAGTATGCCATGCCGATCTGGGTGCAGATGGTAACTGTCACAAAGCGGTCTTTTATCGCATATTGGAGGACCCCGGAATACATCATTGTACGTGACTACTACTTTCTTTATATATCCATGACGATATACAGTGGTCTAACAGCAACATAGGGCAAATTCGCCCTCCACATCTTCACCGGTCTCTTCAACACCTTCACCTTCTGGCACCTGGGCAACAGCTACATAGACATGCAATCCCGGCTCTTCTCCATCTTCATGACGCTCACTATCAGCCCGCCGCTCATCCAACAACTCCAACCACGCTACCTCCACTTCCGTGCCCTCTACGAATCCCGCGAGGCAAATTCGAAGATCTACTCCTGGGCTGCATTCGTCACATCCACTATCCTCCCCGAACTGCCCTACTCCATAGTCGCAGGCTCCATATACTTCAACTGCTGGTCCGTCCTACCCCAGCCCCACCAACCCACCCCAAAACCCCAGCTAACACAATCTACATCCAGGTACTGGGGCGTCTGGTTCCCCCGCGACTCCTTCAGCAGCGGCTTCACCTGGATGCTCCTAATGGTCTTCGAGCTCTTCTACGTCGGTTTCGGACAATTCATCGCAGCAATCTCACCAAACGAACTCCTCGCCTCCCTACTCGTCCCCTGCTTCTTCACATTCGTCATCGCCTTCTGCGGCGTCGTCGTGCCCTACATAGCCCTCCCCACCTTCTGGCGATCGTGGATGTACTGGCTTACCCCGTTCCATTACGTCGTCGAGGCATTCCTAGGCGTTGTTGTCCATCGCGTCCCGGTGGAGTGTGTGCAGCGCGAAGAGGCCTTCTTCTCTTTACCGCCTGGGATCACCTCGTGTCAGGAATATGCGGGGAGGTTTGTAAATCAGGCGACTGGCTATGTAAGGGATGAGGGTGGGGGGATGTGTGCATATTGTTTGTTTGCTGATGGGGATCAGTTTGTATGTTCCTTCAGGATTCCTTCATTCTTTTCTTCTTTACTAATTGTGATTAATCAATCTAGGCATCAAACTTCAACATCTACTACAGCAACAAATGGCGCGACTACGGGATCTTCTGGGCCTTTGTGGTGTTTAATTTTGCAGCTGTGTTTTTCTTCTCATGGCTTTATCTACATGGGGTTCATGATGCGAAGAAGTGGGTTAGTGCGAGGAGGACGAGGAAGAGCACTAGTATTCAGGGTTGAGTTGGATTTATCCTGTCGAATGGTTTCTATTCTATATCCTGTTTGATTGATTGTATTTTGGGGTTATGGATTAGAGTATGGAGTTGAGACTGCGATATACTGTGATATATATCATATAACTTAATATATGCTAGATGGGATGATGATGAGGTTAAATAACGAATCTGAGGCTAGATTATAATAGTTTTGACTGGTATATGTTTAGTATTTACAAGGAACGGGTGTAGTTGTCCAGGGGAATAGGAAAGCTATGTAGGGAGAGAGATGTAGTATTCCGACAGACCTGTCACCCAGTTGAAGACGGGGACGTCGAGGAAGGATTCGGAAGCGTCGAGGGACCAAGTTGTTGCTGCTGCGGGTTCAGATTCCAGGTAGAAGAAACAAGGCCGCCTTGTGTTGTCGAGGCTGCGGTCGATGGTTCGCCTGGGGCATTCGCATGACGGCCGTTCATCAGACGTTGACGTTTAGCCTGGGCCCCCGAGTTCGGGCTTTCGTGAGACAAATAAGGCGAGGGGGGATTCTGGCTTGGTGACGGCCCGGCGCTTGGGCTGAGAGTAGATGACGGCGGTTGCATTGCTCTTGGTTTGGCGTCGGCGCCGTTGCTGGCCGGCTCTTCTGGTAGAGGGGTGGCCGCCACGCCAGTTCGGCCCATGGCCCTGTCGTGCATGACGACCCGCTTCCACTTCGCGACCATGTTTTCGTAGTCCCAGCGTGAAGAGCCTGGGCTTATCTGGCTCTCCTTGGCGTCCAGCTCCCGCGCCACGTCGCGGGGCAAGGGGAGGGTTTCGGGAGGGAAGAGCGCGAATTCTCGCGGCCACTGGCATGAGCCGAGTTTCTCGACATGGGATCGGAGCTGGTTGGCCTCTTGCTGGACACGAGCTAGCTGGTCATCGAGGGACTTGCGCTTCTCGGCCTCGCGAACGAATGCGCGCATGATCTCGAGCTGCCATCCTTCTCTCCTCGATTCATGCGGAAGCGACATCCAATGCTTGAACGCGAGTTCGAGGTGCCGTAGGCTCAATTCCTCGTGCTGCTGCGCGTTTCTCTGGATCGTACCCGAATCCATCCCAAGACTAGACTTGCCGGGTAGAGAGTTATTGGTAGACTCAGCGGAAAGCTGGTCGGACTGCCACTGCTCGATTTTCGCTCGGATTGCCTGGCCTACCATGACGTGATGATCTGGTCCCGGAGGATCGAGGGGGAAGGAAGAGGAAGAGGGGAACGGATTGGCTGCGAAAAGCGTAGGGGGCGAGGGCAGTAGCTGTAGGCAGATGGATGGGAATGTTTGGACCTGGATATCGAACTCGAAGGGAGAAAGCCGCGGTCGCGTTCTCGACCTAAAATACAAACGATCAGACAAACTCGACACGAAATAGTAGAGAAAACATACGTCGCAGCTTTGATGTTATCGAGGACCTCGCGCAAGGCCAGCTCCAGTGCCCTCACGGTGTCCGGGCTACTGGCCGCAGAGTTTCGAGTTCCGATATCCGTTGCTGCTAAAAATCCCGCCCGGGATTGAGAAGCCGCAAAGCGAGATGTGGAAGAATCGTGCGACTGGCTTGGGTTGGGGATGTCGTTCATCACCCCGGTCGCATGCCACGTCGGCGTGTTGAACATCATCCTGACAGCGCCCTTAGCCCCGGACTCTCCAGCCTGGTGCAAATCCAGCGAGCCTTTCGTCAAGCCATGCTCAGGAGCCTCCCGCTTGCCAGTCGATGTTCGAGCCTGTCGGCGGGTGATCCCACTACGAATGCGCCGGATTTCCTCGACATCGTGAATGCCATCGGGTTTCTTCTTGAAGAGAAATTGATCGAGGTGTCGACCGAGAGAAGACGAGGTGAACGCCTGGTTACAGTATTGGCATTTTCGATCCTTCTGGCCCTGGTTTTTCGAGTTCGCGTGGCCTTGATCCCCCTCCCCAGGGCCAGAGTCCTCAGGGGACTCGGCTGGGCGAGTGGACGCGCCGTCATCCATGGTAGCACAAAGGCGCGAAGATTGTGTTGATCAAAAAGGGGCTGTCGCGGTGAAACTTTGAAAGAGACGCGTGGACGTGAAACAGCAGAAACAGCGTTAGGACAATTCTGCAGGTTGATGACGATGCATGGAGGGCGTGGGCGAGACTTGGGCGAACCGGACTTGCAGTGCCCAATAGGAGGACGACGAGAGAAAAGCAAGTTGAAGTCGAGAGGAGGGAGAGACAATGGACAACAAAGGAAGAGCGGGACGATGAAAGGACGGACGATGAGAGAAGCCGAGAGGGAGGAAGATGAAGGCTAAGGGCTGAAGGCTAAGGGCGACACGAGAATCTTGAACAATGATCGTCGCCAAGCTTTTCTGCAGCGCAATTTCCTATACAACAAGTCCACCAAGTTCCCAACATATTCAACCAACTCAAACCAATCATTTCCATTGTCTACGGTTTCAATCTACGTGTTCGGCTTCTATGCCTTCACGGTAGCTCCAACATACTCCGCCAAAACAAGCACTTTCTCTTCCTGCAGTCGTCGTCCGAACAACTGAACCCCAGCTGGAGCTCCATCATACACATCCGCATCGTCTAATCTGGTCAGTGCCTTAATAATTGCAGACATGGTTAGATGCACTCACAGCCCTTGTATGAGTCCTCGTCCAGCTCAGTCAAGAACTCTCGAGGCAGTGCCGCATCAACACTCTTATCCGCATGCGTCACCGGAATCACTACGCTGGTATAGTCCAACAAGTTGAGAAACGAGGTATATCCCACATGGACATACTGATTTGGTATCACAGCGGCATGGGGTGCTGCGGCGCAGATCACAGCATCAACTGGTCTCCCTGTGCCGGTGACTTGCGATGTGGAGTTCCAGTAGTCCATATATAGTTTCTGGTACTCGCGTTTTGCGACGTTGATTTCGGCAATTTCTAGCGCTGTCTTTTGGGGCAATCCGCTGGCTACTATTACTTGCGGTGCCCGTGTCTCTTCAGATAATCCGAAGTGGTATGTTGTATCTGCGCCGCCGTCCAAGTTGTAAGTGGAGGACTAGGATTGTTAGCTTAATGTGGGTTGATTCAGGGAGAGAGGAGAGGCGTACTACGAGTTTATAAGCAATTGTGTGCGAGGGAGGAGTCCATTCAACAACCTATATTGTCCAGCGTCAGCTCCGCATCTGAATAAAGTATGCTGATCCATCTCACCTTGTGGCCGAGTCGCTTCAATGTCTGCTCCACGACCTCCAAAGCTCTCTCAATCGGAGGATGGGGTATAGCAATCCCGTCATGTTTCATTATCCCAAACGCAAGCTTCGAGGGATCTCTCAAAGACGCCTCCACTAACGCACGCGTCTCCTGCTCAATCTCACTCCTCCAAGGCAGCTCAAGCACAAGCGGATCATAAAGCCACGGCTGTTGTCCGAGAACTGCCTTGAAAAGGAACTGCAGCGAGCGCGCCGTGCCAGCAAGCGGCCCAATAACAGATAGGATGGTATTCTGGCCATCCATCGAATTCGCAGTGCCCTCATACGGTATCCGTCCCGCGGAAGGCCGAATTCCAAACAGCCCGTTGAATACAGCAGGTATGCGCACGCTCCCACCGATATCCGTGCCGAATCCGCCTGGTGAGCCCTTTAGGGCGATTAATGCTCCTTCGCCGCCGGAACTACCTCCAGAAGAGAGAAGCCTGTTCTTTGGGTTGTCCGTGTAGGTGATGATATTGTTGACTGTTTCCCCGGCCATCAAAGTCGCAGGGACGCTGGTCTTGCAGTATAAAACTGCTCCAAGAGCGCGAAGTTCGCGCACAAGTTCACTTTCAAATACTCGATGTCTAGGATCGTCTTTCAAACCCTGGAAGGTGCCGATCCAGCCGACGTAGCCCATCGTGGTTTCTACCCCCTTCACATGGAACTGGTCCTTTAGACTAATCGGGAGACCATGCAAGGGCCCAAGGGGCTTCTTGTGCTCTGCGAAGTAAGCATCTAGCCGCTTTGCATCCTCGATAGCGGCATCGAAGAATATCTCGTGGAGACAATTTACCTATACAATCGGTCGTCACTACTAGTACTATCTTTAATGACGGGAGAACAAGCATACAAACTGGTGAGCAAGAGCTGCACGATGACAGAACGCCTCAGTCACTTCAACGGCCGCCCATTCTCCGGTGGTCGTTTTCTCTGCGATACCACATGCGTCTAGCTCCGTGATCTCGATTTCTCGGGGGGTCAGGAATTTCTGAATAAACGACCCTGTCACGTCGCGGAGCTCTGTAGCAGGGGGGATTTGTTCCTGGATCCTCCATTTGGAAGGGATCGCATCTTGAATTGACTGACGCTTCGCATCTGCGAGGTGTTTCCAGGGGGGAATTGTCATCATGGAGAGATGATAATTAATGGTGGGGCGTTGAGGTGTTTTATGTGTTTAGGTGGATGCAGAGGGGTCGGGTATCAAGATATATCTTCTCTCCGCGTACCCAGTTATCAACAATGAATGTTCCAATTCTCCAAGCTAACTCTCAAAAGGGCAAGTCGATAACCCGGGAAGCACCCAAAGATAGATATCTACGATGAGCGGCACTGGCGTATCCAAGACTTTGGCAGCAGGGTGGTGGGGACTCCGTTATCAATATCACGGGCTGAGCTTCAAGAGGCACTATTATTCTCATGCAGCAGAAATAAGTTAATCATTGTAAGATGACTAATATTAATCAACAGAGAGATGCTGTTAGGCACCTCGCACCAAGAACCTCGTATTGTATGTATGCGCGAGGAGAAACACTTTATCGGTGGATCTATTTAAGGCAGGCGGAACTAAGAGCGGTCTGGGGAATTGCCTGACATAAACATAAAAAAAAACACCCGACTATCCCCACCAACTTGGTATACCACCGAGGCGGCGGCGAGGCATCTTCGGATCGAGAGGAAATTGCCGGTATCATGGAATAGCCTGACTATTGCATACTAAATAAAAGTTTTCAATCAACAATCTCCGGCATGGCTCGCATTAAAAACCTGAACGCTCACGAGGCGCCTCCAGAGTCCGTGCGACTGCGGTATAAGCGCTATCAGAAAACCTCCCTGTCCGAAATTGACGCTGATGCGGGTATTGTTGACTTGCAATCCTTGGATCCGGATAAACTTCCCAGCAGCATGACGCTTGTGCGGAGGATATCTGCGGAGGATCTTCAGCCAGCTTTCGACAGATTCGCTGGTCCAATGCAACAGACCGAAGAACCGCTCCAGCGTAGCATTCCTGTTTTTACTCACCGATCGGTGACTGGTTAGCACTATATCATTCAATAATCCGGAACCTGTTGACACGCTGTAGGTCTTCTCATGGTCCCGTCGCTGTTCCCACCAGCAGTTCAGATGGAGCTGCTTACCCGTTTGTTTCATCGGGACCTCTCAAGTAGTGCGCACAAGACGAACCTTCATCTCCACTACAATGTCACGTATCCTGTACAGACGGATGGCATTGTTGAATACTGTGATACGACTGCCTCTCTAGAAGAGTCTTCGAGCCAACGAGTGATGTCTCTCTTCGAGGACAGTCAAACACGGACACTGTCCCCCAAGGATCCAGAGGTACACAAACCGCTTACTATGCAGAGTGTATTGAACAAAAAGCTTCGTTGGGCCACTCTCGGTGGGCAGTACGACTGGACTGCCAAGGTGTACCCAGCGGAGCGACCACCTGATTTCCCTGGCGACATTGCAGAGCTCCTCCGAGCAGCTTTTCCCGAAACCGAGCCTGAAGCTGCCATCTTGAATCTATATTCTCCAGGAAATACCCTAAGCCCTCACCGCGACGTCAGTGAGGAATGCGATGCTGGCCTTATCAGTGTTAGCTTCGGCTGCGACGGTCTGTTCCTCATCAGCCATGATGACGGCGCTGGGTGCGAGATAATCCGGCTTCGCTCCGGGGATGCTGTGTATATGGATGGTACTTCGCGGTTTGCTTGGCATGCGGTGCCTAAGATTGTGCCTGAAACCTGTCCTTCATGGTTGGCAAACTGGCCATGTACTCTGGATGATGATGAGAATGCGTCCTTCAAAGCCTGGAAAGGCTGGATGTCGAGTAAGAGAGTAAACCTGAACGTCCGACAAATGGTGCCCAACCAGACTTAAGGACAGGGTTTACCTTGGCCCTGCTCTTGTCCCGGTAATTGTGACTCCTGCAATACTCCGCCGTGGGCTGGATTTCGCGCCCCTAGATATCACAAACTCGTCCTGCCTAGGATGGCCCTTCCCCTAAAGTATCGGCCGTTTGATAACTCTGAGCCACACGAAGTTCAAACATCTGCCCCATAGCAATGCTTGATTCCCGTCCTCACCCATCCCAGCGGCTTTGGCAAGTGTGACGATCGGCCTTACAAAGGTTGAAGCTTGAAAATATCGGTGGCAGCAACATCGGCAATGCTACGACAAGGCACAAGCTATGAAGTGATCGATCATACTTGTGGAGTTATTGAGTTGGAAGTACATTGATTGCTCGAATTGCAAAATACTCTTTAGTGGAACCAGCGCGCGGCACCCCGATGATTCCCCCCATGATTTCGGCTTTGAACCAGCCTGGTGTACTTTCTTCGTTATTTTACTTAAATCCGGTGAAAAATAGATTTGTGGGAGAATGTATCGACTAGAAAATCAGCTTAGGGTGTTCCAGGCGGCTGGCCGGATGCCAAGATATGTTTCAGGACTGCTTAATCCTGACACGACCTCCTCGACGCTGGCCTGTAGCCTAGAGCCTAGATCTGACTGCCCAGTGGAGCGACCAAGTGCGCTCGAAAGTGGATTGGTGGATTTCTTCTCATGTTTCAAGCCTGAAGAGACTCGCAACGCCGACTAGCCAGTAACCCTGCCCAGACCATGAGGTAGCTGACGGCACGGCGGCAACACCATTTGGTCTCTCTTTCAAATGGACACCAAACGGACAAAGAAAAAGGCTCCGGACTCGGAGTCTCATTTACCTGAGGATATGGACACTTGCCAAGCTTGGTACTTGTTTGATCCTGTCCAATACAAACCCGTTGAAACACTACGCCTTCTATGCGTTTGAAACCAATGCCCCATGGTGGGAGCCATGGGGTTTCACGACCAGTATATAACCTGATGACCAGGCTACAATGTGCTAGGATGGGCAGACGCTCATTCAGTCATTCCTTTAGGCCGTGCCGTCGTCACTCGTTAAAATGGTGCTTGTTCTTTTCTTTCATCTGCTGGCAGTTTTGACCTTGGCTTCTGGCAAGCCAATTTCCATTCCTAGGCAGGCCCAGGAACCAACGCAGGACGTTGCTCAACCCTCTTTTGACGTGACGCTAGAGTTACTTGGAAATACATCGGTTAAGGCGCAGATCACGAATGTCGGCACGGAGGACCTTCGGCTGGTCCAGAGAGGCGGTATTCTTGACCATGTCCCGACAAAGAAAGTCACTGTCAAGGGCGGCGGTTAGTATCCTTTACCACCTATACTCAAACGGAAAAACATGTTAACAGAAGATCAGACTCCGACCCCACGTTCACTGGAGCCCGGGTCGAATTCATTCTTTCCCACCTAACCGCTGATGGCTTCGTCCGAGTCTCACCCAACCAAACAGTCGCGTCCATCTTTGACATCGCCGACCTCTACGCTCTCTCGCCAGGCCAGGAATACACAGCCGTGGCAAACGGAGCCGTCGAATATACTACGGTAACTAACCAGAACAAATTCCTTACGGCCAAATACAAATCCAACAACATTTCGTTCACCGCACCAACCGACGTCGCGAACCGCCTAGAAGACCGCTCGACGCTTCGATGCTCAGATGAATACAACCAAGCCGTGCAGGACGCTATCATTCGCGCCGCTAAAATGGCCACCGCCGCCGCCGCCGACGCACGCAAGGGTAGCGACCTCTTCCAAAAATTCTTCAAATCCACATCCCAGGCCGACAGGGAGGAGGTTGCTGGTCGAATGGAGGCCATTGCCAAAGAAGCAACGACAACAGGTCAACTTATCTACTACTGCGAACCTACGGCAGACGACCACTGCGCCGCCAACATCGCAGCCCTGGCTTATCCCTCTCTGAACAAGATAGTCAACTGCCCGGGCTACTACACTAGCACCAAAGTCTCCAACTACTGCGGATACCTCGACCAAGCTACTATCACGCTCCATGAATACTCGCATGCGTCTGCACTCTACAGCCCCGGAACCGACGATGTCGCTTATGGCTACGACGGCGTGTTGTCCCTTGACACAGAAAGCTCGAAGAACAATGCGGATAATTTCGCTTATTATGCTTCCGGTATGCCCTTCCCGCTGTTCCTTGTATAAGCAAGTCAGTCCATCAGCTAACAATTAATGCAGCTGTCTACCTCCAATGTGCTGTCGACGACTCTATCAAGGTCGGAACCCCGCTCGACGTTGATATTGGCACAGGTGACGACTCTACCAATACCGTTACTCCCACAACTAAGCCTACCAGCAACCCCCCAGCCACAGAGCCCACCTATTCCCCGGAGCCCACACCCACCGGAGCAACAGAAACAGAAACAGGAACAGGAACAGGAACAGGAACAGGAGCCTCGACTGAGACAGTCTGGATCTGGCCCTGGGGCGGAAACTGGGGTCAGAATGGTGGCGGCTGGGGCTCGGGTTCGGGCTTGGGCCTGTCCAGCACGGCACCTAGCTCATCATCGACATCAACTCCGACACCCGTTACGACGTCGACCGGTGAAAACCTCTGGAATCTGCAGGATTTGGTCGATTGGTTGATGAGTAGGTATGGCAACGGGCAGGAACAGACCCAGACCCAGATCCAGTCGCAGACTCAGACTCAGACGGAGAATTCGGACACAAACGCGGAGGCTCGTGTGGGGACGGGCACGCAGGCTGCGGAGACTGAGACAGGACAGGATTGCGATGAGTAGTGGAGTTCCGTTAGTTAAAGATGGTTAGTGACTGGTCAGTTCAATGGAGAGTGTGTTGTTCATGATTCATGCAGAATCTCTCTGGAATTAGGTAGCTTGAAAAACGGTGTTAGTCTTGAAGAAGGAGAACGAACAAGCTGGACCTTTAAAGAGACTGTACCTAAGCGGCGCAGTAACATTAGGGACAATAAAGCCTTGGAGTTGTCGTCTAAACACGATGTAACAATCTCCTTGTCTCATTCGTTAAAACGCAATTCATTATACAGTTTTATTCCTGATTAGCTCCACGCCAGCGCCAAATATGGCGTGTCCATTAGTTATTGAAGAACAGTGGTCCATAATGTTAAGTACAATTGAGAGAAGTATCGGACCTAGAGGGTCGGTCGCGACGGCATACAGGCTACCAAAACCTTCTCAAAAGTCTTGATCTATACGGACTCTTTCCAAGATCCTGCAAATAAATAAGACCTTGACTTGGCTAAATTATTTTCGCCATTTGATCAGTCACTTGTGGCTTTATAGTTACATAATACTGAGTTACTTCTGGTCCTTGGGAGGCTTACACCTCGGCATGGTTTGAAAAAGGGTCAGCGTTGGCACAGAAATAATCTGAAGTTTATTGCCAACTAACTAGTAATACACATTTATTTCCACGTATCTTGCCGGCCACTGCGGGGGCACCCCCGCTCATTTCAATCGCTCCTCGACCTCCTTCGGGGACATCGGGGGGACCCCACCCCTACGTTCAAGGGCGCTTTTTCTCATAAACACTAGGGTAGAGGTGGTTACTGGGTGTTGTGGGATTAGTGGCAATAACATGGTGGGTCTAATTCTAGTCATGAACCTTTTTCTAGCCACAGCGAGCTGCATCCCTAGTCGGGGTCTAAGGGACATGCAGGGGTGGGGACGCCCGCATTTAGCTAGGGCTGCAACCCCAGCCACGGGATCATGACGGTATTCTTCTGGACCCCTGGTGTCAGGTGGAAGAGTGGACGACCGAAATGCAACTGGAACCTGGCCGTATGCGAACTCTTTCCGGTGTTTTGTTGCTCAGTGTGATCCAGACAATGCACCCCGGCAGTTCGAATGTCCAGGACCAAACCACGAGCAATTGGTCGGATATTTCCTAGGTCATCCCCGCCAGGATTGAAATGGGCCAGAACTTCAGAAGTGCTCAGAACTGAGAAATCAAGGCCTTGGAGACACAGTGGCACAGCCACATGTAAAGCCGCGGCAAACCCCATATTATTACCCAGGCAAGCTACTGGCCCTGCTGGGCCCAGGGCTGCTCTGCTATTAGTAGAATCGAGTATAAGACCTTGATCTCCGGAGCAATAACACGGACAGGGAAATTAACCATGAGGAGCTTCCCAAACACGAGCAGTCGGGTGATGGGAAGTCGTCCGGGGGATCGCTGGTGACCAGCCACACGTGACCAGGCAGCTTTCCCAGCTCGTGAGACTCATAAGCCTATAGGTCGCCGAGCGCCGGGGCTGGCGGCTTGCTAGCAGCGTGAAGTGACGTCCAAAGGAGGCAGGCGATTTCTGTGGCTGCTTAGAGCCTTGGGCCCTTGGCAAGAATGGAGTCCACTCAGTCCACTGAGTCCACTGAGTCCAGAGCGAGAGTCAAATCAGTCGATGAACTGGCTTTATCATTTTATGAAACTGTGACGGCCTAAAAGAACTAAAAGTCACGCTTTCTCCTCTGTAGGTCCCTGCGATCTTCATCGGCTCCTCTTGCTTCCCTGAACCTTCCCTCTCTCCGTCCAAGCCTTATCACACAGTAGTCCTGCCTGACCCTTTCTTTTCCTTCCTTTTGTCCTTTGTCCTGCTTCTTTCTAATGTCCCATTAAATCATCCGACCGAGCTATCACTGCTGTTTTCCAGACCTCTCCTTATCCGTGCTCCACCGGTTGCCCTTGCGTCCTGCTTGCCTCTCCCTCCCTGTTCTGCGAGGCGCCTGCATTTGTCTCTTTATTGCAAAAAGAATCAGCTTTTCTTCACTTAATCTTGCCCCGTCTGGACGTGTCAACGATACCTAGTCTTTCCCTCACCGATTTTCTCTTTCCTCCCCTCCTTTCACCCGCGAGCCTCCCGTGACTTCCGACCGTCTATCCTTTCTTCCTCGTCGATCCGCGTCCATTTCTCTTGCTCGGCCCGTGGTACACAATTTGGACACAGTTTGGCAAGGTCGCATTGATGGAGCTATCTTCGCCATAGTGAACCAGCCTGTTTTCCAATCTTGCCCGCCATTTCTAGCGTGGTTCTGCCACCATCATGAGCATATCTCCGGGCAACCACCATCGACGGCGCAGCTCCGTCCTCACGGGTGCTGGCCCGTCTCAACCACCTCCAATTGAGCCGAGGGAGGACAATGGTCATAAGCGCGAGGAGCCGAAGCCGTCGGCTGCCGACGATGCAGATGTCTCCGACCTCTCCTCAATCGCTGAGAGTGAGGAAGGGCGTTATCTGAGCTCGGATGATGACTATCCCGACGATGAGGAAACCGGTCTCACCGCAAACCAGAGGCGCCAGCGACGCCGACGACGGAAACAACGGAGACAGCTGGATGCCCGTATAGCAGGTGTAAAAGCGTCTCGCGACGACTCGTTTAATATCAGCTCAGCAGATCAGACTGTCATCAGCAGGCTGCTCGGTAATCTTGGCCTGATCCTGTTATGGTACTTTTTCTCGCTCGCGATATCAATTGTAAGTTTCCTAAACCTTTTGACCTTCATTGTCACTGACTAAACGGCGCAGTACAATAAATGGATGTTTTCTCGAGACGAAAACGACAATGAGGTTTTCCCTTTTCCTCTCTTCACCACCAGCTTGCATATGCTAGTCCAATTCACACTTGCTTCCCTTATGCTCTTCTTCATCCCCTCGCTGCGACCCCAGCCTGCACCCTCACCATTCGGATCCCCGGATACATCTGAGCCCAGGCCGGTGCTCACCAAGCTCTTCTATTTTACACGCTTGGTCCCATGTGGTACAGCGACTTCTCTAGATATCGGGTTAGGCAACATGTCACTAAAGTTCATTACTCTTACTTTCTTGACCATGTGTAAATCCTCCGCTCTTGCCTTCGTTCTCCTATTTGCTTTCCTCTTCCGCTTGGAAACCCCCTCCGTCAAATTGATAGCTATTATCGCCACAATGACCGTCGGAGTGGTGATGATGGTGGCCGGGGAAACCGCTTTCAACGCTGTAGGCTTCGCCTTGATCATAGCCTCCGCTTTCTTTTCCGGTTTCCGATGGGGATTGACTCAGATTCTCCTTTTGCGACACCCAGCTACAGCAAATCCATTCTCCACCCTTTTCTTTCTCACCCCAATCATGTTCGTTTCTCTTATCATTATCGCATTGGCCGTTGAGGGCCCAACAGAAATCGTCATCGGCTTTAGGGCCCTCGCAGATGCTCACGGGTTTGGACCGGGCTTAATGCTTCTGATTTTCCCAGGTGTACTAGCGTTCTGCATGATCTCGTCCGAATTCGCATTACTCCAGCGGTCCTCGGTCGTTACCTTGAGTATCTGCGGCATATTCAAGGAGGTAATCACAATTACCGCGGCGGGCGTGATTTTCCACGACAAGCTGACGGCCGTCAACGTCACAGGCCTTGTCGTCACCATCGGCAGTATCGCCACTTACAACTATATAAAAATATCAAAAATGCGAGCAGAAGCCCAGAACAACAATTGGGAATCTAACCCAAGCTCGGATTCAGAATACGGCTCCGTTGTTCCGAGAAGACGGGGCGATTACGAGCGAATTGCCAACCCAGAAACCTCTGAGCTTCATCCCGAGGATTTCCATCTGAACGAGGATATCAGTGTTAAACCTAACCAACCGGAAGACTCAAACGCTGCGCGCTCCTTCCCTGCTTTGACCGCCGGGCCTAGTAGCAACGCGCCCGGGCTGACGATCAACACTACGAACCTCAGCGACCACAGTCGCGGCCCGACTCACTCGCCTTTGAAGTCAGCTCCGCCAATTATAGTATCTATGGAAAATGATTTTCAGAAACCCCGAAGTCTGAGCCTAAGTCAGAATGAAAACGTCCAATCTTCCCGAGGAAGAGCATCCCCAGCTCAAAGCCATTAAGGTGATTGGAACTTCTTAGCCACCGATACAGCCTCCTCGACGCTCCTCTCTGGCTATTGTTATTTACATCCCGAATTGTCATGGAGCTCGTACGTGATGTCAAAATGTGTTCGGGCTTCAATCCGCAAGCCTTGAGCGCATATCTGAGTATTTACGTGCTCAATCCCTTTTATTATTTCGGCGGCTATTGTCCTGATATCCCGCGGTTGGTCTGATTAAAGGCACATGCCCCTTTTGAATCCCTACGCATATCGGCAAACACGGATCCGGTATAGATATCTGATTTATATGAGAGATACCATGTCGTCTTCATTGGTTGCCCACGACAGAGAGTTGTCGCATTTTACGCAAATAATGCTTGTGTGGGTTTCTGGTGTTATATATACAAAATAATACCCATTGATTAGTTAGAAAATTAATCAGCATTGCGCTGCAATGAATAAGATTGCTGTGCAATAACTGGTGAAATTTCGATTCGAGCTATTCTGCATTTAACATTGTAGTATAGAGAGCAAAGGATTACTGGCTTTAGTACCTAGCCAGGTAGTTTTGGCGTTGCTCGCCATCTATTTGAATGCACAAGTAGGAGTAGCTAGGGGGTATCTGCAGACTAGAGTCCATACAAATGCACGCAAACTATGATATGCAGGGGTAAATAGAAAAAGAAAAAGCATCAGGTAAAGAGGAGCCACCTGCAAACATCGGCCCACTCCACATTGAGCTCAGTTCGCATCATCTCCATCTGATCTCAACAGCTCTGGCATCCCTCGTCCTCACTGTCAGTATCATCCTTCTTCTTCTGGCTCGCTTTGCGTTTTCCTTTGCTATTATTCATCATCTCCATCAGCGTTTTCTGCTTCCCCTCACCCTTGGTCTTTTTCTTCTCTTCAGTCTCTACCTTCCGTTTATATTGTTCCATTTGCTTTTCGCGCGTTTCTCGTCCTTCCTCGGAGAGCTTGGTCTCTAAGGCACGAAATTCTGAGCTGTCGGGGTCCATACCAATTAGGGATTCGAGGAGCTCTATCTCCCGAGCCCAGACGGAGAAATCGGGGACTGGCGTTGTTTTGGTCTTCTTCGCTAGCATCTTTTTGGTTGGTTTCTTTGGTTTGATTTCGGAGTCGCTGGCTCCTTCATCGGCATCTTCTCCATCGGCCTTGTTGGTAGTGGGGGTTCGGTCGATTGGAGTCTCTAGAATCATGGGTATACCCTCGAAGCGAGGCTCGTTCATGACGTTGTGGAAGGCTCTTAGGCCTAGGAAGCCTGTTCCGATATTTGCGTGCAAGTCGCGCTTGCTTCCGCCGGGTGCTTTGGAGTCGTTGAGATGGAGGGCACGGAGATGCTGGATACCGATTAGGTCTTCGAATTCTTTCAGAAAAGCTTGGAAGCCGGTCGGTGAGACGAGGTCGTATCCTGCCGCGAAGCTGTGGCATGTGTCTATGCAGATTCCGATGCGGGGGTGGAATTCTTCAGGGATCAAGGCGAGGAGGTCGCGGAATTCCGAAAGAGAGCCGCCGATTGTTGAGCCGTGGCCGCACATTGTTTCCAAGACGGGTACGACGGTGGATGTAGCGGAGAGGGCGTTGGTTAAGGCCTTTGCAAGCCGTGCGATTGCGCTGGGAAATGGAGTTTTGTTTGCGCTCCCAGGGCTATTTGAATTAGTTGTCGGAAGAGTGTAGGTAAGACGGGAAACTTACTGAAAATTATACAGCTGGATCCCAAGGGCTTCGCAGCGACGTAGGTCGTCCAAGAATGCGTCATAAGCTTGTTTTGCTTTTCCTTTATCTTCCTGTGCCAGGTTTACCAGGTATGAGCCGTGAGGGAGCACATATCTTTGACAAATTAGCATACTGTGTTCATATAAGTGTAATATATTATTAGTAATAAATAGACGTACTTTGCCGCATCATAGTCATGCTCCTTGCAAAGCTTGCGAAAGTTGTCTCTGTGTTCATCCTGAAGCGGAGGGTTGTCCCATTTCCTCTGGGATTTCAAGAAAAGGGCAAAAGCATTACCACTGAGTATAATTAGCCACGGAGATTCCAGGGCCGTTTGCCTGTAGGTAGGGGGGAACTGACCCAATGTGCTTGCTATTATTCACGGCGTTAAAGACACCTAAAGAAACCAGGGGCAATAAGCTTCAGAGCTATGATAAAGAATCAATGAGACATGGAATCTTACCTCCTGCCGCGCTCACATGAGCTCCAACATGCATGCGCAGACCCTGGGTCCGAGCCCTCAATGGCATGGTTTCAGCTGCCTGTTCCTTCTTGGATCTTCTCCTCTTCGGGGCCTTTGTAGCGGCCTCGGCTTGACCCTCTATCTCATCCTTGACCTCAATGGAGTCCTCTTGTTTCACCTCTTCCTCAAGCTCTTCCTTAGTGATGACCGTAGAATTTCCAGGCTGATTCTGAACCTTTATTGTTCGCTCTTGTAAATTTTGAGCTTCGCCCTTGACTTGCACTCTCGCCGCCTTAAATTGTGGACTGGAGGGCGTAGCTAGAAGTGGTTCCGTCGGCTTGATACGTTTCGACTGCCGTCGCGGAGGAAGTAGTTCGTGGTCCTCTTCCAGTTCTCGTTTGTTGGTTGCCGTTTGAAGCTCAGTGGGGATAGCACTCTGCGCAGCCTTTCGAGCTCCTCGAGGAGGCATTGCAGAATACCCTCAAGATGAAAGAGTTTGCGAGGATGATCGTGCTAGATGTCTTGGGACAAAATTTAACCTATTTGCCAGTGATCGGTATAATAACTTGATAAGTCGGCATCCAGACTTGAATTCGCCGCAGTGGGGGGAACACGGTCTGATTGATGGTCGCGTTACTGAACGCGTCGTCGTCTACTCAGATATCGAAAGTTTGAGATAACCGCGCTAGATTTCTGATTGAGCTCAAGCGGTTAGACGTACTATTACAACGCGTTTGAGCAGATGAATTGCCTGATGTTGGATAATAATCGGCGAGGCATCTCAGTCGAGATCGAACTTCAATATTTCCTTATCGAGAACTGAGATCATGTGATCCATCACTGTAGCAACGGAGCAACGAAGCACGTGTTTATCGATAAACTCGAAAATAAACCTAACGCCAGCTGGGTCAAGAAAAGCTTCACGAACTCGACCGCTTCAACGACTATCGACCCAGCCAACTGCCATCCAAATTTTCAAGGAAAGTTCCACGCTATCTGGCTGAATCCTAGGATCGACAATTACAAAATCCGCGCCTGACCTCTCTCATCAAACACGTTCGCCGCCATGGCGGCCTCCAGAGATTTGATCAACTTTGACATCATTGAGGGCCAGAAGGAAAATATCCAGTCTTTACCTGGCGGCCGGTCTGCCAGGGACTTGGCCCGTATTTTCTCTCCGCGCGACTCTAACGACAAACCGTCATCTCCATCCCCAAACGATACAAGGACGCTTAACGACGCTATCCGACAAGAATATGAGGCTGAATTGCAGGCCATTGGAGAGTCAGACGATCCTCTCGACATATATGACCGCTATGTGAAGTGGGCATTGAACGCATACCCCTCTGCACAGGCAACTGCCGAATCCGGTCTCCTACCGCTACTAGAACGTGCGGTCAAATCATTCCTATCATCACCCCATTACAGGGACGACCCGCGCTACCTCCGATTATGGCTTCACTACATTAGGCTCTTTTCAGACTCGCCACGAGAAACATTTGCATTTATGGCACGGCACCACGTTGGGGAAGGGCTAGCTTTATTCTATGAAGAATTCGCTGCTTGGCTTGAAGGTGTGGGAAGATGGACACAGGCGGACGAGGTGTATAGACTTGGTATTGACCGAGAAGCACGTCCCGCTGAACGACTAGTGCGAAAATACAGTGAATTTCAGAGGCGCTATGAACAACATACACAGGACAATGGACCTTCATCACCAGCACTTCCAGCAGTTCGACCCGCACTAGCCGTCAAAGTTGACCCATTCGCCTCGACTACCGCCGCATCCACAGATTCGCAGTCGGAGCGTCCAAGTTCAGGAACCGCAAGTGCACCTAAATCAAAATCGGGGAAGACAAAGATGGCGATATTTACCGATACAGAGCCCGTGGCGAGCCAGCCTGCCCTTGGCGGACAAACTAAAGGTTGGGATAGTATGGTGTCAAGGCAAGACCGACGCAAAGAGAATAAGGTGGAGGCGAAACCATGGGCTGGACAGACCTTGAAAGCTGGGCGGAAAGCTGCACCGACGGAGAAGTTAGCAGTTTTCAGGGACGAGGTAAGTCGAGCGATTCATCAATCTCCTTTTCTCTGATTTCCGTATATTTACGATCATAGGACTAATTGGTGGCATGAACCTGGATTGGTTTATTTTCATGTATTCAGTCAAAATCAGATTTACCAGTCAAAGAGGAAATCCAATCCAAACCAGTTCCAGAACACCGTGTAAGGGAAGCGATAAACCCACGTACAGGAAGAAGGGAGCGAGTCTTTGTCGATCTTGATGCAGTATACCCTGATTACAAGAACCCAAACATTGAGGTTAGCTTTGAGGAACTGAGAGCTATCAGGCGTGACTGGATGGACAAGGATTGGCGTCCCCAGAAGGAGCCTCTCAAGCAGATCTCTGGCAACGCCACCCAAGCAGAGCCAAGTTCACTCAAGCTGGGCGGGCGTGAAGTTGACAAGGTCCTCCCAGACCAGTTCCAGCACAAGTTAACCTTTAAGGATACAGATGATCATGCTCTGAATCAACCAATCGAGTCTGAGAAGGCCCAAGATGTGAAGGCTGGAAAAGCACGAAAATTGAAAGTCCGTGAAGTGAAGGCTGAAACACAGACAAGTAGGAATCGTCCATCCCTAACTTTCGTACTTGTCGCTGTGATGCTAACTAGTGTAAACAGTCAAAATGAAGTTCGATTCCCCATCGGGAAGCAAGATCCGCCGTAAGAGCACTGCAGAGCCAACGATGACAATCCATACACGTGCTGCCACAGACGAGATCTATAGCATTTTTAACCAGCCTTTAAAAGCAGAGACCGATATTGCGGCGGAAAGCAGTGACTTTGACGACGATGACTACACTAGTGCTGGAGAAAGTACGGGGACTGGGCGAATATCTGCCGCTTCTAGCGATTTCGGGGATGATACATTCCACAAGTCATTTGACGCAGGTGACGGTGATGAGTTTGACGATAACACTCGTGCTGAAAGCGTTGTTGATGGCGAATGGACTCAGTTTTCTGCTGCCGAACTTGGCTCTGAAACAACTTCGTTTCATTCACAGCGTATTGACCCAACACAATCACCAACACACGATTCCAAAAGTGATAATACAGAATGTGTTGGCTCTTCACCAGCAGCTGATAGACCTCAGAGGCAGAGGTTCGTTCCAGAGATGCCAGAGGACTATGCAGCACCTTCCGGTCCATATCGAGACCCTGTCGTGGTCGCTCAAAGTCGCCTACCCTTCATGACACCAATCGTGGAGCGCACCGAGCACTCCTTTCCATCGATGACCGCAGCTCGAAGCAATATACACAGCGCGAAGACTCCTTCACGGAATGTGCTGAATCCAACAACGACACCTGGCATGCCGCAAATGGGAAACTTTCTTTCCAGTCCCCTTCCAGCCGAAACGCCGTTCCGTGGACAAACCCTACACGGTCTAGAAGATATTGTCGAAAGCCCCAGCGCAAATAAAGCATACTCAAGTCTCAGGCTAACATCCCCTGTAAAGGAAACCAGCCATCAGGGGGTGATTATAAAGGATACAGTATGCAATCCCATCGACAGATCGCTTCGCGACACCATCCTTCAGGCTTTGCAATCCACTCTCGCAAGGTATCCCGGCTACCATGCCCATCCCGAAGCTGAGACACATTACGCCCCCGAGATCGAGAAGTACATGAAAAACAGTAGCAAGCGTTCCAGAAGTGGCGGCGAGGCGGCCTTTGACGTACCTATTATCGACCTTCCGGGGGCGGCGAGGAGTTATATCATTAGACGCGAACTTGGGGCTGGAGCCTACGCTCCAGTATATCTGGCGGAGAGTATTGATAGTCTGTCTTCTGACTCGGACATGGAGTCTACCGCCAGTAACAGCGCCGACTCCGGTGATGCCAACAGTTTGACACGGTGGAAAGCGGCCCGTTATGGCTTCGAGGCGATCAAGTTAGAAGTTGGCCCACCTAATGCCTGGGAGTTCTACATGATCCAAACCGCACAAGACCGACTTGGCCAGCTTCCACTGCTTTCACGCACAGCGGACAGTATCATACGTGCGCATGAGCTGCATATTTTCAAGAGTGAGAGCATTCTTGTCGAAGACTACCGAGCACAGGGAACCTTGCTGGATCTTGTGAACCTTGTCCGTAACGAAGGGATCTCAGGTCCCGCCACCGGGGAAGGAGGGTTAGACGAAGCCCTCGCGATGTTCTTCGCCATCGAGCTTTTCCGCACCGTCCAAGCTCTCCACACATGTAATATTCTACATGGTGACATCAAAGCCGACAACTGCCTCATCCGCTTCGACGACAAACCAACCCAACCCACTCTGGATGACTACTCTTCAGATCCCCGCGAGGTATACTACTCTCCCAAGGGATCATTCGGCTGGCAAAACAAAGGCCTCTCCCTCATCGACTTCGGCCGTAGCATCGACATGCGCGCCTTCCACCCTTCCGTGCAATTCATCGCAGACTGGAAAACAGGCGAACACGAATGTCCCGAAATCCGAGAAATGAGACCTTGGACTCACCAAATCGATCTCTACGGCCTCGCTGGCACTATCCACGTCATGCTCTTTGGCAAATACATCGAGTCAGTCGCTACCGATACAACCAGAAAGACCTATCGAATCCGCGAGCCCCTGAAACGATACTGGGAGCGCGATATCTGGACCGACGTCTTTGATCTCCTTCTTAACCCCACTGCGGAGCGATGGGCTCAAATGGAGCATCCGTCTCAGGAACCAACGGCCACCCCCACAACACTCGTCCTAAACTCAATGCAACACCTCCGAGAGAGAATGGAGGCTTGGCTCGTTGTTAATGCCGAGAAGAAAGGCCTTGGTCTTCAGATCCGGAAGTTGGAGGCTATTTTTGCGGAGAGGAAGAAGAGGCTGGAGAAGGTTTAATCTCTGCTTCTCTTCCCCATTCCTGCCTTTTCTGATTTGGTATCTCCGTTCCCTCGTTATGAGCACCCTCTTCTCTTCTCTTACCTCCCCTCCTTTGCACAGTCACCTCATTCTTGTAATGATTTGTTTTATCATGCCACAGCATACATCCTGCGTATACCCCCTTTCTTTAGCAATCTCCGGCGTTTTTCTTTTCTTTCCTTCTTTTGTTACTTTTCTTAGTATTTGTCTATATTACAAGAATATACGCTTTTACTTCAATTTTCGCTCGTCGTACCTCACTTTAACTTGGGCGATCTCGTCTACTCTACACTCGCGATTGCGGGAAAGAGATCAAAGGATTAGAAGTGAAGATAAAGTATTCAAATTCAAAGTCATAGCACTCAAGTTTATATCGCGACATTGAATCATGATATCATGGCATCATAGCTGCTGAACTCACAAAACAAGTCAAGTTCATCCAAACGAAAGCCAGAGCAAACAAACAAACTGAGTGGGAGGAGCGGGAGAAAGAAAGTAGGTGAAGTTTTTAAAATAAAAAAAATAAGAAAAAACAGATTTCACGAGATGATGAGAACAGAGGTAGATAGATGGTCAAGAGATATCAAAATTCTTGCAGATCTTTTTTGGGGTTCAAGATGTTGAGTGGGAAAAAAAAGAAAGAAAAAACGGTGGGGCAAAGATTAGAGGCAAATCAGAAGATTGCTTCAACAGACAAGGTAAATACATTACATGTCTGACATGCAGGGCAGGCAGCACAGACAAATGTCCGGCGCAGGTTGGGTTCAAAGCTGCAAAGTGTAAACGCGCGCTTGCAAGGTGGATAAGCAGCATCATTTCATCTATGTTGGTCGTTTCATTCAATAGCAGCATTGCTCCGTTCCAATCATCATATATGGCGCGACGTCTGGAGCTCGTCGTGGGTAAAGAAAAGGAAAATTCGAGACTGTAAGGAAAGATAGAGAGTGGGTATTGCCGGAGCTAGGTCCTGAAGCAGATAGACAAGGGGAAAAGAAATGGAAATGGAGCGAAGAGAAGCTCTCAGCGGCGGGCCGCGCATGTTTTTAAGGGGGGGAGTTTATTCCAAAGGTTTTGCGGCGCTGCCCGTTCGGTGGGCTTCATGAGGATTGTTCAAAGAGTGGTGGTGGTGGTGCGGCGGGCACAAGCCAACATCGAAAGTCCAAATGGGAAAACAAGGCTCGAGAATGAGAAACTCTGGAAAGCAATGTCTAGTCCAGATCGATGTCTTTGGAGGTGCCCTAGCAGCCAATGCGGATTCGGTCGAGGCCAAGAAAGAATGAGCGTGGGTCGACTGTTGAAAAGGAAAAAATGAATAATAGGAAAATATAGTCAAGCAATCTGTACCAGCCACATCGGATGAGGGAGGGTACGGATCCAGACTCGCTCATGTCGCGCCAATGTTCATAAGCTGCAACTTTTATAATCAATCAATCATATGCGGATTTCGTTTTTCGAAATCATCATTCTTTAGCGCAAGATGCTCTTTCTCTTTCTGTATTCTTAAAATGTCGTTAGTTTCGTGTCGTCAATGCCGTTGCATATCATCATTTCCGCGTAAATGGCTTCAAATGTCACACAATAAATCAGTAAACGAGGGTCACAATCGCTGGCACCCCGTTGCTAACGAGCCTCCGCAAAGTAAACGCTCTCCGCGAATCTCCAGTGCGCAAGAGCTTGGTACATTCGCACCATCTATCGCCTCGAGTAAGGCATATTCAAGATCTGCCTTCGGATACGTTCGGCGTCCGAAATGCCTTCCTCCGTCGGGTCATACGGGGGTCCGCTCGTGGTAGATTGAGTTCGAGAGGGCGCGTGTTGTGCCAATGACCGGAACCGAGGAAGTGCACCGCTAGCAAACGGATCGGAGAGAGACGGCGTATGTCTTGAAATTCTTCCCGGTGGTGCGGTGCGCCTAAATCCTTCCATCTTGAAAGGAGAGCCTAGTCGTTTGATATTTTCACCGCTCAAATTTAGAAGCGGGTTAAGCATAGGCTTCTCTGTTGAAGGACCTTCTCCATTACGAGATGAAGACGACGGTGGGGAGAACAGCTGGTCAAGACCCTTTGGCGTGACCGCTGCACTCATGGTAGCTCCGCGATTCCGAATCCGCACACGACGGTGGCCAATATCGTTCAGCTTTCCTTGCCGGAAAAGCTCCTCTAGGTTGCGCTGAGTCTCTTCCTCCGTTGGTGGCTCGGTAGCCACATTGGCGGTCGGATTATTGTTATTATTGATCCAATTTGGAAGAGAGTCCATGCGGGGAGGAGATCGCAAGCGTAAGCCAGTCACATGTATAGTCTCGCGTCGAGCTCGGGGGGTGTGACGCTGCTGTCTTTTCTTTACGTTGTTCGGGCCCCAGGTATGGTAAGAAAATGGTGATCCGAGTCGCGGCACCAGTTCGCTTCCGTCAAAGCTGGAAGACTTGGTTGGCAGTGGGTCGTCCAAGTCACCACCGTGACTACCGGGGATTTGTGGAAGAGACAGCTCAGTGCTTCTGTCCGGTACCGGATCTTCAGCGGCTAGTTGAGCCAATGGGCCAGGGACAGAGCTTGATACAAGAGAGACGCCCAAATCACGAGTCGCGTAGGCAGTCGAGGTGTTGACGGGGGCATTAACTCGGGGTGGTGCATCTGAGGGCCGCGAGAAAAGATCCAGAAACGGTGTTGGGCTGCGAGACTGCATCATCCTTTGGTAGTGAGGAGCAATAGAGAACTTCCTCTTGCACAGAAATTTCAGCCTTCGTCGGGTTGAAGCTTCAGATTTGGGCCAAGAGGGTTTTGGCGCATGATCCCTGGCAGTTGGGGTGGAATCACCACTCTGAGGTGCGGTGTTGGCGGAGGTGAACTGCTTGTCAAGTCGAGTCCATTTCTTTTCCCAACTTCGTTTTGCTTGCCGTGCCACTCTATGGGTGACACCGAGAGGCGGGATACTACCGGGGGTCATTTTGAAAGGTGTGATTGTGGGATCTTGGATGTATAGTTGGTAGGTATTCCACAGGTGGTTATCCATATCCACAGTCCACCGCTCTTTTGTTTTTGTGTGTTTTTTGATACTTGCGGGTAGTGGTGACGTATCCGCTGTTTGTTTCGGGGTGAGTTCAATATAGAAGAATGGATCATAGTTATCGCTTTCAGTACTCGTGCAGCTTCCGCCAACCGATTGTCGTGAGCTAAATGTTTCAATTGAGGAAACTGAGGAGTCGGACGCATTCGAGCAGGCCGAACCGGGGCGTTGGATCGCTTCTCCAAATGCCCGTGGGTTCCAGGTGGACCACGAACTCGAAGACTCCGCTTCTATAGGGTCCGGGCGGATCTGGGCCGGCGGGGTCTTCAGGGCTACTCGAGCACGAGGCGGTACGAGAAAATGGTCATTTGTTAGGGACCCCGTGGTCTCAAATTGGACTGCAGAAGAGTCACGAGCGGGAGGAAACTCGATAGAAGGTAGAGGCATATCCGGTGCGACAGGGTTAAGGGCGCTGAAGTCATGACTGGCCTGACCGAAGAGATCTGTCCCTGACCGGACGCGGGATGGGCGAAGGCGCGAGCTGGAATGCCGAGGCGGTGGAGGCGGCGCATCCAGCTGTATTGAAGCGCGCTCTGGGGTTCTAGGTTCTCCAGCAGAAGGATACGTAAAGTCCTTGGGCAGAGTACGCGACAGACCATGCGGGCGGTCGGCCATGGTGTGCCACGTCTCGTGCGGCTCCATGGCGCGAACAGTCGGAGAGCGCGGTTTTGGTTGTTCGGAAAATTCGTTACGCTCTATGCCAGCATCGCTTCGCCGATTCAAACCCTCTTGTAACTTCTCGCTAACAGCCTTTCTCCAGTGATGTATTCCACGCCTCAAAGCTTCTCTTCAGCCGAGTGTATGCGCGAGTGGTGTCGAACAGTAAACCTAGCGCGCTAAAACTGGTGTCCAATTTATTTGTTTGGTCCAAGGAGACAGATCGTCCAGGTAGATCGACGTAGTATAGGCGTGTTCTCGGAGATCGTAAAGTCGTAAACTAGGAAAGCAGCAAAAGAAAGATACAAGGAAACACAATCGTCAAGATGCGAGTGGTCGGACAGGTAGAAAGTGATCGAATTCGTGTAAACGTCGATGCGACGAGCGGCTGTGCTTTGCGAAATGCGACAGTGGTGCTTGTTCAGAGATATCACATCGAACGGGTTCTGCGCTCCGTCGGACAGCAAGTCAGAGTAAGGGAGCCGGACCCGTCATTGAGGCACGAAAACGCCAGACCAACACAAAGGAAATGGAAGAAAACACGAGGGATAGGATCGCACGAGCGTGACGCTCGTAGAAGGAAGTAACGCCGGAGCGGTCGGAGGAGGTTGGGGATGGAGAGAATGAAGAGAATGGACGAAGTTGGTGGAGGAAGATGGCCAGACGCAGACGGGCGACACGGGCGACACGGGGACTCGGTGGCGCCTCAGTTCTCAGGCTCTAAACCCGCCCAAGCTCACTGTTTAGTGTTTAGGCTTGTCCGCCCAGTTCCACCGGCGGCAGCGATGGATAAATTGGATATCCTAATCGCTAAACAACCCATACATTCCAGACCCAGACTGGAATGCGGGATGACCCAGAACCTCGTGTCTCGTGTCTCAAGCTGGATTCTGAACCCCCATCACCAGCAACGATGGATTCCATCCACGAACTCCGGTAAAGTTGAAAATCGGGGGCTGGTTCAACCGCCTCACCGCGCCGCCCAACGATCCCTCGACGACAAATCGCGTTGATCCCGATGGAGCCGTTAACGTTGTTCCTTTTGAGATGACCGTCAAAGTTTCGCTGCAAGGGTGAGCCCCCCGCTGCACAGTGCACATCAACGCTCATCTCATCTTCAGCTGCTGAGCTGTGCTTTCTTTTTCTTCATTTTTACCTGGAGTCATCTGGTGACTGCCCAGTCGAGTCCAGCCACAGACTCTTAAATTTGGACCGATTCAAGTGTGACCACTGCTATCACTCGAGGAATCTGCATCCACGGAGGGATCGCTCGTCCATACAGAGCCCATTCTTGCACGGGCCGTGTGATCAGAATGCCAGCTTTTCCTTCCAGGTACTCCAGGTCAAATTTTTCGAAGTCTCGCCCTTAGAAGCATGCTAGCACGCCTGGTGGACTGGGCGTGCATTAGCTTGCTAACCAACCTGACTCCACGAGCCCACGTAGAGTTGTACTGAGGAGACTGGAGTGCTTCGAGCGAGATGTTGAATCTGACGATCAGGTACAGATGGGAATGGGGACAGAGAACTTTCGACGTTAGAAGTCTACAGTCTACAGCCAACTTACAATGAATGTCGAAGATCACGTACGACTATATTTCCTTCGCTGCTGGAAATCTTTGTTCTTCTTTGTGTCGCACTTTCTGCTTTGGACGTTCCGCTTCGATGCCTCGCTTACTGCCGGTGGGTCCAACGCGTCAAGGCGGGGTAGACGCGTTGCAACACGTCTGAGACGCGATCCGCGCGTCTGGTAACTTACGTCAATTACCGTATCAACGCGTGATTCCTTGCTGAACATCCCGTGACCGTCTTGCAAGACGTTGAAGCCCATGAACAATGGAATTGGAGACGCTCAGTCTTATGAGCCGTGATTCATCCTGCAGGAACCCCCAAATCGCAGAACTCAAACTTGATGCCAATCCGTGACCGCTCCCCTATTTTTAGCCAACCTCATCTTGCAGCGCTGTCCTACACACCTGCAGTCGTTCATGCTCACTTGACTTGGGCCGCGGGCGTTTCTCAAGAAGCTACCGCCACCAGAAAGCAGTGCGGTCGAAGTCCCGGAGTCACTGTTGGCATTAGCTATCCCAATAATCGATGCCTCTATAGTAAGCTCACAGTGAACGCAGTCGGGGAACCTTCGTTCAATGCTCTGGATGCTCTTGCGTATTTATTGACTCTCAACGCAGTCGACCTGCTTCCACTAACCCTGGGTCCTGAGCCTCCTGGCCCCATCGCTCCATTGTCCCTCAAGTTATCCACTCAGGAATGTTCCACAAACTCGCTGCTACATTCAGTGTCACACCCACCATAGTGACCCAGCTAGAGCCGCAGTCCACTTGACTCAGAAAGCCAATGGTGGCATGCAAGGCGAGGGTTTCGGAGGCCGGAGACGCACCTTGTAGTCGCATACCGAAACTCAAGCCCCAGCTTGATCTCATCCATATTACTCAGTATGCAGCGGGGATCCTTGCAGATTGGGAAGCAGCGTCTTACTATAGGAGGCAGTTCATGCTGGCGATTTCCAAGATTAGGCTACGCCGCTACCGCAACACGATCATCGCCACAGCCTCTCCTTGCAGGATTTGCTGGCTTACCGGGAGAGCATGAGAGCATGAGAGCACCCATGCAACCCAACCTTGTCCTCAGAAAGCTACGGCAAGGTCATCAATTCGACTTGGCACGTGTACTTTCTCGATAAGGTACCAGCTTGAACTAGGGTCTAATACTTATCCTTATAGTTGCCCCAGCGTGAATATCAGTGATAGGGATGGTGAGTGCATTATTAGTGAGACCACTGTCAACCTTGTATGGATTCTGAGGTCCATCAAAAGCAGTGCAGCTCCTACAGATCGTAGTGCTATTATAGTTTATATTGATATCTGGTTGTATCATATCCTGTGTGCCGAGTAGCGGTGTGACCTAACTTTTTGTAAGCCAGATTTTTCTTGACGGTGTACGAAAACAAGCCCAGCTCCTATCGAGTGTCCTATCCAAGCTTTGGGTTCGGAAGATCTTTGGTCTGATCTCAAGAGTTACCTACCCGAACCTCGACTAAGTAGGTTTCATTTAGATTAGATTTCTACTACGGTTTCTATTTACTGGTCAGTATTCATCAGTCCCCGATCTACAATTATAGTATCATCCATCCATTCATCCATTATCCCGCCATAGCAGAACCTTCGCCCCGTTCTTCACGCAGTAGACGCTGCCTCTCAGGTCTCCAACATACACCTCCCCATTGGCCCCCTGTTTAAGCCCAATCGGCTCATTGAAGTGAGATTCCAGGTCCTGCTTTTTAGCATACAATTCCCCAGGTCACAGCGATCTACTCCGATCCATGCGATTCAACGAACATCATATCGGGTGCTCGCCACGGTTAGTCCAATACAACTGCTGCGATTGCTGGTTTGGTTCAAGATCAATCGAGAACAACAGCTCAATGTCAGTTTGATCCTCAGTCGTTTTCCCAAAAGGGCAGGCTAATACCAGTACGGAATATCCAGTCTCGGCCTCTTGCTAGCCGTTTTTGTGTCCAGAATATACCCCCGTGTATATATCGCCTCGTTAGTGCTTCTTTCCTTTACTATTTTGTTCCCGATCTACATCATACTCTCCGGCATCCCGATATGTCGTGGCTCGTGCAAACTTCGGACGAACCACTCGGCATCCCGTGGGTCCATCCCGCATGCTCGAGTCGCAATCTTGTAGCAATCATAGAATCCAGGCCAGATATAAACGCAGTGGTTTCCAGCTGGTATTGCTCTCATCGTATCTAACGACAAGCCCGGTTATTGACATTCACAATGAGAATTCCCATCTGCAGCGTAGTTTCTACTCGGTCGGGGATGATATCGTCATGACATATTGCACTTGACATTGACTCTCACTGGGAGTTTGAGGTCCTTCAATTCGCTGAGGGACTTCCCCCTTCATGCCGAAATGCTGTTAGGTATGCCACCTGCTTCTGTGCCTCTCTACAGAGTAGTAGGGAAGAAATGAGAGACGCACTAGACCACGCCAGGAATCCCCTTCCATACCATCTAGGTAACCATTAAGACCACTAACATGGGCAAAACAATATATCAAACGACAGCCTTGCAGCTACCTGTAATCCAAGACACGTCAGCCGTTGGGCCGTAGTACAGAATCGTGTGATGCCAAGACTGCCCAATGCGGAGGCGGGGAAGCTCGCAAGGGCAAGGGCAGCTTGCCTCACGCCACTCACCTTTCCTCCCTTTTTATACGGATCTCCTTTCGTTATATATTAAGCTCGCTTGGGCTATACGAGGAGCTCCTTTGGCAGGATAGTGCCGTCTGGTCCTCTCACATAGCCGCAGAGCAACCCGACCGAGTCTTTCTTCTACTTCCTCCGTATCCATTATCAACATGGGTGACTCGGGTTCAGGTGGGCACCTACCCAGCACACCAGTACCGGGGGATCTTCCTTTATCGCCAGCAGACTCGGAGGAAATCTCTGTGCTTGTAACAGGCTTCGGCGTGAGTCCATGCTTTTCCTCACTTGGTTTAATGGCAATATCACCCAATATCTAACTCTCCCTAGCCGTTCAAGTCCAATTTAGTCAATGCATCATATCTGATTGCGTCGTCCCTCCCTTCGTCCTTGTCCTTACCTATAGATTCATCTGATGGGGTAGTCGCGGCCCGCCGAATCGCAATTCATGTTCATCCCTCTCCAGTCCCGGTCGTATACTCCGCAGTCCGAACAGTGATACCAGCCATAATGGAGGACTACGTCAAAACCCACGGTCGATATCCCGATATTGTGATCCACATAGGTATCGCCGCGACGAGGAATTACTACTCGGTAGAGTCGAAGGCCCATCGCGACGCATATAACATGCCAGATAACCTCGGACGAGCAGGGTACGAGGATGGCGAGAAGCCATGGAGGGAGCTGAAGCTACCTCACGTTCTGACGCCTGGGCGCAGTGACCCCGCGACTGAGCCGGTGGTGAAAGTAGACCTCATGTCGCAAGCAAATCTGATTCCTCATCCACCGGACAATGAGTTCTTGAAGTCATGGCAGGCGCTTGCTCCGTCAAATGCAGACATTCGGATCTCAGAGGACGCTGGCCGGTATCTCTGCGAGTTTATTTTCTACATGAGCTTATCATTAGCTCTCCAACAAGGGCGGGACAGAAGCGTCGCCTTCTTCCACGTTCCCTCCTCTTGCCGCGATGAGGACGTTGAAATCGGGAGAGGGGTTGCGATTGGGCTGATCAAAGCTTTCGTCGACCGTTGGGTTGACGGGAAAGAATAGCACGTTGATTTATATACTTAATTGAGGTTCTTATAGCGATACGCATGATTAGGTTCTGGGCCATTATGGCGTTTTATCCACAACCGCATACAGTGACCTTGGCTTAGCTCAACCTGGCAGCTTTTAGGATTCAATACCTCCTTATCATTATCAATAATTATTGTGTTTTGAGTGATGCAGGATCATAATTGTCTGCTATCATTCAGTGCTTCATTGTCCACTGTTTCTAACTTGTTAAGGCCTTCGCTAATGCAAGGTAAACCATCTATGACCATATACTATACAGTCTTGTTCTGTTCTCAAGGCTCCTAATCTTATCTCTTGAGTCATTTCTTGGCCCATAATAATACTTTGGAGTCTCCCCGCACACCACACGCATTCTTTCTTAAATATTAAATCACCACTCATGTGCACTCAATCATGATAAATCATTTCAGCACCTGTTTCAATTTCTCAAACAGCGCATCACTTCTAACATCACAATGACACCAATCCTCATTGCAGCTCTCCTCCTCTTCCTCGTATCAACCCCATTCCTCCACCGTCTCCTCAGGACCAAAAACCTCCGCACAGTCTTCAGTCTCAACCGCAAATCCTCCCAGAAACCCAGCGAAATCATCTCCATCCGCGTATACCCCATAAAATCATGCCGCGGATTCGAAACCACAGCGTCAAAACAATGCATGTCAGGTCTCGACCTTGATCGCCGTTGGATGATCGTCGACGCCGCAACCCACGTCTTCCTGACGATTCGGCAGGTCCCTGAAATGACCCTCATCAGGACAGGCCTTAGCCCTGATGGCGAGTCTCTCCTTCTCTCAACATCAACGCCAACGACAGAATTCGAGAAGGAGAAGGAGAAGACGAAGAAGAAGAAGCAGGAGGGAGATATCATCGCCATCCCATCTCACCCAGACCCAGCCTGGCTTAGCAAGCACACGACCCTCGCATCGGATATTAGCATCTGGGACACCGTTACAGATGGGTACGTCTACGGTCCTGAAGTCGGTGTGAACCAGCTATTTTCGAAATTCCTCAATCGTCCCGTCGTCCTCGTCTACAAGGGTCCTACGCCTCGGATTCTAAAGGGGAATGGGGATCCCAGACTCCTAGGTCGCGTTCAGGATACGAATTTTCCCGACGTCCTTCCTGTGCTTATTGCCTCGCAGGCGTCGATTGATGAGTTGAATGGACGGTTGACGGCCCAGGGTCATGAGGAGATTACGATTGAGCGGTTTAGGCCGAATATTATCATCCGTGGGAGGGAAGGGGAGGCTTGGATTGAGGATTCGTGGAAGACGGTGAAAATTTCGACGCCTGGTGGTGGTGATGCTAGGGAGGAGGGTTCTCTTGAGAAGGGAAATAAGGAGGAGGAGTTGATGTTTGATATTGTGGCGAGGTGTGGTAGGTGTCAGGTTCCCAATGTCAATCCGGATACGGCGTTGAAGCATAAGAAGCAGCCGTGGGATACGCTGATGAGTTATAGGAGGGTCGATGAGGGGTTGAAGTATAAGCCTTGCTTTGGGATGCTGGGGGTGCCCAGGGGCGAGGGGGAGGTGAAGGTAGGGATGAGGTTCGAGGTTTTGGAGGAGACGAGTGAACATCGATATATTACGGGTTTTTAGAATAATGATATGACAAGGGCGGGCCCGGGTTGTGATTCATGGTGCATTGGATCGTTTACTTGGTGGGTGAATGTCTGCATTTTACAATTCTATACCGGGGGATAGATTTTACTCTACACTCATATAGTATCAAACCCCTCCTCAACGAGGTACATGGCACTGGCCAGCGGCGCAAGTGCTCAATCAATTCTTCATCGCCCGACTCGCCGAGACACACCAATTGTTCCAATCTGTAAATAACCCAGGCTGCACATGACACTTCGAACTAAGAAGCTGGCTCTTCCTTGTCTCGCCATAAACATCCACAACGCCCTTAACAGCGTCCTTATCGTGCGCCGTCAACACTTTGACAACAAGCAAACTTGCCTGGCTACAACCCGACCCATGCGTCGGCGGCCCACTATGCATCGCCTCAGCATGTATCGCCTTCAACAGCTCCCAAGCAGGTTCGACCGAGTCAGATTCCAGACTCGGAAGCGACGCCCCCTTGCAGAGTTTCGTATACTCTCGAAGCACAGCATTAGCCTTATTGCTGATCTGCTTGGCCGACGAGCGCCGTGTGAGCCGCAACAGAGGGAGTATGAGATCCAGAGCAAGGATAGATGAGTGGCATTTTTTTACGTAAATCTCGAGAAGATCGAGCACGCGGTTTTTGAAATTCACCATTGTTTCCTTTGCGTCCTTTTTGTCTTGCTTTTTGCTTTGCGCGTCGCGCCGTGCTTTGAACACTTTTACGAGCTGTGTGTCGATTTCATCCATTTCGTCGTCGTTCATGTCTGCGTCAGATTCAGAGTCGGATTCGGATTCGTTGAGGTCCTGGTCTGCGCGGCGCGTGCCGAGGGCTAAGGCGAGTTTTGCTTCAAAGGCAACGATTTCGGCGGCGTCTTCGTCGTTGGTTTCTTCGTCGTTGTTGCCTTCGTCTGAGGAGGAGGCGGCGGCATCGTCATCTTCTGGGTTTACGACTTCAACGTCGCTGTCTTCTTCGTCCGCGTTTATGACTTCAACGTCGCTATCTTCTTCGTCGATGTCTATCATGTCTTCGTCTTCGTCTTCGCCGATGTCTTCTTCGTCATCTTGCTGGTCGAACATTTCTTGTTGACCCGCGAGGCTTTCTTTCGCTTCCAAGATCTATGGATAGCCAGGTTAGTTCTGAAGAGGAGAAAGGGTAGCAGGGCTTGTCATACCGAGGTCAAAGACTCCAACCCAGTCTCGGTGACGTTCGGAGCGAACGCAGTAAAGACCTGCTCGCTCATGCGACGGAAAAGCTGGGACGGCTTAGAGGCAAAACTCAGAAGGATTTCGACTAGGGCGTCTGAGGCTTCCGAGGTCTCTTCCTTCTTCGACTTCTTGTCGCCAAAAATCTTATTATAGCAGAAATCGAGTTCCTCTAGCATGGATGCGGCATCTGCGTCACCGTTATAGACTTGCAGGATGGTCATGGAGTAAAGCAGTTTGAATGCGTCGACGCCTGCTGCGGAGGTTCCCTTCTTTGGTATATCGTCAGTACAGAGTTAATTTAGAAATGCGTAGGATATGTGGTCTCACCATGCTTGACAGCTTCTTCAGCGCTTTGAAAGCACCCTTCACTGAATCTTTAAGAGCGTCATCCATGCTAACGATGAACTTGCCAAACTCCTCGGACTTGACCGCATCGCGGATCTTGCGGACAACTGCATACGGTAGTGTAGCAGCATGCTTCTGAGCAGCGATGATACTGTTGAGAGACGAATTGATTCTGCTGCGGAACAGTTCCTGGGTTTGCTGAGTGAACGGTGGCTGAGCACCGCTTTTGTCCTCTTCGCTCGTGAAATACGCGAACCGAGCGAATATGCACAGGATCCTCTCAAGCGCAGCCTCAGAGGCTTCATCTGCCGCATCGCTGGCGGACACGCGGGCCCGAACCATCGATAACAACAAGCCCGCCAGAACCTGCCGGGTTGATGCAGCAGACTTGCTGTCGGTTGTTCCAGGGGAGGCGACGAGTTTCTCAAAAAGAGGTAGAATAGTATTCAATGCGTCCAGGTTGGCCTCAGCCACGATCTTCTCCACTGTCTTTGTCTTAGTGATTTGGTCGAAGTTCACCGAGCCCGCGGAGCCCATGAGACCCTTGATAGATGCAGCGGCGAACTCTGGCTCCTTTGATACGCGAGCCTGGATGGCCTTCGCGGCCTTGACTGCCATCCGATGCAGGTATCGGTCCTCGACGGACAGTTGGTTCGTGAGACATCTGACTAGATTCTTCGTGAATACGAGAGAGGCCAGTTGCAGGCTGTGCTCGTTCATCACTTTGATAAATAGCAGGAAGCCCCAGTACTTCCGTTCTTCGGATGAAGCGGAGGCAAATAGTCCGTCTATGACAACTATGTTAGTTCCAAAAATAGTTCCTTGCTATGGTATCCATGAACTCACTATCAACGACTTCTGTCCAAAATTCAACGAAGCTAAGCCGGTTAGCTGAGCCCTTAGACTTCGACGATTCTTTCGGCGCGCTGTTTAAGCTAGTCAAGGCAGCATCCCAGGCAAAGTGAAGCTTCGAGTTCCACACGCCAGACGCCTTTGCACTTTTCTCGGCTTCACCCTCGGACTCGCCATTAGAAGACTCCTTCATAGCCTTCACCAACTGGTTTCTCTCTTTCGAGTCCAGTGGATCGTCATGTTTCCAAACTTTACTGGGGAATTTGATGCCAGGGAACCGGTCTTTAGCAGCTAGCCAGATCGCGACGCCCTCCGGCGTTCTCGACAGATCCTTGGAGCAGAGAATCTCAAGGGCAGTCTCCACAAGTTTGGCGTCCGCTTTCTGGGAGGAAAGGTCATGGATGCAACGATATACAATCCAGCCACACTCCTCCCTGATCCAAGGCTTCTTGTTGGCTAGTTCAAATACCAACTCTAGGACCTTGGTCCATTCAGAAAGTAAGGCTTTCGGGCTGAAAAGGATAGTGGACTTGATAATCGCCTCTGCACCGAAAAGCCGACCAAAATGATGATCTCTTTGTTCCTGTATCCAAGTCAATAAGTTGCGTCCAAAGTACAAAGCAGAAAAAGAAGTAGTAGGCAAACCAACCTGTCTCGACTCACCCCCCGCCCCATTCGAAACAGACTCCCAGATCCCCAACACACGAGGAACATCCAAAGAAGAAGTCCTATCCGCGTCCGCCGCAAAAACCTGAGAAAGAACCTCCGTCAAAGCAATCGAGAATCCAATTCTCGCCGCCTTCCGACTACTACAGAGACCCCGGAAGAGTCTCTGCAATGTCTTCTGGATTTGCTCATCCTCAGGACTCTTGTCCGGCGTGAACTGCGAGACAAGGGCTTGCGCAGCCTTCAGTCTAATTTCGTCATTTTCACTCGCGAGGTCTTCGTAGATCTCTACCAGCTTGGTGTTGACGTTAATGGGCTCACGACGCCGCTTTTTAGAGCCTGCGAAGTGAGGCGCCATTGTTGCGGATCGGATTAGGGAAAAAAAAAGCTGGTTGGACCCGTTTTCTTACTGAGTTTTTCAGTAGTTACAATGGGGTCCGTATGTTATTGAAGGGGAAAAAGTGCGGTTGTGAGCTTCAAGAAAGTCTAGTTCTTGAATTGAATCCGCGCTGCCGCGAAAATTTACGGAGTTTGAACTAAACCGGATTAGCGTTATCGGATTTGCGGCCTCAGGCGTCAAATTGCTGTTTTAAGAAGTGAGCTTCTGGTCGACTCAGCTCTACATCGCCTTCACACGCTTATATTACGTTAAATTTTAATCGAATCTTGAGAGGGATAGAAGTGCTAGTAATAGTTAACATGTGTTGACTTAGTTGAATTTATCATGTTTCAATTGGTTTGTCAAGTTAGTAGTGGGAGATATATTATCGGCGCCACTGTGAATATATATTGTGGGAGTCAGGAGTTGAAACAATCATCCAATTCGCGGCAGCTGCATGTTCCCTAATAATAAAGTCTATATACACTAGACACTACACATCAGAAGAAGAGACGCCCTAAAGATTTTATTTCCTATGGATCAGCGTCCATGAGGTATCCGGTAAACCCTGAACAAGGTTGGAACTGTGAACTAGGGACTATCTATGGTAGTTGATTTGCATTCAAATATAGTACAGGATTAAATGGATGGAAGCTATGGCGACTCGTATTATTTAGACCCAGACTCAAGTACAGAGCGAAATCTAGTGGAGATTGAGCTGGAATCATATACTTGTACACCAGCCAAGAGAAAATGAGCCGAGTAAATGAATAAAGGCCCAGCCTAGGCTATCATTCAAAAGTACTAAAGGACTTCTGTGGGAGCGTGGAAGGGAGCTGTTGGGCGTATGTACCACGCAGCACCGGATCGATCACCGAGTGGGAGTAGGAAATAACGCCACCGTCCGAGTATGCTCGTGCTGCCAGAGTTGAATGGATATTCGACAATGAGGCCGATCTTATAAGACTAAAGGGGTTGCTGCTATGCCAGCTTAGTACGTAGTAAATAAGTGGACTTTCTTCCAAATTAGACTGCGTCGTCAGTGGAATTTCAAAGTATGCCGTGTGCTTAGTGCTTACGCCCCCATTGACCTACAGCAGAGGTGAGCGAGTGATGGATACGTAGTAAGCAGAATCAAGGAGATACCCTATGCAGCAGCCCGATAGTTATCAGATAGCCAATGATCACGGAAAAGAGAGCCGTTGTCAGCCAAACCACACGATCCGAACATTCCTGGGATTAGTATTTCCAAGTAGCGGGATTTGCTTACGCTTAATACCCCGGCCGGGATAATTAAGCTCTTGGTAGGAATGCTCATTGCTCATCGGGTACGACTAGGTTTGACTGCCTAGCGAACTGCAGAATATCAATAGGCGGAATCCTAGCATATTTCTTCTCATTATAATGCCCACCAACCCCACAAGCGTACCTGGCTTTATCAAGAGATCCGTTCCTGGGTTGGGATTGCGGGTTCCCGAGCAAGGGCGGCATGTCTTGATGGATCCTTCCCGTTATTTCTGCAGAGAAACGGGGCGATTATCTTGAATCTGGGCTCCGTTGCAAGGGGTATGAAGGGGCTAAGTTGCGGATTAGTTCGGCTACTTGCTCAGCCCGGTATGGTTTAGGCTAGAATGAGGGCTGCTGTGGGATTGGTTTCTGTTTCGATAATAGAGCTGTATTTGGATATGTATCAATTTTAACTCTAGGGCTGTGTTCGACTGAACATCTTTGAAGCAGGGGGTTGAAGCTCCTCGATAGAGTGAAACCCATCCAACTCTAATACAGGACGCGCACTTGGAAGAGCTTGATTCTTGCGGTTCATTCGTCTGCCAATAAGCAGTTCCTTCACGGCCAGCCATAGGCCGAAATCTATTTTTAAGACCTATATTCTGTCGTCGCCATGGGATATCACGAATGTGGAGTGGTTTTGAGGGGTATGAATGTAGGTTACGGGCTTACCAGCGGACACATGGATGATAGAACCGAGTACCATCATTCACTGCTTGTTGAGCCAAATAATGCTATTGCTGGGGGATCGGAAGGGAGGGCTTAAAGAGCATACTATCGCGAGAACTCCAGTCTTCGTACCTAAGACGGGAGGAGTTTTATTCTTGAAGGGTAAGAAAAAGCATAGACAAGTATATTCGGGGCATGTCGTGATATTCTCCGTTAAGCTCTCGCTTTATTGGTCTTAAGGGCAGCGAGTCGAGTTCTTTGTTTTTAAGCTTGATGGCTTGAGGCGGAACTGAAGCTACGACGACTATGAATGGCATAGACAGTGAGAAGGCGTCCGTGTCTCGTGAGCAGGTAAAATGTAATGTTGAAACTCAAGACAACAGTCTTGTGAGGTAGATATGTATAAGCTCTACCTCCCCCACCCAGCATGGGTTGACATGTGAGCCAAGCCCTATTCAGGTAAGGAGCCATGACCGGAAACTTTGGAAAGCGAGGTTGTGGGATGGCCCAGGGCGGCCAGGGCCGGCTGAATCTGGTTTTCTGATTGATTTTTTCACTCCTAGAGGTCGCGAACAGTGCACAATCCAGTTCCAAGCACATGGGGAGGGAGTCGCCTCGATCTCGACCGAATACGACTCACGAGTACTAGTTCTGCAGATCTCTCCTCGTTGTTGACTCGACCAAGTCCACAGGGGCGGGAGGATGAGAAATTGAGGTCAAGTTCATGAGCCCATTCATCAAGTGACAAGCAATGAGCTAAGCCCGGCTAATTATCGACTATTGGTTTCTCCCATGGTCAGTTGTCGGTGGAAGGAGAATGGTCAATAATTCGCTCCCTGAGGGGATGCTTTTCTACTACTGAGGATGGAAAGCACGTGCGTGAACGGAGTCCGATACCAAAAAACGGTAACGGGCGGTAAGATACTCCGTACAAAGCTGAGACTGAGAGCAAAACTTTAGATAATGCGATCCATGGAACGGGGCTCACAGAAACTTGGAACCATCAGCTAATGCTACACGAGTCACAACAACAACAATGACGAGATAAAGTTGCAGATGAGGGTGACTGCAAGTGCAGCTGGGCGCTAAAATTGACCACATGGCCCAATGAGCCTGAAATACATGGCTGCGACCCCGCACATGTTCTGTTTGGAGTCTGACGTTCAAGCCAATCGCAGAGTTGCGTCTTATTATGATATCTGCAAGACATCAACGACAACAATCTTCGTCATTTTCGCCGAACAAAGAGCAGGAAAGATGTTTTGCGCTGGAGAGACGGCTAGTCTGACGTCAGCTTCACTGTCGTGCTGTTGAGCGTGGTTTGTCTGGGCAGTGGGCACCGGAGTTTTCCTTGGTCACTGAATCTCAGTGCGTGAGAAAGGGCCGCGGGATTGCAATTACCAACATATTACCTGGTGTCCACAAGCCGAGTGATTTCCCCATATAAAATTTATTTGCAGATGAAATGAGTTCCGACTCGAGAATTGAGCAAAAATAGAGTCTTGGGTGAAGCGATGGAGGGGAGAAAATGCCTCAGGCGCGTACAGAGTAGTGAGGATGAATCAATCGCAACTCGCAAGGACACCATTAATTTGGAGGAAAGGACAGAGGTTGAGCCGTCATAGTGTGGGGAGAACCTGCCTCAAATTGACTGGCGTCTCGGGGATGAGGGGCTCTGCAATAGGCTAAGATAAAATGCCATTGCGATGGGCTGTTGATGTAATAATCGATGTTAGCCCAAAGTCTAGGCGTGATTCGCGAATCCCACGAGTTGTGGCGGAGTATCCAGGCGGGCTGAGAGCTCGATAGCGTGATTGTTGGTTGAACTATTCCAGATAGAGAGCCAGATCCACGGTGAGGTGCAAAGTGCGAGTCTGAGCCTAGAGAAGATCTTGGAGTGGGGATGATAGATAAGGTCATTGTCGCATCGAGGAGTTCGCTAGCAGTGATCGTAGTCTATCAGGACGAAACTCCAGAAAGAGTGATCCAGAGTTCCGGACAACAGAACATGAACCAGAAGGCCAAGACCCAAATAAATTCGGCGTCGCCGCGACGGTTCCTAGCTGAGGAGCTTCCCCCAAGCCTAGCTTAATCAATCACCCCCAATATTAATTCCCCTCAAGTGGCGGTAATCCGAACTGCGAGGAGTGGCACACCGAAGGAAGCGATTATCGAGATAATGCGGCCGAAGAAAGGAAGGGGTGATATCGGTATCCCTCTGCAGGGACTCGATATCGGTTGCGTAGGGGCACGCATGATCATCTAACCTGGACATGAGGCCCTAGGTGGTGGGAACTCGTGCGCAATAATGCAGGATTTCAGGGCGATCATCGAGTGGAGGAGTAGAAGCTCACTGAAATCATCCAGCGCTAGTTTTCTCCGATCCGAGATAGTGTTGCAACCCTCTTGTAGGATTCTGGAGAAAGGTCCTCCATTATTGCTCAGTGCTTGGGGATTATCGACGCTAATTCACGCTCCTATCAGCGTTAGGTGACTAGTGTAAGTAGATACTCGACCTTGTCGTTAGAGTATAGAACTATAGACTGCCTCATGCGGGTAGTTCGACGCCTGTTCGGCCATTCCTGAAAGGCTGAAAGCTCTTTTCCCGAGCAGGTGGAGCGGGTGGAGAATTTTGTGAGATTCGATCTCCAGCTTGTGTCTTGGGACTGGGAGTGATGTATAACAGAAGAAAAATCTAAAGGTAGAAAAAAATTCAAAGACACGGCAGCCGACTATTCTGAGTAGGCCCAGCAGAGGGATTTCCCATCAAAGCCCTGGAGAGATCGGTGGGGCTTCTTTGTATGAAGGGAGCCGCACATATGTCAGGAGTCCGGCTGTATGATTTAAACTTAGAAACCCTTGAACTTTTGAAGTCTCTGAGAGGGGAGGTGAAGTTTCAGGTTGCACAGCAAACCTGTCCAAGAGTCAGCAGCCTAGCCGGACACTATGTCCAGCACAATAATTGACACAGACAAAGGGCAGCAAATCCTTCTGGATCGTGCTTCAGCCAGCCCTGGACCGAGAGTGGTCAGCCTCTCCAGGTCCATCCCTGTGCTGATACGCTGGGCGGAAACTAGCGCTGAGCTGGCGGCAAGGGAGTCCCGGCAACGAGGGACTGAGGCAAACCGGCCCAGACTGCAACTTGGAAGCTCCAGGCGACCTCTGACGACAGTGTGACACCTCGTATGCCAGTGTATGTATCCTGTACCGTACCTGGCCCGTACCTACAGCATGAGGAAGTACTAAGTACTCTTACTAGGTACTCCAGTTGTAGACTTTGTCGGTCGCAAAGGGTCAGGAATAATTCTCTGTGGCGATAATCGAGCAGCTCAGTAAGGACTCAATATCCAATCAAGGAAGCTGACGATAGAACGATCGGAATGCCCTTGCCAGTGAAGGGGGAAGTCCTCCGATGATGTATGTAAGCGCCAAATACAGGCTTCTCTCTGTACAGTCACCGTCCATCGCTTAAGCTCTTCTGAGTATCCGGAGATCCCTCCCCACTTTGCGTTGCCATGCAACAAGTCCATCCCTTCAGCTTCACTTTTCCACGCCGTTTTCCCTCTTCTTCTTCCCATTCTCTCCTCCGCGTGAACCCTCACCTCGTCCCTCCTCGTCCGCATAAGGCCGCAGTCTCGTCCCGGTCCTTCTCTAATAGCCTCCTCGCCTTGCTCCGATCCGCTTCTCGGTATCTAGCCCCATTGCATTAGCATTAGCGTACCATTGTACCAGACTGATGTGCACTTCCCCGACGTTTGGCCATTTTGCTGATGACTCCCGCAATTTTCACAGCTCCTCCACCGCTCCTATACCTCGTCTCCTGTCGCTTTCACCCTGCTTGAACCTATCAGTCATGTCGCTGTAAACCCTGTTTCGTCACCAGGAAGTACCCGGTACATGCTGTCCCCTGCGAGTTCGGAGCTGTTTGAAGGGTTTTCTGAGACGGGGATCGGATATTCTGCGATTGGAAAGCACAAGACGTGTAGTTGACGTGACTACATTCATCCGTACCCGCCGTCGTCGTAGCGTATGCCCTGATAGATAGCATCCCCAGATTTGGAGGACTTCGCTTCTTGGCATTTGGGGAAGGGCTACTTGGCTGAGAGGGAAATCATCTTTTGCAACCATGGAACATTCTTCTCCATTGGCTGCTATGCAGCCTCCATCTGTACTGCTTGGCCATTGCTTTCGCTCGGATGCACCGTCGTCTTACCATGGATTTAGTCCTCTACAGGGGCTAGGCACCGGCGGATTCAACTTCAAGGACTTGTCCATGAAGAGATCTCAAGGAGACTATTTCGGTACCAGGCCAGTACGGGGCTCATCTCCAACAGCAAGCCTTGCTGCAGATCTGTCTCAGAATTTTCACATTGACCACAGGTTCGCCATCCTGCATCCTGCACTATTTTCCTCCTTTGTTGGTGTTGTTGAGAGAAAGAGTGCTAACACAAAAGGATTTTAGCCCTCAGGTTGCTACGCCACGACGGTCTTTGTTCTCCGCCTGTTTGTTTGGGAATGGAAATAGACATGGTAAGAGCTCATGCTTACTTTGGACCAAAGCAGCGAGGGAACCATCTTAACGTATTTATACCTTGTTACAGAAGATGCGATGACCACTCCTCCGCTCCCGTCTTCCTCACCTGCCCCAGCAATGGATATCATGGACATGTCCCCATTACCTCACAAACCCCCATTCACCAGCACACCTCGGGTTAAGCTCAACTCCCCAACATTAGAGAGCTCTCCAATAGACACAACTATGATGTCGAATGCCGACAGTCTCGTCCCAGAATCACCTACAGTGCCACAAAAGGATGGTCTACAAGAGTAAGAGAATATTTCCAAACTGACGGATTGGTCTGTTGGGTGTGAGGGTCTAATTACATATGCACTTGTAGGAGAAGACGTCCGACATTCTTACGGCCTAGCCTAGCGAGAAGCAAAGCGCAATCTTTTCAATTTGGAATGGCTAAACCCGCCCCGGAGAGCCAAGGACCTACCTTCAAATTCCAGACCAGCGGAATTTCATTGGGCGTGACGGCGTCACTAGAAGACATGTTCTGTGAATCACCACAGCGTGAACGACCCCTGATGCGGAATAATTCTTCCAGCGGCCTGTCTTCTAGTTCGCGATTAAGACCACCCTTAGGGAGCAGCGGGAGTCACGTCCGTGGGAATGGATCACCATCGGCCGCTTCAATCCGGAAAAGTTCACACCCGCACATGCGCCCCCGCAAGCAGTGCAGACGCTCATTGAGCATGTTTGAACATCCAGAGGATGTGATTGCCGACAGCGAGGTTTCCTTTACATCAAATGCACCACTCCAGTCCATCAGTGACTTCGAAGAAACACAGGCTCTGCGGCTTCCTCACTTCATCCCTGAGGAGAAAGCAGACAATCTACCTCGTATTGACAAGGCCACCCTCGTGGATATCAAAGGCGGGAAATATAACGATATGTTCGACAGTATCATCATCATCGATTGCCGGTTCGAGTATGAATACGATGGCGGACACATCCTCGGAGCTCTTAATTACAATGACAAGGAGTATCTGGCCGCGCAACTCTTCGCGAAGCCGCAACCACGGACTGCCATAGTCTTCCACTGCGAGTATTCCGTACACAGGGCGCCCCTCATGGCCAAGTTTATTCGGCATCGGGATCGTGCTTATAACATGGATCAATACCCACAGCTCTCTTACCCTGATATGTATATTCTCGAAGGGGGCTACAGTAGCTTCTTTACTGAGCATCGATCGCTGTGCTTCCCTCAAAACTACGTGGAAATGTCTGCCAAAGAGCATGAGTTTGCTTGCGAGCGCGGCCTTGGGAAGGTTAAGCAGCGGTCCAAGTTGAGTCGGGCCCAAACCTTTGCCTTTGGTCAGCAGTCCCCTCAAATGGAAGACAGCCCTACTGGAAGGTGTCGCAACCCTGGTGACCGCAAACTTCTCGCTTCTCCATTTAATGACAGCCCTGGCTCTCGCATGCCCGGCCGCCGTATGCTTTCATACTGATTTCGGTCTGGAGGCATAGCTATTCTTCACTTCGCTTGCGGACTTCTCCGTCCTCCATGCCCTCTTGTAGGGTTTTGTCGGCCTATGATTCTTGGATAATCCATTGGTCGAACGACTTTTATGATGATATTGGTGTTTGGGGTTCTATTTGCATTCGAGAACATTGAAAGACTCATTTAGCGGACACTCTCGGCTCGAGGAACCTCGCGTATTTACGGTCCAAGTTCACACTCACTCGCTTCCAATTTTTTTGCCTTCATGCCACATGATTCTCTACTTGATATCTCAGTTACCGCGCCGGATCCTCCAAAGTATCTACGACACGACAGTCACACCACCAGACGAGCTCTTCAGCACGCATTACTTTTCAACCCATCTTTCACTATTTTCCTTCGACCACTGCATAACTCTCCTATGTCTTCCACGAATCTTCACAGATCTTCACAGCGCTTGGACACATCGTCGAGTTACTTCTAGGATACCTCATCCGCAAGCAATTTCTCTTCTAAAACACTTTTCCTTTTGACCCTACTGTCTCTTAATCCGCTACTCCGTTTTCCTATACGATGCGAGGGAGTCGCCTGCTTCGCCATTCACACAGTACATATTGCTGCATGGCTCGTCGAATAGACAATAATCCACCGTACGCGGCTATTCTAGCTCTAATACTGGCCTACCTCAAGGATATAATAGCTTGTGACGTTTGGAATGCTGGAGCACTGTACATACAAGAAAACACTTATTGTCGGCTATCGATCCGACTTTAGGAAGAGCAGAAAGGTAAAAGACATATTTCCTTTGTCAAAAGAATGAAAAAATCCTAGATGAAATTATTCCCTTCACTCTATTGTCCTTTGTAAACCTGCCGAGTGCAGTTAAAGCCTTGGATCCATTGTTCTCTAGTACGGACTATAGAGTGGAGACATTAGTGCCTGAGGCATCGAGATATTCCTCTCCGCTCCGCCTTTCCTCGAACTCGATCGTCGGCGCATCGCATATCATTTTCACGGCAGCACACCAAAGTCCAAATTTTAATTGTGAATCTTACACTCAGCCATGGAAATTGACGATATCCTCGCCTCCGTCGACCACTCTGACGTCTCCAGTCCGGAATCCACCGCGCTCGACCACCAACTCCTCACCCGCTTCTGGGTGGCCGAGCGGAGCGTCCCAGAGCTCCTACCCTGGCCAGTGCGACTAATGGACCGGGTGATGGAACGCGTACGGCAACAGGTGCGCCCTCATCCCCCCAATCGAATCCCCCCCCAAAATCCCATCTGTCCTCTCACTAACCCGTCCTAGATCGAAACAATCGAAGACCTCGCCGCCGCCTCCTCAGACCCAGCAGCAACCACCGCAACCACAACCACGACACTCACCCTCTCAATCCTGCAAACCGACCTCTCCCGAACCCAATACCTCCTCCGCTCCCTCCTCCGCCAGCGCCTGTCAAAACTCGCAAAACACAGCATGCACTACCTCCTCCTTTCCTCCTCTTCACCAGCCCCAATGCCCCCACCAGCCTCAGGTAACTCCGAAGCCAAACACCAACAACCTGAAGACTCAATCCCTATCCCATCCACTGAGTCTCTACCGCATAAATCTCCGCTTTCTCCCTCTGAGGCCAGCTTTCTATATACGCACCAAACGCTCCTCGCGCGGCACTTTGGGTCGAGCTTTCTCTCGTCGTTTCCGCCGCAGCTACGGCGGTTGGATGATAATGCGGGGGGCACGAGTATGGTACAGGGGCCTGATAAGAGGGAGGTTGTGTTTGTGAGGTGTCTTGCCGAGGAGGTTGCTGTTGTTGCGCCGCCTGGGGATGGGGTTGATGAGGAGGTTGTGGGGGCTACGATGAGGATGGGGGATGTTTGGGTTGTTAGGTGGGAGGGGGTGAAGAGGGCTTGGGAGGCCGGGGATGTAGAGGTTTTATGATGATGTGATGTTGATGATTCCTTTGCTTTTTTTTTTTTGGTTTTGTGGTTTGTGGTGTGTGATTTGTGAATGAACCGGCGTGGATTGGATGCATAGCTGGCGTTGATATTACTCTTTTTTCGTTCCTTTCCTTTGCTTAGAGAGATACCTCGGTGGTTTATAGAGCTACATTGAATGTCTGTGATTCGAGATTTTTAGCATTTTTTGAGAGTTCTAGGGTTTTATGGAAAATGGAAATGAAATGAAAGAGGCCAAGATATCCCAAGCATGACTTTCAGCGGCAAACCAGAACCAGTTAATTATGATATTGTGAAATGAAAGAGAATCGACACAAGCAAGAGTTGTAAAGTATGATCTTGATCATAAGTCTATGGCGCCAAAGATAGCCCACCGCGTGCGCCTCGCGCCGACACCTAGATACATAGCAGAGAAATTGAAGAGGTCATGAAAATGGAGGTGTGAAAATCATGCAACATAGCCGTACGTCGGAGGTTCCTCGGCGACACGTTCGAGGTACTCGCGGTCAATTAGACTCTCGATCCGTCGCTTGACCATGTTGACATCTGGGACGAAGCGAGCGGATAGCTGGCTAAGTACTTCGCTGATTAGATTGGCGTGGATCAACTTCTTGCGTTGTCTAGGTAGAGATATATGTTAGCAGTTACTATTCATGTATAGGATGTTTTTTCCCCCAAAGTGGAATGCAAGATAGAAAAACTTACTTCATAATGCGCACAACGGCAGCTTCGATGCTAGCACCGCGCTCGTCGTTCATCTTCTTCTCCGTCTCCTTTCTCTGGCCCTGACTCTCGACTTTGTTGGCGCTGCCGCTGACCACCCCAATACGCACCTTCATGAATGGGCTCTGGAAGTCATTGTTGAAGTAGAATTTGTCCGTAGGTTTAACGTCCTTGCTCATAGGGTCCTTCTTAAGGACTCGAGTCTTAGGTGCAACTGCCAATGACTGCAAATTTCGGATAAGATCGTTATCTGGGATCCGTGTGCGCGCCTGGATCTCCTCGAATGTAAGAGATTCACCCATGGGCACGTCGTTGAAGAGTAGGAGAACAATCATAGCGTAGGTGGAGACATTGAGTTCGTGACGCTGCGTCTTCCCATTCGACCTCTGGAAAGTGGCCCGGATGTCTGCTGTGCCCATGCTCGGTTGCCAAGAGAGCTTCCGGCCACTGTGCTTGCTCAGGTAGAACTTCTCAAAACTTTGCTTGACAATTTCGACATCCTTAGGGAAATTACAAGGAAGCTGAACCTGACCGTCTCGAGTATTCGACATGATCTCCATGGGCCACATGGTGCTGGTGAGGACATTGATGTCCAGGTCGAGCCGTCTTTGGTCGGGGTCACCCATTCTTTGGACGTGTTGCTTGTAGTTGCTGGTTAGGTCCTCCGATATCGTCATGTCCCTGAACATGGCTTCTAATCGCTGCGTGAACTGATTGCCGACTTCCATCTTCATCTTGGATATCATTTGTCGCTCCGCATCCATGCTCAACGAACGCTTCATGAGCAGTCGTCGGGAGAGGTGCTTCTTATAGTACGCCTCAAAAAGGTCCTTGTCTTTGATATAACGCAGAAGGGTGATTCCACTGTCCAGTAGAGCATCAACCTCGGTATCTGTTTTACCCTTAATGCCCTTTTTGAGGTTCTCGTCGAAGAAGAGCGAAAGGAACTCTGAGCTGCGCGTGGTAGAATTGATGAAATTGGAGAAGCTGGCTGTAATTGCGCTCTGCAGCACTTGGTCAGACTGAAAGGCCCCTTTCCAAATGTCATCGAACTTTTTCTTAAGGGCTAGGATGTCATCTACCCATTTGATGGCAGACGTTGTGAGTTGATTCACGGGTTTCTCCTTCTCCTTCTCCTTGTCCTTTTTCTGACCTGCATCCACTCCGGCCGACTTCGAGGGCGCGGGTGCGTGTGCTAGTGCAGCTGATGCAGCATTGATCTCTTGACCCATTTCGACGATACGCTTTTGTACGGCCTTGGTTAGATGAGGCTTTTTGGGGTCAACCCGTGCGCTGAGTGTGTAAATCCTACCCAACGTGTCTATTCTGTCGTGGTCCAGCATGACTCGAACTCCGGTACCCTCAAAATTAATGACTTCGGCAAGGTTTCGCCGGATCAACTCGTCGTCTAGCACATCCTTTATTTTTGGCTCGCTGAGGGGAGAAAGCGTATGGAGACATCGTTCCTTCTCTTCCGCTACCCGATCAAAGACAACACTACAGAAAGTGGCAGCGTCTACCGTCTCTAGTAGTCGTTTTCCCTCGGCTTGATAGAACGTTGTACTCGTTTCCAAATAATCTGGCTCGAATGACGTCAGGTAGAGTCTGGAGGAATCCTCTTCCGCCTCGGTTTCGTATAAACCCTCCAGCATGTAGATGCAGTGCCGGATTAATGGCCGATCAATCATGTGTCCCGACCGCTCCAACTGGATCATGAATAACACCGTGGATTTGAGCACATCGGCGACAGCTGTCTTCTCGTCCGATCCTATTGGCGATCGCAAGACGTGGTCGCGAAACAGCGCCATGGCAGCAGAGTATATTGAGACTTTGCGGCCCGCAACGACTCGATCCTAATTCAAAATGCCACCGTCAGAGAGATCCAACCAGTATACCTCAAGAAAAACTTACCATATACATTAAGACGTCTGTAATCATCTGCAAGCATAGTTGATGATCCTCCCACGCCTCTTTCAGTACCGACAGGAACTTCTCTCCGGCCGCCCGTCTCTCAGTAGCTTGATCTTGCATATCAACAACCTCCTTGGCAAGCAGCAGGCTAGGCGAAATCCCAGCAACAACCCGCCTTTGAACCTCTCCACATAGCCACTCTTTCTCCAGTTGTTTTGTCCGCTCATATAGATCGTCTCCACGCTGGATTAATACAATGTTATAAGAATTTCGGTATAGTTGCTCGAAGGATAGCTCCGAGGCATCCTTCGTGTGGATTCTTGTTAGAGAGCTTGATAGATCCTTCCAATTCGACTCGAATCCGCCCGTTCCGCTCGCCGCAAGGCCCTAAATCCAGTTGATTAGAAATCCAGTTATAAGAGTCAAAAATGCATGGTGTTGCTCGTCGGCAAGGCAAGAGATCCCACGTAGACGGAGAGGAAGGGGATCTTACCCTCCGGGGAGCTCGGATCTTTTGTCTTGCTCTCAGCGCCATTTCCAAAGCTCCAGGGGCTTTGCCATTCACGTAATAAGCACAAGTTGTTCAAAGATAGTGGCGGGGTACTAGGTGGTGTATGAGGATGAGTGAGGCAAAGTCACACCACCAAACTTAACTCAAGCAACACAAATAGGCTTGTCCTCGAGAATGAAAAATATGAAGCTGTTCTCTGCTCTCGGAATTCATTCTCTCCTTTCCACAGGCGGATGTTGTATTGTATGAAACGTGAGTTAAGTGTTTAAAAAGCCGCGGAGGAAGCAGCTGGAAGAACTTAAGTCCGGCGCAAACTCCGCATCATGGCCACTGTTAAGATCCTTATCACCAACATCTAGAACAACTCTTTTCACTCGTCACCTTAATTCACACATTAATTGTCATTACTTTTCTCAGCCATAATCACACACCATGAATCAATCTCTCCGCCTTTCTCGAAGCCTCCGTCCTCTTCACAACGTTCTCCCTCAGCTCCCTCTCTCCCGAGGAGCTCCATGGCTCTATTCCCAGCTCTGTCGCCACAATCCTCGCCCATCACTTCCGCAATACCTCCCCAACAATAACAGAATAGCTTCCCCATCAGTTAGCATCCGCTATAATTCCAACACTTCCAACACCCCTAAACCCCTCACCGACCGCCAGTCCGACCCGGAAACCGACGCGGAGCATGCAGAGCAGAACCGAATCCGTCGGGAGCAGGAGCCCGCATATCGACTCACATTCACTTGCAAGCCGTGCGGATCCCGTACTTCGCATCGTGTATCAAAGCATGGATACCACCGCGGAACTGTTCTGATTCGCTGTCCGTCCTGCGAGAACCGTCATGTCATCAGTGACAACCTCAATATCTTCTTCGACCAGAGCAAGACGCTGGACGACTTGTTGGCGGAGCATGGCCAGACTGTTACCCGTGGAGAGCTCCAGGGAGATATGGAGTTTTGGGCTGATGGGACTGTGACTAAAGCAAGTGATGATGATGGGACAAAGTCGGATTAGAGTCAAGCGGAATCTTTGATTGCTGCTTGATGTAGAGCCTTTGGAGTTTGTGATTCTGCTGAAGCAACTTACGCGAAAGGTGCATGGATGGAGGCGTTTTTAAAACTGGGTTGCTTCTATTATGATACCTCATTGTTGTTCTATATACTCATCTCACATATCGTGAATACTTTTAGACTCGAACCCTGTACTATACCAATAAAAACACTTTCTCCTTTCCCTTAAACGCCGATTTATGAAACCCAGATCATCATCGAATGACACAGCCGTAAAGTTGGATTGCTCTCTTTACCAACCTCGTCTCCTGCCCCGGTGTTCCGCTCCCTTCTCCTTCCTCTTCTCGCGTTTGCGGTCATTCTTCCTCTTCTTGTCGCGTCCGTACTTCTCAGGGTTTGCAACAGCTTCGATGCGTCTCTTGACCCGCCTACCCTCTCGCCTCTCCTTGATAGCGTCTTGAATGACTGACACTTGATTAATGTATTCAGTGGTACCCAGCTTTTTCTGCAGAAGGTCGAGGATTTCATGACAATTGGAAACAAGCGCCTTGTATGATTCTCGGAAGGCCTCGTCTGACGAACGGGGTGCCGGGATCGACGAGTCCGTTAGATGCTGGAGAGGAAGGAGCATGATAGGTAGAGATTCAAGGATCTGCTCTGGTTCTAGGTGGCGACAGAGAGCTGCGATGAGGCCGATGGAAGCGGTCTTCGGGATCAACGACGGGGCTTGGGTGGTAATGAACTCTCTCCGTAGAATGGAAGACGCCTGCTCGAAGATATATCGCAGGGCAGATTTCCTAGAGCCGCGTTGATTCTCCCCATTGGTGGCCTCAACCTCGTCACCGTCGCTTTCATCTGATTCTTCATCCTTTTCTTCACTATTATTGAATTCCAGGCCATTCTGGGCGCAGCATCGGCCGAGGAATACAATATTGCGGACAGTTTGCATGGCCAGTTCTTCACTGATGCCTGGGGTGCGAAGCGAGCGGAGACTAGCACGGAGCAATAAGAGCATTGTATCCTTGTCCATAGCCAGTCCTGTGGCACCAACTAACGGTATAGAACTGTATCCACCTGTTGCGTTCGACTTGGCCAGGTCTGCGAGCCATATTCCAACAAGGTTGGCAGCGCAGGTTTTAACCCAAGTATGAGGATAGAATAGACATTCGCAGATGAGGCTCCATGTCTTAACACGGTCCTTCGACAACGCAACTGATGGGACCGCCTTAGAGAGCTTAGAAAAAAGCTGCAACGAGAAATACAAAGTCTGCCAGTTGTCTGTTTGTGTATCCTTAACAATAGGGCGCATGATTGTTGGAAGAGTCTGGGCGACAAGCTCTGCTTCTTTTTCCTTGGCTGTTTCTTCTACCCCGAAGTAGATTCTCATGGCTTGCAAACCTGTGCTGGCGAGCAGGGGGTTTTCCGTCTGCTCAATCCACGACCTAAGAGGCTCAAGGATGGTTTTCATTTGCTCCCGGTCTGCCCTTCTGTAGAATTCACCTAGAAGAGTACCGGCCATTTCTCTGCATTCGGCTGTATCGTCGTTTGCCATGGCAATGACAACGGGGAGGAAGAATGTGCCCACAATGTCCTGCGCCAACTCTTGCCCTGTCTTGGATAGCAGCGTGTGGATCGCCTCCATAACCGACTGACGGCCATCTTGATGCTTATACTCAAGGTTTTTGGCCAGGAAGCTAAGCTGTTTCGTCCACCGATTTTTGGCCTGAGGATATTCAATGAGGAAGTGGATGTACACACCGCGAGCTAGATCACGCGCGGACCGAGTCTGATTCGTCACCATCATCATGGCGATACTGTCAACGAGCTCGTACATCTCAGTCACCACAAACTTTCGAGCCATGACGGCCCTAATGAAATTGAACGTGACACCCTGGCGGTCTGGCTCTTCGATATCAGACGTGAGGCGCTGAAGCAAATAAGCCAGATGCCCATCTCTGAGTTTGGCGTCCTTTCGCTCCCGAAGCATGACAGAAATCAATTTCAGCGACGCCTGCGCGCCTTCAGTGTTGGTGCTCGGTGCCTCCTTAATCAGCTTGACAGCTTCCGCCAGATAAACCGGGGCGTTGGTGTCAATTTCCGCTAGAGGAAGCTTGATGATGGTGGAAAGAAATCGGATAGCCGAGATCTTCACTTCCTCGTGGCCCTGAACCAGCGAGTCTCCAACCATGGGAAGGTAGCCGGCCAGGTTCGCAGGAGTAAGGAGAGAGCTGTACTTGCTGAGAACAGAACGAAGAACATCGAATGAGAAGCGGATCAGCTTGTAAACATATGAGGAGGTGTTCCCTCGCTTCTCGTTCCGCCGTTGGCCCTTCATATTGATTAGGAAGTTCTCTTCCTGAGCAGTCTTGGCAACTTGAGTGTCGCTTTGGACCGAATCTTTGTATGCTTCCTTTATGACTTCGTAGCAGAAGATCAAAATGTCACGGCTTTCGACTCCTGGGTTCCTCAACAGACCGATCCCGATTCTTCGCAGAAGGTCGTCAGCCTTCCTCACGATATTGGCATTGAGCTTCTCCCGTAAGAGTGACTGCAACGGCCGCAGCAGACTAGCGAGATTTGGTATGGTCGAGTTTTTGGCGAGAAGTTCCATGGAGTCGTAGCTCTTGTTGCTCTTAACCTCCTTCATCTTACTGACATAGTCCTCGGCTTCTTTCTCTTGGCCAACAGTACCAAATGTATCATCCATGACCACTGAGCTGAGGTCAGCGAGGCAGTAGTCCAAATCACCCTGCTTGAACTCGTCCGTGGTGGCTACAAGAATGGAATGAACCGTGAACGAGAGGACGTGGAGTTGATAGCCTCGTTTGAGAGTATGCCGTAGTTCTTTGAGTATATAGCTCATGTAGCTCGGGCCCAGAAGAAGAGCGATGTCGGTCAGTGTTTTCCTAGCCGTGTCTCGCGCATCCTGGGATTTACTTTTGAGGATGCTGCAAACATCAAGAAGAACCGGAGGCAGACGAATAGCCATATCTGCTTCGGGCAATAACTTCATGAGCTTGATAGTAGTAACCGCTGCTGGCAGACGCAGACTCATCTGAGCCTCGTTCTTGTGATGAATGAAATCCGTCAACACAGGAATAAAGCCTGTGGTGAGCTCATTTGCAACTTTGGACGCAGATGGAATTGATCGAGCGAGTGTGGACTTTAAGGGAGGCGAAACATCCATGGCGCTATCGCCGTTCTCTGCTTCAGGCTTGGTTGAATCAATTTGGCTCATTGCATTGGTAAGCGCATCAGACATTCTACCCAAAAGCCTCAAAGCGCTCTTTTCCATTTCGGATTTACTTTTCATGTAGCCACGGTACCTCCTAAAAATGGCCCTGAATTGATTCCAATCCAGCCATTCGGCGAGCACACCAATGGTCAACACGGCCTCTGCAATGAGGTTGTGGGCGTTCTCATCGGCAGCCTCATTAAATACGAAATGCTCGTTTAGCGGAATAAAGATGGTGCTGATATTCGAGGCTTGAATGTTTCCATTAGCCGCTTCGCTGGCGAGCCGTCGAAGCGCTCGGAGACGACGATGCTGCTGTATGTGGAGGAGGTTATTAAAAAACGAGGCCTCCTCATCGTCATCAGCAAGGAGCACATGCATATCCTGCACAGACGGGCGTGCTGGGTTCAACTTGACCAAGTGACCGAGTACTTGGACGAACTCGGCGCGGATGAGTTCGGACTTTTGCCGCATTCCACCTTGCACCGCAGGGAATAATATCTCACTGACAAGGGGTTCAAATGCCTCTGCCGCGTTGGCCCCAACGCGAGTAGCTCGCTCAATGAAGCGTTTTAAACCGAAGGAGGCACTAGACCGTATAGCCATCTCTTCCTCATCCTTGACATGGAAGAGCATATTGTATAGCAGAGGTCGCCACTGTTTAGCGTCCAGTGAATCCCAGAGGCCCCCATTCAAAGTTCTGAAAGCCTGCAGCCGACGGGTATAGTCTACCTCGAGTTTCTTGACAGATATGGAGTTCAAATCTTCACAGAGAGAAGCTACTTGGGAGAGTTCGGGTAGGTGGTTCGCGAATGCTGTGAAGACTCTGGACAAGACTTCCCGGTTTTTATCGTCTTTGAAGTAGTCAAACATGGAGCAAACGGCTTCAAATACTTCACGAGACAGTTCCTGGTCTTCTTGCGTATTGTAAAGGGGCAAGAAATGCTCCAAGCTGCGAAGAAGGTCCGATTTTGTCTTAGGCGAGACTCTATCAGATGGTTGGCGGAGAAGATACGTCAAAATGCTAATTAAGCTCGACGTTTCCTTTGATGATTCGACACATGGTGCTAGGCATGACAGCGTGTGGACGCCGGATACTAGCACTGGTTTGGATGGGCCGCGTTTCAAAAGACGTCCTAGAAGAGAAAGCGTATGCTCGATATAAGGAGATAGAACTTGCGAACGGATCTCTTCAGCTGAGAAGTCCCCCATCTCTTCGTCCTCTTGAAGCTCTTTTCCAGCGGAGATACCAATCAACGGTGTCAAAATCTCGTCCATGACAAATATCTTGACTTCATCACGCGCTGACTCGACGCTGAGACAATCCACGATTTTGGTGACAAGAACGTCGTTGAACTGTGCAAGATAGAATGAAGATCTGGAAGCCGAAGCCCAGGTGTGAAATAACCTAAGAAGACCGGAAATACCTTGGGCTGTTTCCACAGCGAAGTTATCCAGCCTTGGATTTAGGACCTCATCAAAAATAACTCGGACGCGTGATGTCCAGTCTCGATCCTGCGAGACGGAAAAGATAAGGTCAAGGCAGCGAATGGATGTCTGGCGGATGTTCCGCAAAACAGTAACTAGTCGTCCCTCCTGGGAGTCTGCAGTGGCGGCTTGCTGTTCTTCTGCCAATGCACGACAGGCTCGGACAAGGCAGTGCAAAACGATGTCCATGGATTGTTCGGCGTAGGGAGACATACGGGTCTGGAGGGTTTCAAAGACTGTTTCAATCAGTCTTAGCAGACCCATCTGTCGTCTTGGCCCGACTGGTTCATTCAGGAAGACCTGGTCGTCAACTTGACCTTCCTTGACCAACTGAAGGTCACCAAGTGAGCCGAAAGCGATCTGCATGAAGATGTCGAAATCACGATCAACTAGTTGTGCTAGAGTTCGTAAAATGGCTTTACGACGTCCAGTTTGCCCTGCCTGACCAGCGCCTGCACTAGCCTTCGAAATCATCCGACCATAGAGAAGTCGAAGAATGATAGGGACAACATCGTCTCTATGTTTCTCTTCAATCAAACTATCCTCTCTACCGACACGAACGAATACTGCGAGCTCATCTTTAAACCGCAACTCGTCTAGGATATTCAGAAGGTTTTCGCGATAAGGTATAATGCCTGTAGATTTCCTTGTAAGTAGAGCCAAGAGTGCACACTTTTGTATTTCCGAATTTCCGTGGCATAGCAATCCCAAAAGGGCATCGCGGACCTCTAGCGCCTTATATAGCCCAGATGGGTTGGTGAATTGCCCGAAGAGTTTAAGGAATGCCAAACGGTCGTGGAATCCCCAGGGAATGTACGAATCTTGATCGGAGTTCTCCATTGTCGAATCCTTAGGGGTCGTGCCATCCTCATCATCTTGCAAGGCCCACGAAAGGAATAGTGGAACAATCTGGCGAGAGCGCTTCTCTGCTATATTTGGAATGGCGTTGAATACACGGAGAGCCTGGGTTCGTGGAGTAGTCGGGACCACATCTAAAAATGTGTGATCCTTTTCAAAGTCCTGTGTTAATATCGAAACCGGCTCAAAAGACTGAAAATGCGTTTCGGATAAGCTCTCAACCTTAGCGGCGTTGAAGCATTGATAATATCCAGACACGTGGTCGTCTTCGTTATCGTCATCCTCAGTCTCACTTGGGGCAGTTGACCCTCTCTCCTGAAGCCACTGCGTAGCCAGCCCGGTGATGATTTTCTCCCCTTCGGCATGCTCGCTCATCGATTTCAGGGCAGATGCAGAGTCGTCCCACAATGGAGCTAATTTCTTTGAGAACAATCCGAAGCAGAATGTCGGGAGTAATCTAGACATCCACCTGCGCGAGACGATCTGCGGATATGATATGGCAAGCTTCCGTACATGCATCGATAATACCCTCGCGCTCTGCAGGGTGAGCGGGCTCTCCTCGATTTCGATGGCTAGAGATATAAGGGAAGCATCTTCGCCTGACGCTATAACTAAACCACGTAATATCTTCAAAGATACCAGCCGTAGCTGCTGCGAGGGTGCTGTAAGGTTGGCAATTAAGGCGTCGACGAATGCTTCTATTGAAGACGTGTCGACGGCGATATTGTCAGAGCACGCAGAGATATACGCCAATGTTGCCTCGAGGAAAGCGTGGAGGCGGGAATACTTCGCTGCCACTGCAATCAGCCGGTCCCAGAGAGCTAGATCGATTTGCCCTAGCATTGAACCCAGATCCACATAAGTCTTGAACCCTTGTCCAAGGAAAAAGTAAGTTCTAGGCGTGGGGGTAGACTCCTCATCGCTTAGCACGGAGACCAAGTTTTCATGCAGAACCTCGGCCATATGAGGTAGAAGGGAAGGATCGGAAGATAGAGAAAGCGCGGTGGGAAGCTTGGTATATGCATTAAGGAGGGCCACACCGGAAGCGCTTGGATCGGCTTTGCAGAGTGTATCTTGAATTCGGGACTTCCAGGAGGCAGGACAAACAATATAACCGGGTTTTAAGCTTTCAGACGTGATGCAGCCAGCTCGACTCAGTCGAATTAAGGATAAGCAGAGTTCGTACTCGCGGTCTTCCCACGAACTGTTCACAAATCTAAGAAGTAACGTTAGCAGAGGCTAATATCACCAGATCGCACTTGACAAACCTCTGAAAATAAGGGAGAACAGCACCATGGAACCTTTCTGCACCCCATTCAGAAAATGTTGCGCAAAACGACAGAAAATAGTTCGAGAGCCGATCAGTTGTCACTGCCTCCATGAGGGGCCGCATGAGCGGTAGCATCTCGTCCATAGGCGATATCTGAAGGGCGTAGGCAACTGTAGTGAGCAGCTGGGGAAGAGCATCAGTATACGCAGCAGGCGCATTTTCAGCGGCCTGTAGCAAAAGTAGCAGGCTTTCGAGCACAGGTTTCCAGCTCCTCACTCGCATTCCTTTGCGTGTAGCAACACAGAGGAAGGTCATGCGACAGCATGCGATGGCGTAGTTTCTGTTCCCACCCTGGCAGGTAGATTGGATATAAGATGTTATGATATCGATGATAGGTTCGAATGTCTCGGCGGTTGTACTATGAATGATATTGATCAACACCCCGCTGGCAACATCAAGTGAAAGGCTGTTCTGGAGATCATCATCCGTGCATATCGACTTTAGAAGGCACTGAAAGATATCCGTTCCGTTTGAATGCAGACCATATTTCACTCCTTTGATTGAGTCGGAGAACATCGCCATAAGACCTGACTTGTACAGTTCTACATTCTTCGAGTCGGCTCCTGCCTGCCGCAAGTCGTCGAACAAGAACGATACCGCAAGCTGAAGAGGGTCGGGGTTCTTATAATAGACCAGTCCCGCTTTCCGAATCAGAAACGAAATGGACTCGGCAGCAAATCGAGCAACAAATGGTTTCTGGCGTTCTTTTCCAAGGTATGGGGTCATGATACCGAGAAGCTGCCGCAAGTCTGGAACCAACAGCCGAGAGAGAAACTTGAACGTCCATGCTAGACAAGTGAAGCTCCATTCAACCACTTCAATATCGGGGTGGGTGGCCGCGACGGAAGCGACGAGAGTTACAGTGGTAGCGAAGTACTTCTCAAACCTCACACCCAGGTCTCGAGCAAACTGAGCGAGCAGACTCAAAAGAGGCTCTATTGAGAGGCTATCACGTTTATCAATGAATTCCACCAGTAAATTGAATATCTTCTCCTCGTAGTGGAGAATCTGGGCCAGACTCTCGCATAGTCGGTTCACTCGGCGAGAGAATGCGACAAAGTTTTCCGACAGATTCAGCTCGGCCCAATGTTCGAACGCCGATCGGAAATGAGAGGACGTATCGTCTCCTTCTTCGCTAAAGCTCGGTCGCCGTACTCGGTGAATAGGGTCGATTTTAAGCTTCGACACACGCTGTGAAAAGGGCTCGAATCGATGCTGTTTTGTTGTCTCAGTTCCGGACTTCACACGCCTCGCGGGCTTGGACCGCGAAGCTGTCGACACTGCCACCATCTTGAGTGATGACGGTAGCAAAGGAACGCAGCGCCGCCGATAATGTGTGGCCTCGTACTTTGTCTTGATCTTCTAGCAGTATCAAGCACATCAATCAAAAAAATTCCTCGGCGCTGTAACTTCTTTATTCCGGGCCGGAGATTAGCGGTGATTGCGGCGGCACGTGCCTTACCAAAGTGGTGCTAGCGTAATATCACATGATATAAAGCTTGGTCCAAGCTCCTTGAACGTTTTTGGCCAAATTCCATGCAAACTGAAGCCGAGAGCACAGCAATCACAGACAATAATATTCGTTGACAACCGGCAACATTGGATGACTGGTCTTTTTAATCTCTGAGATTTTCGTGCTATTATAATTGCGCCTAGTCTCCGGCTCTACCTTTTCTACTATGTGAATGCGGCTCTTGCATCATACAGTCTCGGAAACCCTACACTTGCTGAACACTATGGCTTCGAAAATGTAAGTAACTGAGGCCCTCGCAAGAGACATGTCTCTAGTTACTAATATCCAAATAGAGTCGTTATTGGAAAAATCAACTGCGAGTTACAGGAGGTTTTTACCAAACTCGCAAAGCTCCAGGTCAAGCAGAATTTCGCCTTTGCTGTTATCGTCGGGGACCTATTTGGCGATTGCTCTACAGAACATGAGCTCCAGCAGATGACAGCCTTACTACAAGGAAGTATTTCTGTTCCGCTTCCGACATATTTCACCTTGGGCAGCAAACCTCTCCCCGCTCGAGTAATCGAGCAAATCGAAGCCAATGATGAAGTCTGTCCCAATCTTTATTTCTTGGGGAAGCGCGGCACTTTGAAGACCTCAGAAGGCATTCGCATCGTCGCTCTGGGTGGAAGCCTAGAGGAAGCGAGTACTTCAAGTGATAAGTACCACCCAGGATACAGCGAGTCAGACGCTAGGACGCTTTTTGGCGCGCATCATGCCGACATCCTCCTCACCAATCAATGGCCCAAGGGCATCCGATCCAGATCCAAAGTGGAGTTACCGGAAGGTGCTACACCCCCTCAAGAAACGCAATGCATCGCAGACCTCTGCTCAGCTCTCAAACCCCGATACCACCTCACATCAACAGATGGGTTTTTCTACGAGCGTGAACCCTTCTTCCACCTCCCAACAGAAGACAACCCAGACGCCAAACCAGTTACCCGCTTCATAAGCCTGTCCTCATACAGCAAGACTTCCAAACAAAAATGGATGTACGCCTTCACACTCGACCCGAAGGCACCACCCCCCTTGAGCATCCCCGTCGGCGCAACAGTAACTCCCTTTCCCTCTGTCCCCGCCAAACGCAAACCCCTCCCCGACCAAAACGCCTCATTCAGCCGCTTCGCACCCACCGACGACCACCACCACAACCAACGTTCCCGCAAGCGCGCACGTGCCCCTCCTCCAGGCCCGGAACAATGCTTCTTCTGCCTCTCAAATCCCAACATCGCCACGCATCTAATCACATGCATCGGCAATGAAGCCTACCTAACAACTGCCAAAGGACCCCTCCCGACCTCAAAAACCTTCGCCCCGTCCCTAGACTTTCCAGGTCACATGCTCATCATCCCCTTCAACCACACTCCGGCACTAAACAGCGTAACCGACACCCCCAGCCGCCACGCCACATGGACCGAAATGCAAAAATACCGCACAGCCCTTCACACCATGCTCCAGCGCCGCTCAAACGGCTCCCTAGGCGCCGTCACATGGGAAGTCTCCCGCACCAACGGCATCCACGTCCACTGGCAATTCCTCCCTGTACCCGCCGACCTCATCAAGCGCGGTCTCGTCGACGCCGCCTTCAAAGTCGAGGCCGAGAACCTCAAGTACCCAAAATTTGAACGTCCATCGACATCATCGTCACAACTAGGATCAGAACCAGGATCCCCCGACCCCAGCGCCGAACCTGGCGATTTCTTCCGACTCTGGGTCTGGGATCCCCCTGCCGCCACAGAGCCAGATCAGAATGGTACTGGTAATGATCCTAGTAGTGGCAGTGGTAATGGTAATACTGAGGGCACCGAGAAAACTCTCCTTCTCCCACTAGGCGCGGAATTCCGCTTCGATCTGCAATTCGGCCGGAGAGTCATGGCGAAATTGATGCAGCTTGAGCGGCGGATTAATTGGAAGGATGATGTGCAGTCGCAGGAAGAAGAGGAGGCCGATGCTGCGGCGTTTAAGGAGGCGTTTAAGGAGTTTGATTATACGTTGCAGGAGTAATCTCTTTTTTCCCTCCCGTATCCTTTTTGCCTGTCACTAAGGGTTTGATGTGTTTCTAATCCGTAGTTGATTTGGCCCGTATCGGGTTTGTACTATTATATTTACTAGTAACCCTTTTCTACAAACCCTAGATGATTGATACCTGGACTTGATGTGAGATATATATAGTAGTAAAAACATGGCATGGCGAGTGCAAGAGAGAAGAAACGGAGATCGGCACCTTGTATTCATAACATTCATCAACGGACAAGTAGGTAGGTCATGACCGAGCGTGCGACGTGCATCCATGGCAAAGAGTAGGTATATACATGATATGGAAGAGGAATAATATGGAGCTTTATGCTCTGATTGATGGCGTGCGTGGTGAAGCACCACTGATGTTGAGTGGAACAGCAACACGCCGTGTGAAAGCTCAAAAACTCCGTAATCCTAAGCTTGAATTGTGCGGAATGGAAAAGGGTAATACCTCGACGACCCAGTGAGAGCAGTTAAGGGCATCAAAGATAACCCGCATCCATGGCTAGGTATATAGACCATGGCCAAAGCCACTTGATCAGGTGAAGAAAAAGGAAAGGGGCAAGAAAATCGGCATGAAGCGTTATAGTACCGACGAATTGCACTACTTAGACATCCCTAAACGAATTAGGTGTGGGCTTACGCCCGCTCTGCAGGAGACTCGGGGGCCGGCCCGGGTCGCTGATTTGCTGTGGAACAGTTGTGCATGGCGGCGGGGGTGACGAGGGCATGGCTGGGGAAATTGTTCTGTAGCTTGGGGGTTGGCTATATCCCGGGGACGGTTGCCTATATGGAAGTCCAGGAGACGGTTGTCGAAGAGGAAGTCCCGGAGAAGACGGTTGTCGGTATGGAACTCCCGGAGATGGCTGCCGGTATGGAACTGGGCGGTTCATCTCTGTAGTAGGAGAAATGGCAACGCCCACTGGGTATTGAGGGCCAGGAGAATAAGCATGTGGTGGCGATGACATAGCATGGTAGTTTCCGGCGGGAGAGTGATCTGTATACGGTTGGTCGTATGGGGATGCTGCGCCATAACCTTGCCCTTGCGGGTGGTAATCATATGGATTCTGGTCATCATATCCGTGTGGGCTAGGGTAATGATCGCTCTGCACCCCTGTCCTGATGGGCGGTGGCCGCATATAACCGCCTGCGTTTGCTCTAGGAGCTGACGGTGTACGATCGGGTGGGAGGTTCACTGGGTTCAATGGCTCCATCTCTACCGAATCCGGCTGTTGGCTCGTGTCCTCAACTCTCCGAGTAACAGCGTGGTCCCAGCTAGGCATGGCAGGTAATGCATCCTCATTGACCTTTGATAGCCCAGAGCTTGATGGGGTGTCGAATCGAGCCACCTGAGCGCCACGATATATGGGCGGAGCCTGGGGAGTTTGGTATCCTCCTGGATATCCCCCCGCATAGGTATTGTTTACCGGGGCCCCTGGTGGCATCTGTGGCACCTGTGGCATTGGAGGCGGCTGGTGGTGGTACGGTTCGTCCGCGTACTTTGCCCGCTTCGGCCGCGGGGATGGACAACAGCATCCACAACAGCTTGTACAGCACCGAATGCCGCAGCACAAGCAATTCACAATACAAGCGATGACGGAGAGGAGAATTACGCCTCCAATTATAATACCCACGATGACAGGCCATCTATATACGCGTCAGTTGTTAGTTCAATGGAGACAGCGATTAACTTACTTGCAGTAGGTCTTGTCCATACATTTGTCCCAGCTAGAAAATGTCTCGGGGACCGTTGAGACGTCGTTATCCACATCTCGCGCCCTTAACGAAAAAGATAACTCCATTGGACCCATTTTGGCAGACCGTCTGCTCTGGCGTGTAATGCGATCCCGGTGAGTTGCTGAAAGAATGCGGCGGGCGCTCAACCCGCGAGACGACGACGGTATCTCGCTCTTGGCGACTGGGAGCACAAACCGGCGCAAGATATTTGGTCGTGTAGAATTGACGATGTGCAACTGAAAGATAATTTGTTCACCAACGTAAAAATAGATGGCGATATTTCTTCTGCCTGTGGATATCGCGAATGGTTTCAAAAGCAGCTGGGCTGTAATCTGCGCAATGGTTGTGAAGGTGTGATCAAAGGGTGTTATATTCCATCAAAAAATAACCTCTTTTGTATTCAAAATGATTGTATAGATATCGACAATGGTTCTCTTTAAAAGAAGATATCGAGATCATCCGAGTAGAGAACGAAGATGCGCTTAAAAAGTTGCGGGTGGCCGTGGTACAATGAGGACACTGCCTTCAGGGGTATAACGGGATGGTTCAAGGAGGTTCTAAGGCGACAAGAAAGAGCGACAAGGTTAGGGAGGAATAATGAGGGGGTTTGTTTCGTGAAGAAAAAGGATGAACGAAAGAAGACCAGCCACAGGAAGCAAACGGCTTGAAGAGTAGTAAAGGGTTTGCTAGACCCGGGGGTAAGATAGGGATCATCGATTCCGAGTGCGCGTCTCAATAAGCGCTTGTCGCAGGCGTAATTTATTATTTCATACCAATACGTTGATTAGAGTGAGGATGCACCAAATATATCTAAGCAGTACCAGGTATTACCGCGATTCCGAGGGCTGTCAAGGAACAGCTTGTGTTTCCCTGTCGATCAACAGTTAGAAACTGGAAATTATGGTGATTAAGAGAGTTTCCTAGTGTTTAACTCTCCATGCAGTTAATTTCGGTTGCCCAGTTTCTGAGTGGTTTGCTGTAGTTGCATCATGCCAGCAACCAACATGATCAAAGTACTCTGTCCGAGGACGACCTCAGCAGTTGGGACAATATAAGGCTCCCAAGCTCGCAAACCGCAAAGACGGCTCTGTACGAACTAGCCTAAATGACATCACTTTCTAACACTCAGTAGCTTCCGTCATCCATGAAATGCAGACAGTCGGTCCCAGACAAAGGCGGATAGAAAAATATGTAATATTACTAGCATAAACTAGAGGGGGTTAATAAGCCAGGTGTTTCCCATATCTGCTACTCTGCAGTTCCAATGCTGTCAAATAAAGAATGTAGAATGCCAACGCATAGCAAAACGCCCGTGTAAGATATTAATTCAAGCTGCCATTGTGGTGTTTCAGGTCTCTAGAACACGCTCGTTTCGGTCGTCCCTCGCGCGCGAGAGCTAAGGTTTTCCATTTTGGAATCCGGGAGGTGGTGGGCCAGGTGGCGCTTGATATCCGCCCCCATAGTATGCGTTTTGTGGTTGCTGTAACTCGATGCCTGACTGCTGCTGACCTCCAAAGTATCCGTGAGGACTCGACGACTGGGTATATTGAGGGGGCGGCGGCGGCCGGTTGTATGGATCTTGCTGTGACTGCGGATGATATGGAGGAGGGGGAGCCATCCAGGCAGTTCCGGCGTACGGGCGGAGGCCCTGTCTGCGGCGCCGTCGAGCGTTGAAGCACCTGCGACAGTCATGTTAATATGTTATTTCTAGTCCACACGAGTTGGGATAACGTACGATAGGGCCAAAAAGGCGATGAAAGCCACTCCAACAATCACTGCAAATGCGACCCAGCGACCCCAGTTATGCCATGTATCGCAACGCCGACCATAACCGTCGTTCCAGCTAGAAGAGCTGTTAGCCGTATTCTTGATGGCTCCAGTCCCAAAAAAAATATGGGTTGTTCTACAGAATCTTCTTCTAATAGCTCAGGTATAGATAGCACTCACCAGTCTCGCGCTACTAAAAGAACGCCCATGGTCGATGGAGCTCAATCCGAAATCTGGCGGAGATGACGTCGATCAGACAGTGTAGCACAAGGCAGATGAAGATGGTAGGTTCGATTCCGAAGACAAATGCAGGGGCCGAAAACGCAATGGCACAACAAAAAGACGACAGTAGAAGCCCGACTTGATGGGCAAAGAAAAGATAGGATGGCAGGTTGCAGTTGCAGTGGTGCAGGGGGAAAACGAATTCTTAAGCCAGCAGGCTGCAGCAATACTCATTAATAGTGATGCCGACAGGGCTGTGGCTGAGTGGATGGCGAAAGCGGCTTGGCGGTTTTACGTTTCCGCATACGGCACTCGGAGCCTTCGGAGAATCTCGTGCTCTTCAGAACCGCGGTTGATGATTATCATAAAGTGGCTGATGCTGCGGATTCCCTTGTTTTTCTGATCGGAGTTCATGCAGTACTGTCCTGGGACCTGGCAGGTGCCATTATTTTGGCTCTAGATGTGTGTCCCCCGACACGCTCATAGAAGTTAGAACACTATTCTTAAAATCGTCAGCATCCTAGCATCATGGATCCATTGGAACCTTACCGGCCCTCGAGTCTCGAGTCTTGTCAGTTGGACTCGTCATCCTGCCAGATCATGTCAGCCCTCCTCCGTATTGCGCCGCTAATAACCAAACAATTACTTCGTACAAATGATTCCTCTGAGTCAGTCCAAACTCCAAGAGTCCAAACTTGCCTGTATCAGCATAATCTACTTGTAGACTAGTACTACGCTAGAAGTCTCACCAGCAAAGGAGACTAAGTTGAAGAAGTCTGACCCAACCATCAACAACCACAACTATTGGATACAGCAAAACACCTCTGGGTTTGAACGGTGCAGCAACTCACCTATGACAACACAATTCTCTTGTAGTGCTAGCTATTGGCGGGGTTGGATTTGCGGAAAGGACATGATTAGTTGCCGTCCTTCTGCATTGCCAACGCATCACTTGGTCTGTGTGTTGGTCGCCTCTTAAAGCCCACCGAGTTAACTGGCGATGCGAATAAATAAGACGCGTTTTCTTTTGCCTTTTTTCTTCTTCCACAATCTTGAAATTCGATTCCATGCCCTTTGGCAAGCTCAATGTGTTTACTGAGTTGATACCGTGACTTTTCACTGCTATTCTGGCTTTGAAAATGGCCCGTTACGGTACCTTGGACTCTGTTCACTTATCTTGGGACATTATTGCTGTGCATAATTTGGGCATCAGGATTTTTTGCCCAAGACTGACCTGGCTTAACTACACAAATATGGCTTGCTTGCAGCGCGTTTTCAGGGAATCACAAACATCAAATGAATGACTAACAAATGAAAGAGAGTACAAGAGATGGAACAAACGAGTACTGACACACGTGAAAATTTCCAAAACATCCAGAGATGCAATTCACTTGGTCAACATCATTACGGATTGGCTGCGAGCCGCGATGCTGAATATCTACTTCGTTTCAGGGCATTCAAGAGTGGGAGATGAAGCCGGAAAGAGCCAGCTTGCCCGACCTTGCATGGAACAGTTGCTGTTAGCCAGTCACCGGCTTGCTCGGGCAATTAGCCAGTGTAGAACCGCGTCGAGGTTTGTTTCCTCCTTTGCACTGATGCCATAGCAGCTCACTTCACGCCGTGTGATGGATTTGAGATTCATCTGATCGATTAGGTCGTCGACAGACAGCTTATTCGGCAAGTCGGATTTGTTTCCAAGAACCAGAAGAGGGATTCCATCAAGTGTGGATTTGTTCATCAACTCGTGCAGTTCCTCAGTCGCCGCCGGCAAGGCCGCCTTGTCTGCAGCATCTACGATATAACTAAGCGATGTCAGCGCTGTCGCAATGGAGTTTCGAATCATGTCCTTACACAATCGCATTTACCCCCCGACAATACCGCTCCCACATTGGCCGAAACCTCGGCTGTCCTCCAAGGTCCCAACTGAGCGTGGATTAGAAATGATGTGCCATGGAAAGGTGCAGGAATACACAAACCATTTGAGAGTCACATGCCCCTTCTGAACCCGCTTGGTATTGAAGCCGATGGTCGGAATGGAGCTAACACAGGCTCGTCTTAGCTGAGAGAAAGACAGACCTCGAGGCACTCTACGATGGGGAACTTACTCTATAGTGAATTCGCCTCCCTATACGCATCATGGATGTTAGCGATGCTGGTCAACAGCTTGGAGCTAGTCGCTGGAGCTAGGCGAAAAAAATCATACCGCGAGCACTCGCAACAACGACGATTTTCCGGCATTCTGAAGACCGATCATCGTGACGTCCATCTCCGTCGCCCTACAGTCCCAACACAACATCGCAGCCCTTAGCTAACCGAAATTTGGATACTGCGGGGACGGCCCGGGGGCTGTTGCGGCCTTCGGGGGAACACCTCACAGGCGACCATTTATTGGAACAGCGGCCCACTTACCAGAACATCCTCAAGAGCCAGTCATAGATCGTCCGAAAAATACCCGCCATATTACAGACAAGTCGCAGTGACCGTTGGATGGGACCGAATAACAATGAGGAAGAAAGAAACTCGGGAGAAAAGACCAAGGCGCGTGGGTGGGCAGGCTGAAAAAGCGCAGCTTATTCCAACTAGGGTGGGCGGATATATCGAGATCAGAATTTTGGATGGTGAAGTGGGGGTAGAAGATGAGTTGCGGGAAATGGACTGGCTGACTGCTGCCACACCGGGAGAAAACCAGATGAGGTGGGAGCGTAGTCAAGGCGACAGACGAAAATTAATAGTCCGGTAGAAGAACGGTGCTGGAGCTATGGAACTCAGAAGCGCCGTAGGAGTCCGCAGAGCTCAAAGACGAGAGCGCTAGATAGACGCAGGACAGTGCGATCAGACCTGGGCGCCAAAGGCTGGCAATGAATCTCCGCGAAGCTTGTGTTCTCCCACCATGAAATGGAAACGAGCACGAGAAAAAGAAATATGTTGGTTTTCTCTCTGATGCTCCCAGGACGGAGTACGTACTTGCGGTGAAACTCGACTACTCCGATCTATGTGCACGCATGACCATGAGGGGATCTCCCAGGCTCCAAGCAGTAGTTGTTCGTTAGCTCCTCCGGTCCCTGTCAGTGACGACTGCGACAGTCTGTGATGGAGTCCTTGTCTGCACTCCTGGGCCGCTAAGGCAGTTCTCGAGCATTTGATAGCTCGAGGTAGTAGTGATTTGCGAGAGCCAGTAGCTTGGTCGCATGCAGTCGTGGGGGAGGAGGCTGGAATCCCGACTCACAGGACAGTAGACGATAGTCGAGGAGTAGGCCCAGACTGCTTGCTTGCCTCCAATTAAAATAAAACGGTGAAATCGGACTTGGTCCATCACAAAGGCGTCAATGACGCCACTTATCTCCACGAGCAAGCGACTTATAAAGCTCATTTTTGGTCGCAACGGGTGTCACTTGCGATAGCCTTGTTGCCTCAGGCATACACCCGCTCATCCGTTAACGGCCTAACTGCTGCCTGAGGCAGATATGACTATCAGCACGTGATGATATCTGTCCGGCAGTTCCACCTCAAAAAATTTCCCAAGTCGGGACTTTGAACAGAGGCTTCAGATCTCAAGCCGGCTCTCTTGCTTCGATCGCGGGTCGCTCCCTTTCATTACTCTCGGGCCGCCTCTGACCAATCCTGCACCTTGCGTTAGGGGCTTAGGACTGGCCATACTCTCGTCAATTCTGTTATTTACATCCCAGATCGAGTACCATTGCATGAAAATCCTCCTACTGCTCCAGTGAAAATCGCCGGGAAGGCGTCCGCAAAAATTATCATGGCTCCCGCCGTGACAGACACCAATTGGTCCGTCAATTATGATGTCCTGAAGCGAGAGAAGCTTTTTCGAAATCCGCCCCAGGACCAGACCGCATATCCCACCCTCGCCGAATCTATCAAACCGCATGTCGACTCTTTCAATGCCCTTTTCGAAAGCGGCGGAATCATAGACTCCGGTCTAAAAGACATTGGCACCAGGACTTTTCTTGACGAGGTGGTTGAAACGGCCGACCAGAAGCAGCAGCGCCTAGCGGAGGGCCGAAAGACGCCGAGACGGAATAAACTCCATGTTCGGGTCAAAGAAGTCTTCCTCGAAAAGCCGGCTATTCCCCCGACGAATAAATATACAGCTCGGAACCGCAATATCTACCCATCTGAATGCAGAGAGAGGCATGCGACATATCGTGGGAAGCTCCGCGCGAGACTTGAGTATCGGGTTAACAATGGAGACTGGACGGAGGTCGTCAGGGAACTTGGCCAAGTCCCTATTATGTTGAGGGTGAGTGACTGATTTAACGCATTGAGCACGATTATGTCTTGCTTCAGGGCCAGGGCTGACTTGAATGTGCAGACCAACAGATGTTATCTGGAAAAGGCAACTCCGGCGGAGCTGGTCCAGCACAAGGAGGAATCAGAAGAACTGGGTGGCTACTTTATTGTCAACGGTAACGAAAAGCTGATCCGTATGTTGATTGTTGGGAGGCGAAACTATCCCATGGCAATCGTCCGTAACACCTTCACCAACCGTGGCCATGCATACACGAAGTTCGGTATTCAAATACGATCGGTGCGCCCGGATCAGACTTCACAAACGAACGTTTTACACTATCTCAATGACGGAAATGTAACATTCCGGTTCTCGTGGAGAAAGAACGAATACATCATCCCGGTGGTAATGATTCTGAAGGCCTTGGTGGAGACGAATGACCGCGAAATCTTCGAAGCAATCGTTGGTGGTACCTCTTCTGAGGGGATCAATAACACATTTGTGACGGACCGAGTGGAACTTTTGCTTCGGACATACAAGGCATACCGCTTGCATAACCGTTCAGAATGCAGAGCATTCATTGGAGAGAAATTCAAGCCCGTCCTCGGTCTCCCAGCGGATACGCCTAATGAGGAAGCCGGTGCGGAATTCCTTCGCAAGGTTGTCCTGCCACACTTAGGCAACCAGAATGTCACGGGGACGCAGGATTACGACAAATTCAAGATGCTCATGTTCACGATCCGGAAGCTTTACGCCCTCGTCGCCGGTGACTGTGCCTCTGACAACCCTGATGCTGTCTCCAACCAAGAAATTTTGCTAGGAGGATTCCTCTACGGCATGTTGTTGAAAGAAAGACTAGATGAGTGGGTGAGGTCTTTTGGACCTATCCTCAAAGATTGGGCCAACCGCAACCATGGAGCCAGGTTCACAGACGCGGCTTTTGAGAGAGACTTTATAGGCAAGGTGATAAGGAGGTCCAACGAGAACATCGGAGGTGCTATGGAGTATTTCCTTTCTACCGGTAATCTTGTCAGTCCTACGGGTCTTGATTTGCAACAAACCTCTGGTTACACTGTCATGGCGGAAAAGATCAACTTCTACCGATTTATCAGTCATTTCCGGATGATTCACAGAGGAAGTTTCTTCGCGCAACTCAAAACGACTACCGTTCGTAAGCTCCTTCCTGAGAGTTGGGGCTTCCTCTGCCCTGTGCACACGCCCGATGGATCTCCATGTGGTCTGCTCAACCATCTGGCCCATAAGTGCCTGATTACCACCAATGATACCAACGTATCTCATCTTCCACAATTACTTGTCCAGCTTGGTGTTCGTAACGAGTCTTCTGTCTCGATAGATGAGAGTGTTAGTGTTCAACTGGACGGTAGAGTCATCGGTTATTGCTCTCCGAAGCAAGCTCGTGTGATTGCCACTACTCTCAGGCATTGGAAGGTTTCCGGCGCCCATAACATCCCTCTGGGACTGGAAATCGGCTACGTCCCCAATTCCAATGGTGGTCAATACCCTGGTATCTACATGTTCTCACAGGCTGCTCGGATGTACCGCCCTGTCAAGTATCTGCCGCTTGATAAGCTAGACTACGTGGGCCCATTCGAACAGCCATTCATGGAGATTGCGTGCTTGCCTTCAGACCTGGTTCAGGGCGTGTCGAGTCACATCGAATTCACCCCTACAAACATCCTCTCTATCGTCGCCAACATGACTCCTTTCTCCGACTACAACCAATCTCCTCGTAACATGTACCAGTGCCAAATGAGCAAGCAGACGATGGGAACACCGGGTACAGCACTTGACTACCGTACCGACAACAAGCTCTACCGATTACAAACCGGTCAAACGCCTATTGTGCGACCACCCCTCTACAACGCCTACGGGCTGGACAACTTCCCCAACGGTACGAATGCCGTCGTGGCCATTATCTCATACACGGGTTACGACATGGACGACGCTATGATCATCAACAAATCTTCTCACGAGCGTGGCTTCGGTTATGGTACGGTCTACAAGACCAAGATCCACGCTCTCGATGAAAAGGACTCAAGACGAACAAAGTCTCGACAAGCAATTCAAAAGCTTTTTGGGTTTGCACCAGGAAGTGAAATCCGTGCCGAGTGGCGCACTACTCTCGACGAAGATGGCCTTCCTCATATTGGTGCTCCGGTCAAAGAGGGGAGCATCGTTGCTGCATACCACACTGTGCGTTACGATGCTACATCCGATTCATACGTCAATGTAGACGGCGTCACCAGCTTTATGAAATACAAGGACACCGAAGGCGGATTTATCGATAGCGTCCGTATCATGGGTTCTGAAAGCGGCACTGAGCCTGCCCAGTCACTTAGTGTCAAGTACCGTATTCCCCGAAAACCGATCATCGGTGACAAGTTTTCCTCCCGTCACGGTCAGAAGGGTGTCTGCTCCCAACTCTGGCCAGCAGTCGACATGCCCTTCTCCGAGAGCGGCATCCAACCCGACCTCATCATCAACCCTCACGCTTTCCCCTCTCGTAAGCTCTACCCGCTCTTCCTTCTCCTGCAGCTTCCCATTTCACCGAACTAACATCTCCAAAACAGGAATGACAATCGCCCAAATGATCGAATCCATGGCCGGCAAATCCGGCGCCCTCCACGGCCACCCACAAGACTGCACGCCCTTCCAATTCTCCGAAGAGAACACCGCAACAGACTACTTCGGCGAACAGCTCCGCAAAGCTGGCTACAACTACTTCGGCAATGAGCCCCTCTACTCCGGAATAACAGGCAAAGAATTCGCTGCAGACATCTTCATCGGCGTCGTCCACTACCAACGTCTCCGTCATATGGTCAACGACAAGTTCCAAGTCCGTACAACCGGACCCGTTAACAACCTTACAGGCCAACCTGTCAAGGGCCGTGCAAAAGGTGGTGGTATTCGTGTTGGAGAGATGGAGCGCGATTCACTTATTGCTCACGGTGCAGCCTTCATCTTACAGGACCGGTTGATGAATTGTTCGGATTCTCAGCGTGCTTGGATTTGCAGAGACTGCGGCTCGTTCCTATCTACGCAGGTTGCGGTGTCTTCAACTGGATCAAGTAAGGCGAGGATGGTGGCGAAGGCTTCGTCTTCTTCACATACTGCCTCCAGCGCACTAGGTGGTAATGCGGGTGTTGTGCGGTGCAGACGATGCGCGCGTGAAGCTGTTTTCGATGATTCCCGTGCGATTGTATGGGAAGATGGCGACGGGAAGCGCTTCGTTGGTGGTGACAATGTCACTGTTGTTGCTGTTCCTGGTGTGCTGAGATATCTGGACGTGGAACTTGCGGCGATGGGAATCCGGATGAAGTTCCGGGTTGATAATTAATATTACCCTTTGTCTGGAAGGGAATGATATACAGAACACCAAAAAGCATGTTTATACATACATAGATGGGGAGCGATTTTCTTGTCGGCACTGCTTGGTTTAAAGTTCTAAGATATCTTTTGTATCTATCGATTCTACGGGGATTGTGTTTATATCACTGTTGGAAATAGCATTAGTTCTTTGTCATTACATCAAGGTAATTTGGTCAGGAAAGCGTAGGCATAACCATCGTTATTTTCCCGTAGGCTCCCTGGTCAATGAATCCACATGAGTCGGTAAAGTTCATTGAATGCCTAGAAAACAAGAAATGGCGAAGGATGGCAATCCGCTATCTAACGTAACAGCCTCTATAGCGCCGACGTAACATTCGAGAATTCGCCCTTCTCCAACTTCGTCTTCCAGAATATGGGGTTCATATCGTCGAAGCCGTGGTGGACCCATCCCTCTTCCTTGACGTGGTAAAGGTTGATGAACCCACCCGAGTAGGCATCACGGTGCATGGCGGCAAGAATGCTCCTCCGTCCGAGCTCGAGAGCCTCCTCTTCGGTCATATCGTACCGGTAGTTAGCGTCAAGCACACCGTAGGCGAAAGTCTGACCAGATCCAACACAGAACAGGTTACCAGGGAGGCGGGTGCCGTCGGAGTCGATGTAGTACAGGGCAGGCCCCTCTTGCGGTGTTACCTATGTCGCAAAAAAGTCAGCTTGAACCCAAGGAAGAAGATACTAATTAATGTCTTTATGCTGCACGTACTCCTGCCAACATTGTTCCCATGCTCAGACCATATCCCTTGTAGGCATACGTAAGATTCGCTAGAATCTTCGAAGCGGCTGCGACTGTGATACGGCGTTTGTGGCGGATTTCTGCTTCAAGTTAGCGCCATGAAAGCTGCACCAGTTGGCAATTCAACTTACCATGTAGTGTGCATTGTTGACTCAGATATCTAAGCCAGTATTGACAGTCCTAAACCATAAATATCAGCAGTCATTTCCCAACGAAAAACACAAAAATTAGGCACGTACTGCTGCACCACCGGCCATAGTCCCCAGGAGACCAGGTGTAGGCGCAGTACCAGGCTTATCCTCTGCGCGGCTCAACCGGGAGACCGGAATGACCTTCTTCACCGTCTGACTAGCAATCCAATTTCCGGCCGTAGCTCTGGAATCTGTGCAGACGATCTGTTCCAGGACTGTCAGCGAAATCCTGGGAATAGAAGGGACGTTTAACGATAGCGACATACAATTCCGCCCTGGAATCGGAAGGCGAGCGTTGTTGTTCCGTGGGCGAGTTTGATGGGGCAGTCGGGATTCGAATGGTCATCAGTAATTGCACGGAGAAAGGCAGAGCGCTAAATAGAAGATGCATAGCGTCAGTCAATATTCTGGGGGCGTGGATAGTCGGCTCAAGAGCCAGGCTCCGCAATGTTGGCCTCCCGCGGCTGTGTGTGAAAACAGAGTCCAGCAAGAGCCATTTCACACCGCGATAGTTAGAAGCAAATGACGAAGCTTACATTTGCAACCGGGGGAAGACTGAATTTTAGAGAGAGCGGAGGAAGGCCCTCTGTCAGGTCATACTGCTCTTGCTCCGGGTTGAACTCGTTCTGATGCGGCGACTGCGAGTATTGGCGGACTAATTGATCCATGGTGTACGGCTGGCTGCGAATGCGAGATTTCTTCGAGTAAGGTTATTATACAACAATTGAACGAGAAGGAGGATGGAAGACGAAGAGATGTAGGACGAAGATAGAGCTCCAAAGCTGAGCTTCTCGACTGATGCTGGAGCTTCCCAAATGGGCCGCCGCCCGCGTCGTCACTTTGGAGCCTGGGTCACGTGCTAAGACCTCAGGGATCAGGCATAAATTTGGATATCTACCAATAACATCAACAGAGCACTCTGACAAAAGAATGGGATTATTATTTGCATCAGAGCAGACTATTAACAGTGCAACCGACATAAATACGGTATAAGAGTTACATAGAAATAATTCCCCCCAGGCTACAGCATCTGCTCGTTTAAATAGGGACTGCAAGTCGCTGCACTTGGGCATCCAGAGGAGTCCCGAGGTGAGTAGGCTCTTCTTTCTTTGGGCGAAAGGCGAAGTCCTTGTTCAAAAAGCCCCCATTGAAATCCTGAGCAGGCTTGGTGCCCGAAGTCTTTTGTCTCCCATCCAATAATCTATTCACGCCCTTCACCTCATTCTCCCTACTCACGCTGTCCACGCGGTCTGCTGTTGGAGTCACCGTGGGTGGTGCCTGCTCCTCTAAGATGTTAGCATCCATCATCGGGGCCGACATGCTCTGAACTCTTGCTCGAGGAGCCACGTATGTAGGCGAAACGTGAGAATATTCGTCCGAAACAGAAACGTCCTCTGCTTGAGCTTCTTCAGCCTGAGTCTCTTCCGCCTGAGTCTCTTCCGCCTGAGTCTCTTCTGCCTGAGCCTCTTCTGCCTGAGCCTCTTCTGCCTGAGCCTGTTGTGCACGGGCGTACTCTTGTTCTCTTTCCAGATACTCCGCTGCCTGGGACTCCATCATCTGAGACTCGGTTGCGGGTGCCTCGCGGACTTCACCACCAGACGTTGGGAGAGATACTCTGCCGGGTATAGCAGCCGCTCCAGAGTCTGCAATCACTATAGGTTCGAGGTTACTCTCCCAAGAGCGCATTTCACGTTCGGCGTCTTCGATGATCTGCTTGGCCTCACTGCCATGTGCATAGGCCTTTGGTTCGTCTCCAGGAATTACCGAGGTGTCGTCGAGACAGTTGAGCAAACGACGAGCATGGCGGGCAAGGAGGACCTGCTTTTCCCCTCGCTCAATCACAGCAGCTAGATGGACATTGTATGCTTCCTTGAACCTCTGTCTGGTCTGTAAAATCACACCTTTAGCGTTTGAAAGGTGAGTTCCTTAACAGGCGCCACATACCACATTGGTCAACTGTGCTTCAGCGACAAGATTCTGCGCCTCCGCTCTGACGAGCTCCTGCTCCAAGGTCTCTATTTTATAGCTGTTTGGCTCCTTCAACTTGAGGCGCTGGATATCATCCGAAACCTTAGCTCGCTGATCGCGGGTCGGCTGTACAGAACTCTCTGTATCACGAATATGCTTTAGGATGGTACGATATTCCTCCAGATTCTGTGCGTAGACGTCCTCTTGTTCGCCCATCTCTGCCAACAGCACACCCAGCTTGTCCGAGATGTCAGAGATGGCTTCATCTTCAGTTGTTTCGCCCCATTCGGACACCTGTTCTGCTATCGAGATGCGCTGTCTGGCCGCCGACTCGTGAGCGGAAATAGCTGAATTCTCGCTCTTGATTACTCGGTTCAACTTCTTGCTTAGCTGGGGCTGCTGATGACCGCGGAAGGAGCCAATGCTGAACCGGTGACGGTTGGCGTTAGCAGAGCTTCTTCTTCTGCCGGAAAGAGTTCGGTTCCTGTGCCCTAATTAGCTTCTACCCTAACAATGAGTTTGCTTCCAGGGACCATACATGATTGCGATTACGCTGTATCAAATGAACTTGTTTGTTGTGGTATAAAGTGATAGCAAGATCGATGTAAGAGCAACTATATAGTATGTATATAGAAGGCTCGAACGAAGTTCGGCTGGGTTACACCTGCCTCAATGCGCTGTTATCAGGAACGTTAAGTTTGGTAAACTTGGTAAATTTGGACCGGTCACATATGCAATACTTGTGCTCCAGCAACCTAGAAGCAGGTTATAAATGTGAACACCCAGACCATCCATCCTCTCATGATTCTGAGCTCATGGCACACTTTGTGACGTCAAGAGTCAAGGACCGAACATTGAGGTCATCGTGCGGTCTGGACCAAGCAAATGGATAAGACAATTCATGGTTCTGTCGAGGTGTTCCGCTGGAATGAGATTAAGTTGATCGTGGAATCCAATCTTCAGTGGAGTAGGACGGGTAAGGGATAATAGATATACTATTGAGTGCCGGCTCCGTAGATCCCGCCAGGTGGAGAGTGAACAATAAAACCAAGCTCCCCATTCGTCTCGCTATGAGAAGCTCACCTATCAGATAGGTATATATTCAAACTCTCCATCTTCCCAACCCCTTCGTCGTCTCCCGGGTTCAATATACTCTATATACCGCGGCGACGTAGGAGCACACTCCCTCCGACCACGGGCGAAGAGCGTCGTCCGCCCAACGGGATATATTGTTTCCTGTCGGGTACGGATATGCCTTCTTGTTACTGTGGTGTATGACGTCCGTGGCGAATGCGGAGGGCTGCAGTGCGAAGAGGAGATGGAAGGACGAGGGGAGTAGATGATGGCCGCTGCTGTGCTAGGACAATACCTCTCAGGATGAGGATGAGAAGATGGATAACTCCGGCGGAACTGTGGTGGAAATGACATTCTGTGAGGTTGCGAGCGGTATTCTGTGACGCGGACGGAGCGGTAGTCGTCGTCGCTGTCGCTATCGAAGAAGCACATTTTGCCGTCTTTGTCTCTGTTTCTCGAGCATGGAAGAAATCTTTGATCTATGACTCAAGAAAGACGAATAAATGAATTCTCTCGGGAGGACTTCATATAGACCACCTGCAAGACTTCGGGAATCATTTGACCCGGCCTGTCTGGCAGATGATCTTGTCCTGTGATAGCTTCCAACGCATTTTGGCGATGAGACAGAAATTCTGCCTCGTCGAGTTACCGATAGATGATATCCACTGAGGCGTACTCGAAAACTGCCTGGTGCTCGTTCAGCTGAGAAAAGATGGAAGACTTTGTTGCCGCGGCATGGGGGAAATGCAGCTGAGAAGCACTTATGACCAACCATTTCAATAACAGTCGTCAATGGAGCTAGTAGGATCACACCGCCACATACGAGACGAGACGCGGTAATTAGAATAGACAATATAGATATCATTCAGATTTTATCAACCTGCCCTTCTCTATGGGAAGGACAGTCTAACACGAAGAAAACCTTGGAAGAAGAGAAAACCAGCGCCACAAAAATAGCCAAAACCAACACCATTCATTGTACTAGTAGAACATAACCACAGCTGATTAAAAGCAAGCTACCCAGATAGCCCGCATCAAGACATGTCATCCGCGTCATGGTGGTGAGTGTTTTCATTATCTGATGCGTGGAATGCATCTCCAAAGGCAGAGTTCTCTAAGTCAGGGAGGTCCAGATCGTCGTTTTGCTCGGTGTACGCAGCAAGCGCATCGCCCGCACTGTCCATATTGGTGAAGTCAAAGCTGGCGCCGTCAAGACCGGTGTCTGCGCCTGCATTTCCCGGCGTCAGACCTTGAATACCACTAGCAGAAGTGTCGTCCTTTTTATCGTTCACCATGACCCAGTCACCAGTCTCACCTGATGTGGTGCCTGTCGGTGCAATGTTCCCGAGGTCCATATCGATATCCAAACCAGCCAAGGACTGGTCCTGCTGCGTGACACCTGCCGTGGGCTGTGCACCAGATGTGCCTGGGGCGGTGGAAGCGAGTGTTTGTCCAGTGGAGCCTTGAGTAGTGAATTGATCAAGCAGGTGACTGTCCGCATGGTCCATATCGATGTCGAGCTCCGTTGTCTTCTGCTCTGGTTCGATCTTCTCCAGCAGACCACCCTTTTCGATACATGAGACTTTTGGCTCTGGCACAATCTGTTTTTTCCACGAGGTTTCTACCTCCCTGACGACATCATCAACCTTGTATTTGGCTTTGTGCTCTATCGGCGCAAGAGGCACGTTATCCTCGTCCGTAGGGATTTCGACACGGCCCTCCAGCCTCCAAAACTCCGAACCAGTGTCTTCTGGGTTTGATGCAGCATCGCGCAACCGAGATTCGGCGTCTTTTAGTACAGATGTACGGCTAAACTTTTCCATCCGCCGCGCATGTCGCTTCTTCAACTTTTCAATCTCTGCTGTCATATCTGCAACCTTCTTCGCAACTCGCTCGGCAAACTCTTCGGCTTTCTCCGGCTCCAATTTGGTCGCCTGCTTAGCTTCATTCGCTTTTGCGGCCTCTCCATTGCCAGGCCCAACAGGTGCGTCAAAAAAGCCTGCGGTCAACGACTCGAGTTCACCTTTTCTCCCCAAGCCCAAAGATACCGGAGTAATTTGACTGATAGCGTACGGTGAGGCTAACACCTCCTCCATCCATTCATGATGTTGCTGGTACCTCATCTTGCTCACTTCCCGAGGAGTAAGCAGGTCCATGATATCGCCCGCAGAAACATCTTCATCCTCCAAGGCAAAATCGGTGGTGGCTGCGTTAACTGCCGTCGATGAAGCGCGGTGTCCGCGCGGCGCCTTTGCTTGGACGGGACCGGTGGGAGGTTGCACCCCTGGGCCGGCCGGCGGGTAAAGTGGCTGCCGCCCAACCATTGCACTCGGATACGGCCCCTGTGGTTGTTGGTATCCCTGCTGAACCGCCATTTGGGGTGGTAACCCGATTGCGGGCCAATTACTCCGGTCATGCAGCATGAAGTCCTTGCGCGCCAATATCCCCTGGCTCTGCAAGAACCGGCGCTGGGCCAGCATGCCCTGAATTTGAGGGAGGACGGGGATTCGGTTCGCTGGAATGTGGTCCGTAGGAGGTGCTCGGGAATAGTGTACGATCCATAGTGAAGGGTCGGGCGGAGCCAGGTTGGGGTTTGGGACTTTAGATGGTAGGAGCCGGTATCGTCTGCGACAATGAATTGCGACCGACTCGTTGGGAGGATGATAACCACTGCGGTGCAACCACATCTCCACAACCTGACGCGCAAAGATATCAGTACCGACTCCCATCGCTATGCAGGCTAACTAATGGAAGGGAGAAATACATAGCCTCGAGCCTCGAAGGTAAGAGCCTGTTCGGCGTCGGCCCAAACATAACCATCGCTCGCGAAATTGGTTCCCAGGTGGTTCAGGGGCTGCCATGTAAGCATAACGCTGCCGTCTTGTGGGCCATCTAGGAAGGTCCAGTGCATCGGTTGTGCTTCGCGGACTATCTTGGGCGCGGAGAGGAGGTACTCGACGACAGTGTCCGTGGGCATCATATGCATCAAAGGATAGCGATTGCGCGAGATGAGGTGCATATGAGGCAGCTAATGATTGTATCAAAGCACTGGTTAGCAAAAAGTTCAAGGGCGCCATGAGGGAACTTCGTGGAGTGACAATACCAACTGCCCGGGGACACGACTTGCAGGGTCATCCATTGTAACTGGAGAGCGCAATGGCTGGTGATCGATAAGTACAATATGATCGCAAATCTATGCCAGAGATTTCCCACGAGGAATGAGATGATATTTCGAGACAGAGGGTGGATTCACCCGGTGGTAGCTGAGTAGAGGCAGTACTTGGATGGAGAACGACCGAGCGACCGCAAACGCGACGCGGAAATTTGAGGTGAGGTTTCCTTAGCAAGCCACAGTGGCTGAAAGGATGCGTGCGCCACATTAATCTCGACACCTCATATATCTGGCAGCAACTGCCTCCCAATAACTTAGGTTCCTCGCGGTCTAGCGGCCCTGTCCGCCCAGCCATTCTTGTTAAGCACTTCAACTTTATCCCCTCCTCGCTGTTTCATGCTGGGAGCCTTGGAAAAACCTTAACCTAAGGCAAGGGCATTCGGTGATTCGCAGACCTGTCTTGGTATGCCTTGCATTTCCAACCTCTCAACCATTCCCCTGACATTGAAGCTGAGTTTCATGACCGGGGTGTCCACTTCTCCAAGACAGCTGTGCCTCAAGATTGAAGAGTCTAAGCTTTGACCCGCACATTTTGATTGGACCGTTCTCCAACATCCAAAGGCTTGTGAAGATCACCTCAATTCTGTACCCCTTGTGCATGCCTCTGCCATTATTTGTCCTTTTCAATTCGCGAGAGCTCCAATAATGGGCCAATGCAGGCACACACAGCGATAATAATTTGATAAGAGAACTGCCCCATCCCTTCCCCGCCTCTGCAATAATGGCATCAGCCTGGAACCTGCATTGAGCTCGAGCACTCAGGTGTGTCGGTAAATGGCCGATGTAGGTTCACAGTGCAGATCTTACAATAGTAGACCCAAAGCTGACCGTGCTCGCGAAGGAAAATCCTCCGCTGCCAGCGCACTTATAAGATGGTCTCGTTCGCTCTTTCAGCTCTTCCTCCCCGCTCTCCAATTCCTTATTTTTAGGATTTTTCGTGGCATTTATCGGTACCACCATGCGGTTCTTTAGAGAAAAGCATGCGCCTGAGAGCAGCAATGTGACCGAACCTAAAAATGATACGCAAAATGACTCTTCGACAAACGATCCCGTTTCAGACCAACAGATCTCAGATTCCGAAAGCGAACCAGTCGGCTATGCGAATGAATCCCATACTGCACTACCCCAGATGCATTCCCCACGCATAACTATCGACCCTGCGCTTGAGGCTCGGGTCGTGCGCAAGCTAGATTGGCGGGTCCCGACTCTTCTTGGTTTCTTGTGTAAGTTCCATTACTATGGCGAAAACAAATCTTAAAAATCTCTCTGACCCAGGTGTTTTCATAGATCTTCTTGCCCTCCTGGACCGAAGCAATATCGGGTTGGTTACTCCTTGGTTCCCTGTAGGCGAAGTAGGTGTTGACTGTCCATAGAAATGCGAGAATTGCGGGGATGGAAGAGGATTTGAATATTCATGGAAATCAATATCCATGGCTTCTGACGATATTTTACATATCGTACACATTGTTTGGGCCTCTGGCACTAATGTGGAAACTCATGCCGCCACATAGATGGGCCGCCATTACTGCCATTACTTGGTGAGTCGTCAGAGGCCTCCTAGGTTGGGCACCTCATCCGAAGCATTTCTAATCGTTAGCTAGGGGCATCGTCGCGACCTGCCAGGCCGCTGTGCAGAATTGGGCTGGGTTAATGGCTTTACGTTTTCTCCTTGGAGCAGCAGAGGCAGCCTTTGGCCCAGGTTCTCCCTACCTACTATCTTTCTTCTATAGCCGGCGAGAACTTGGTCTCCGTTGTGGGTTGTTCGTCTCGGCCGCCCCCCTGGCCAACACGTTCGCGGGTGCACTTGCATACGGGATCACTTCCGGTCACTCCAAGCTAGCCAACTGGAGGCTATTGTTTTTGGTTGAGGGTGCCCCGTCGTGCTTGGCAGCGGTTTTTGCCTGGCGATTCTTGCCCGACCACCCCTCTTCCGCCGAGTTTTTGACCGAAGAGGAGAAGGATGTCGCACGAGAGCGGTCGCTCCGACGTAGTGGTGAGGGTGAGCGCGTGGGAGGTGTGGACTGGAAAGAGCTCGGCCAGACTTTGCTGGACGTGAAACCGTGGATCACAGCGGTATGGGATCGCCAAATCCATTTCCACAGAGACTTGTTTAACTGACGTCGTTTCTCTCCAGTTGATGTATTTCAGCTGCAATGTGAGCTTTTCCTCACTTCCTGTATTCCTCCCGACGATCCTAGAAGATATGGGGTTTGAGTCGATCCATGCCCAGGGCCTTACTGCCCCGCCATTTTTCGTCTCATTTCTCTTCAGTATCGCGACTACTTGGTTTGCTGATCGACTTCAGCAACGAGGCCTAACAATTATCCTCTTCTCTTTGGTGGGAACAGTGGGATACGTCCTGCTTGCAGCTTGTACATCCGTCGGAGTGCGCTATTTTGGGGTGTTCTTAGCAGCTGCAGGAGTTTTCCCATGCATTGCAAACATCCTTCCCTGGGTTCTGAGTATGTTTCCATTTTGTTCATTTCTCCAGCTTACTAACCTACAATCTTTAGATAACCAAGGCTCTGATAGCCGGCGTGGAATGGGCATTGTCATTCTCAACGTAATCGGGCAGTGTGGACCTTTTCTAGGAACCAATGTGTTCCCTGATAGTGATGGCCCTCGCTATATCCGTGGCCAGTCTATCTGCGCGGCATTTATGTTCTTCAACGCTATTCTCGCTCTCTCTCTGCGGTTCCTTTTGGTTTGGGAGAATAAACGCTTAGATCGGCAACATGGGCCCCAGCCTACCGCTCCGCAGAAAGGGGAAGCTGTCGGAGAGGAGAATTATGGTTCCAGTTTTAGATATGTGCTGTAGCCGTGTTGGATTGTTATTCACAGCACAAAAATATATAGTTACGATAATGAGCCTAGATCATGACTCATGGATCCGCTGACGAAGGGGCCGGCGTGGTCTGAAAATAAATGTGTTTCCTGGCTGGCAATAATTTCGGATTAACTCTGTACCCACGCCAACCTTTTTTCAAACCGCGCCGAGCTGTAAGCCCACATTTGGGGTCCTGCGTAGACGGGAAGTAAAATACGCCCGTGAGGGCGTCTACGCGTACTTTCTGGGGTGACCATATATTTATTAGTATGACTGCTTTTTAAACACTCAATTAAACACCTGCCAGAATGCTTGATTGCATGCTTTGTTAAACACATGATTAGACGCTTCGTGGAACGTCCGTTGGAACGCCTGCTTAAATGCCTACTTTTAGACTGTTGAATGAGCGCACCGAGTTCCCGCCGAGCGGAGCGAGGGTCAACAGCTTGTTATTGCATACGTAGATGCAGACAGGTTAGAGAGTCTTACCATACTGTTTCTTAATTGCAAAAGTTAGTTCCCAATGGAAGCACATACATAGTAGGTACCTACTGTGGACTACCTAGCCAATTGCTTCAGGACCACCCCACTTCCCCAAGCTTTTCCGTCCCGATCTCGTCCTCTCTGGGATTATTATGGCAACAAAAGTTAGCCAAAACCCTGAAACATAATCAACTATAACCCCAATCAACATATCCTCGGAGCCTCAACTTCCCGGACGCTATATAATAAGAAACCAACTGGAAGTGAGACTGTCTACCCACAATGGCCAACCCCACAGACAATGCCCACCTGTACGGGATTGTCGACATGGGAAGGTATGTCAACGATATCTAATTCGCATCGCACCGAGCCCCTGTTCTTTATTCAAAAGCGCCAGGGTACTAATTATCATCACAGCAATGGCATCCGATTCTCGATCACCGATACCTCGCCCCCAACCGCCAGAATCATGCCAACAGTCTACCAAGACCGGGCTGGGATATCTCTGTACGACGCCCAGTTCTCAACTGGAAGTGACGGTAGGCGCCCAATCCCTGCAGAAATCATCGAACAAGTCGTGGACCGACTAGTTCGATTCCAGGGGGTCTGCGAGGACTTCCAGGTACCTCGCGAGAATGTCTACGTGCTTGCTACCGAGGCGACTCGTACAGCGCCGAATTCTGAAGCTTTCAGAGCCCGTATCAAAGAGCGAACTGGGTGGGAGGTGCGGCTTCTATCTAAAGAGGATGAAGGGCGGATTGGTGCTCTGGGGATTGCGAGCAGTTCGCGTGCTGTTGCTGGGCTCGCCATGGATCTTGGGGGGGGGAGTACACAGATTACGTGGGTGATTGCTAAGGATGGGGTTGTTACAGCTTGTCCCAAGGGGTCGTTTAGTTTTCCTTATGGGGCTGCGGCGTTGACGGCAAGGTTGGAGCAGGCAAAGCGTGCGGGGGGAAAGGCAGAGAGGGAGTTGAGGGAGGAGATGAAGGGAAATTTTCGGAGGGCTTATGAGGAACTTGAGATCCCGGAGACTCTGATAGAGAGTAGCAAGGCGGAAGGGAGATTTGACCTCTATCTTTGTGGTGGGGGGTTTAGAGGTTGGGGATATGTGTTGATGAAGCAGGCTGAGATTAGCCCGTACCCGATTCCAATTATCAACGGATTCCGGGCGAGGAGGGAAGATTTTCACAATACCGCTGCTGTGCTGAATGAGGTCTCTGATTCTGGGAAGATCTTTGGCGTGTCTAATCGACGGGCATCGCAGGTTCCGGCGGTTGCAGCACTGATAGATGTCCTTATGGATGCATTGCCAGCGATTACGCATATCCAGTTCTGCCAAGGAGGAGTCCGCGAAGGGTTTTTGTTTGATAAACTGCCGCACGAGATTCGTTCTCAAGATCCTCTACTAGCTGCGACTATGCAGTATGCACCTCCGTCTGTGGATGAGATCAAGAATCTTCTTTTGTCCGCGCTGCCGGAGCACGCGTCTCCCATCGAATCTTCCCACACGCCTTCGTCTTTATCTCCACATTTTGTTGCTGCCCTCTCCAACGTCCTTTTTGCTCATTCTCGAGTGCCGAGGGAGTCTCGCACTGCGGCTGCACTACATAGTACAACAACCGGACTTTTGGCCTCCACCAATAACATATCTCACACTGAGCGTTCTATGATGGCGCTTGCACTTGCTGAGCGTTGGGCGGGAGACCTGGCACCGACGGAAGAGACGTACCAAAAGCAATTGATGCACTGTGTCTCTGCACAGGAGGCATGGTGGTGCCAGTACCTAGGCCGAGTAGCGGCATTGGTTGGGGAGGTATATCCGGCGGGTCGCGTGTCAGGGACGCATTGGAGGATCCAGCTGGGGACAGAGTGGGATCATGTCGTCAAGAAGAAAGAGAGACGCGATTTGCTGCGACTCAGAGTCCAATGGAATCAAGACACGGCGGCGACATCGGGGGTCACTGACGACTGGCTGCGGGATCGGTTAGAGAAAATCGAGAAAGCTGGGAAGAAAAAGAGTTGGGTCCGGGCGTATGGGGTCCGGTTGGGGGTGGTGGTATGCTAGATTTGCTTAGCAGCCTATCCGTGCTCCTCTTAGAGCCACTGTGACTTCATCTTCTGGCTCACCGGCCAAGTTCCCGGGCAGTTTCGGAGGCAAGATCAACCAAGCTGCCAGTGTCAGTGTCAGGTGAATTGGATTCCACTATTTAACTTGCTACCCCTCCTACCCCGCCATCCTTTTTCTCTTCTTCCTTTTCTTCTACCATCCACCACTACTCACCAGTCAATTTCCATCGACTTATCCATCTCAAACAAGTCCTTCTCTCTCAGGTGATAATGGTAGCTATGGAATTGGCTGACCAGTTTGTACAGGGAATTACTTCCACCGTACAATGTAAACACACACCTCGTTGACCCTCTCGGGTCGTTTACGGAAGTCATGGAATGCCTTTGGCTGGGAATTTAATTCAACGATCAAGGTATCTCATTCTCAGGTAAAGTCTGGGCGTGGCCGGTGTTCGTTCTCATCCTTAGCAGACCCCTCTTTCTTGACTGTGCTGGTTTCACTGCAGCCAAGGAAGAGGGCTGCCAAAGGCTCTGGGTTCGTTCTGAGAATATACGGTCAAAACTTGATCTGGATAATACCAGCGAAAGGATCATGCCTTCCCTTGACTCTTACCCTAGTTAATGGAACGGCTAACAGTTTATAGTCATCCACTTGAATCAACATGTCTCCTCCAGCTGCCATCTTCGAGCATACTGTCGCTCCCACCGGCATCAAGGGCAAGGTCGTGGTCCCTGAGACCATCCCTGCCGATGTTGCGTCGCAGACGAAGCTGCTTGACCAATTTGGCGGCAAATGGGACCAGTTCAAGTTCGCTCCTATCCGTGAGAGCCAGGTCTCCCGCGCCATGACCCGCCGCTACTTCCAGGACTTGGACCGGTATGCCGAGAGCGATGTCGTTATCGTCGGCGCTGGTTCATGCGGTCTGAGCACTGCATATGTCCTGGCCAAGGCTCGTCCGGACTTGAAGATTGCTATTATCGAGGCTTCTGTCTCTCCAGGTTCGTCCAAACCCACTTAGCTGGTAACCTATGACTCATACGATACAGGTGGTGGTGCTTGGTTGGGAGGTCAGCTTTTCTCCGCGATGGTCATGCGCCGCCCAGCAGAGGTCTTCCTAAACGAGCTAGGTGTGCCCTATGAAGAGGACCCCGACATGCCCAACTACGTCGTAGTGAAGCATGCATCCCTCTTTACATCGACCCTGCTTTCCAAGGTCCTAGCCTTCCCCAACGTCAAGCTCTTCAACGCTACCTGCGTTGAGGACCTGGTAACCCGCCCAGGCCCCAGCGGTAGCGCTCAGGATGTTCAAATTGCCGGTGTCGTCACCAACTGGACGCTTGTCACTCTCCATCACGACGACCACTCATGCATGGACCCTAACACAATCAACGCTCCTGTAATCATCAGCACAACAGGCCACGATGGCCCCTTCGGTGCCTTCTCGGCCAAGCGTCTCGTCTCCATGACTACCATCGACAAGCTCGGTGGCATGCGCGGTCTAGACATGAACTCTGCTGAGGACGCGATCGTCAAAAACACCCGCGAGGTCACCAAGGGCCTTATCATCGGTGGAATGGAACTGTCTGAAATCGACGGATTCAACCGCATGGGACCAACCTTCGGTGCTATGGTGCTCAGCGGTGTCAAGGCTGCTGAGGAAGCCTTGAAGGTCTTCGATGAGCGTAAGCGTGAGTGTGCTGAGTAGACCAAGTCATCTTGGTCTTTCCAGCCACAGTCCGTCCCAGTCGCTCTTTCACTGCCGGGATGATGAATCATTGTTATGCTAGTTTGCAACTGCCCAGATTGAAAATGAAATGACGTCTTTTACCTTCATGCGCAAGCTACTCGTAGTTAAGAGGCCCTCGAACATGGCCTTCCCTACCTCGTAAAAATATACCGCTTAGAACACGCAGTACGGCAAAGCATCTTAAATGAAAAGAAATCCACTTTTATTGTGAAGCCGAGATCTTAAGTGTCTATGATCTGCTACCTAGTACTTTAAGGTAGGGTGGTATTGGTTTTTTAATTCCTTAATCTATTATTGGGTCCCTGCCCCTAATATTCTGCTCCCTCTTCTTCATCATCCCCTTCTTCTTCCGCCTCCGTTTCACTGTCCACTGAAGTCGATGGAGCTAGGCCCATCAAATTGTCAGGATCCAGCTGCTTGTCCGTGACATCGGCCGCGCCCGTATTTGCCACAAACCTGTTTAAGACCCATTGCATATGCAATAGGTCAATAGATGGGAGCGGCAAGTTCTTAAGGCCGGGCCGTCTGTTGTGAATGTCAGGATATCACCAGAGCAGATACTCCCCCCGGTCCAACAATGAAGGAGCCTGGCCTGTCGGCTGGTTGAGTTGAGATTAGCTGGGTTGGCAGGCGGGATTCTGACGTCTTTGAACTTGTATACTGAGTCTTGTATCTAGTAAAACTCCACGGGTAGTTGAGCCTGGTCTTCGGATAGTTTGCAAGGGCTACGTCGGAAAAAACGGCCCCTTGGTCGGAAAAAGACCTTGCGGTGCCACGGCCTTTGAACTCGCTCGCCGGAAAACAAGGTCGACAAAGGCAGTAATAAACAAAAGGGAGAAAAAAAAAAGATTGCTGGATTCGCCCTTGATTAGTCGATCCTTGCTCCAACCCTGGTCCGAATTTAACTTTGATATCTGTGCCGGGGCTGCCACCCTAAGATTACGGTTCTGGACCTTCAAGTTCTGTATCTGGGCCTGTACTCCTTGATAGACTTGTATTGCTTCTCTATCTGTCGGTCAAGAGTTGCCGTGCTTGTTGGGCGGATCTCCGCTTCAACTAGCTGTTGTTGGGCCTGTGTTGTCATTCGAGTTTGATCCAGTAACGCACGGTCTACCTAATTTGACTTGTCCGATAGCTTATGGACAATAGGCGCGAGGCATATAAGATTAGGGAGTATCTCTGTTCGCCCGGGGCCGAGAACAGCATCTTCCCACTCTTTAATATGTTTTGGTGACCAGAAGTCGGCTAAAACGTTCCAGAAATCGCGGTACCCCTTGTAGCCCGATCTTTGTGCCAAGTGAATATGGGTAGATGTGTGCTACCTCGGTACAGTCACCTCCCTTTGTGACTAGACAAGAGTCCTTGTCCCTCTGGCGACACTGCGCGAGGGCTGCAGCAGGTTGTGGGATTTTCGAGGCACTTTGGGATCTTGACCTTGATGGAGCTAAGGACACAGGAATATTGATGGCCTGGTAGCTTCTCCGGTGCTTTTAGTGCGACGTGGGATCTTATAGGGACTTTCTGGTGTCGGCGTAATGCCATGGGTTGGCTCCGACAAGTAACCTTTGTCTTCCGCTTCCTGCTGTTGCCTTTAACTGCCAAACCGTCTTTTGCAATATGGCCCTGGATAGCCCCTGGTAAGACTGTTAGATTGTTATTGCCCTACGAGGGTATTGTTCACTCACAAATTCTCAAGAACTTGGTCCAATCTGAGTTCTCGTAAATCAGCCTCCTGGTGTTGGCAGACATGTTCCCGAATCCCTTTGCGATTATCTCGAGCTGGTCGAGATCGGCCAACCAGGCGAAGGCCCAAAGCCCGGCTCCACGAGATTGTCATGGCCGATATCGGCGATACACGCCTCGGGTCCTTGGTCTCCTCGAAGGGGTCCATGACTCCATGATCAAAACCAATGATAGAGTCGGCCTCCTGGTGCAACTTTTACCTAGATAAAGGAGAGAAAGTGATTCACTGGAAGGTAGGAATGCAGATTGGGAGCTAGGATGGTGGACAAGCTAGAGATATAAACAACGAAGACTGCCTGGAGGACTGTACCTAGAGAGTAGATAGAGCAGAAAGGCTTGGTGCACTGGAGGATGCACGGATGAGGAAGAGTGTGGAGTGGGAATGTGGAACTAGCCTGTAGGATTGTAGGATTGCACGACTGTGGGACTGTTGGCGGGACTGAAGAAACGTGGTCACGTGATCAATCGCTTATATTTTCCGGCTGTGCTACATAAACTTTCATTGGCCACAATTATCCTGGCGAAGCCTCCCCATCGAGAACTTAGATAGTTAACCACAGTCTTAGTTAAGGATATACCTAGTGATTCGTGATTTGAATATTTGTACCTTGTACTGTCAGATACTTTCGATCACCTCCGCAAACCTTTGATACCCATTTATACTGAATACCTTGCCATCCAGTTAGGTGGATCCGCAATAGGTAAGGTAGCTCTGGTCCTCCACAATTTTACTGCCAACAGCTTCAACATCCATCCTGGACACTCATTCTTCTTCTCCTACCACGAATTCACCCAAAAACCCTCAATTCTCGACATGGATTACTGAGTCATCCACGTAAAGTCTCTATATTAATACCTATATCGCTAGTGAACCCGCCCGCGCGAACCCGTCACCCACCATGAACAACGACCAATTCCGCCGCCTCCTCTTCAACAACAACAGCAACAACAACCAAACCTCGAAACCCAACAGCGCCAGTCCGACCGACGATTCTTCCCGGGGCAAACATGGCTCTCCTAATGCGAATGGTTCTGGTGGCAGTGGACAAACGCAAGCACAGGCGCTGCTAGGCTCGAGAATGCGATCGAGTATACCCATGACACCGTACGTTCTTCCAACCCACTCACTCACTCTGTCCCCCAACCCCAAAAGATTTCCATATGCTCGGAAAATAGGAAACAGAAACAGTGACTAACTAACTTCTTATTATGCATACACAGACGCACCCTGACAACCCCCAACTTCGCCCACCAACTAGCCGAGTTCCGCCGCGACGGGGAGAACCCGCCCCCGTCTAAGAAATTCAGGTCCTCTGCTGCACCGAAGGGAACGAAGTTACCGTCTGGGTACGAGGACCGGGCTGCGGCGCGATTACGCGAGAGCGAGGAGGATAGTAATAAGAGTGCACGCGAGGAGAAGCTGAAAGAGTTGGAGGAGAAGCTTAAGAAGGGCCTTATTGATAAGGAGACATTTATGAGGCTACGGAGGGAGTTGGGGGTTGGAGGAGATTTGAAGAGTACATATATGGTTAAGGGGTTGGATTGGGATCTACTGAGGAAGGTTAGGGCTGGGGAGGATGTTGAGAAGATGGAAAATGAGGAGGAGGGCGAGGGGAAGACAGCTGTAGATGAAGGCGAGGGTGAAGAGGTAGACGTGGACGAGGAGTTTGATAAGGTGCTAGAGGGGGAGGGAGATGGGGCGCTTCCATCTGCGCCGAAGGAGAAGGAGAAGAAAAAGGGGAGTATGGTGCCGCCGCCGTCTGGTCAGAGGAAGACACGCGATGAGATCCTACGAGAGCTGAAGGCGAGTAGGGCGGCTGCTGCTTCTGTGGCTGCTGGGGAGACAGCACAAGAGTCGGCCTTGGGTGCCCGGTTCAAGAAGATTGGGGATTCCAGAACTGAGAAGAAGCGGTTTATCGAACAGGATGAGAACGGCCGCCGTAGGGAAGTCCTCCTTATTACAGATGCGGAAGGCAAGACGAAGAGGAAAACGAGATGGTTGGACAAACCTGGGACGACGGCGCCTCCTACAGTTGGTGTCCTAGCTCCCGATAAGGAGGCAAAACCACTTGGGATGGAGGTACCGGCTGAGATCGCTGATAGGATAAAGGCCGCTCAGAACGTGGAGGAAGAAGACGGCGATATCTTCGAAGGAATCGGAGCTGACTACAATCCTCTGGGTGACGCTGGGTCCGACGAGGAATCGTCTGCGTCAGAAGAAGATGGCGAAGTGGCAACCAAGGCACCCCAGGAGGAACCCAAGAGAGAGGCAACGGGCGAACCGGCGAAATCACGAAATTACTTCGCAGCGACCACCACAGAGCAGGAAGAGAGGGTGGGAAGTGACCGCGCAAACCCATTTACCAAAGACCCTACTCTCCTTGCGGCCCTGAAGAGAGCCGCTGCTCTGCGACAGGCAGGATCGCCGGACCACGCCGGCGAGGACGAGGCTGTGGACAACACCACGCTTCTCCGACGAAAGAAGTTCTTAGAGGAAGCACAACGCAGAGAAGAGCTCGATGCCATGGACATGGATTACGGATTCGGAGGCAGTCGGAATGACGATGACGAGGATGAGGAGGCTGTGCTATTGGAACCACGCGGGGGGACGAAGAGGAAGCGTGGGCCAAAGAAGAAGAAGGGAGACAAGGACAGCGCCTCTGACGTGCTGAGTGTGATGGAAGGGCGCAAGAAGTGATGCTCAATGTATTCTATCTACTGATCTCTGGACATGGCATAGCTTCATAACGACGTCGATACCGCCTGTCAAACTATAACCTTCGGGAAACGGGCACGGGTCACCACTGGCAGCATTGAAAACTCTCCGTAGAGTTCAACAGCCCACGGTCTGCCTAACTCAGCGACGGCTACCTGGGCCTGTATCCGACTCCGGAAAGGCAGGCTGGTCCGGTGCCAGCAATCCTCTCCAGTGGTCAAACTGCCTCGGAAGCCGCAGTGCCCAGTCACAGAGTGCCAGTGGTAGTCTACCACGTCCACGACAACCAGCGGCAGCCGAATACAGGCTGCAGAGTTTGACCATCAACCGGTGGGTAGACAATCAGCCACATTCTCTCAGCGGGTCACTCGTGACCCTTCTCCAATCGAGTCCAGTTGAGTCCAGAATACATCCATTCTTCCAGATGGACCGGACTCGAGGGACTCAGGGAGGTTTAAGTGGAGTGGAGCCCTAACGGTGTGTACCTAGGGTCCTAGGTAGACTAACAGCCAGTAGTTTCTTAACCTTAGGTAGAGAAATTACTCACTTGCAAGCTCCAAGAACTCCCAAGAATGGCGAAGAATTGCCTAGTGACGGACTACTCAGAATAAAGAAGCGCTGACCACGTCACGATGCAGGAACAGACAAGAAAGATGTGTGGTGGCTGTTTTAGTGTGTTTCAGATGCCGATGGCTGGGCCCTGATGAGGCCTGGACCAGTCGTGGGCTTGCACGATAAAGACCAGCGCTTCCTCCCAGAGAAGAGGTTCTGAAGAGAATATGCCCGTCGAAATTGATAGAGAAGATCGGTGAATAATGAATGGCGGAGATTTGCAAGAACGGTGTTGTGGGAGGAGCATCTTAGGTAAGTGCTAACGGTCTGTCTCTGTCTGTCGTCTGGTCGGTCTGGTCGGTGGGTCTGCATGCAATCGAGAATCGAGTCTGGCTGGTGGAGACGCTCTTAACACAATAATTGATCGTCTTTAGCGCATTAATTGTATTAATTGTATCAATTGTATCGAGTCTCAAATGAGTCAGGTCGCACTCTGGCTGGTTTCACAGCGGTTTCTGCGCACAATGCACAATCATCAGGAATGGGCAGCAGCGCTGTTCAGGCTTCAGGCCTCAACACAATGAACTGCCTCCTAGCTTCCCTGGCCCCTGGTTTCCTTTCTTCTCCATCCCATTATGTGATACCGCATCTCGTCCCATTGAACGCATCAAATGATAGCCGACGAATGCATCTCCACCGCTTACGTCCCACGGCTCCGGCGTATCCAGGCGCTGACCTGTGGCTCCATCCAGCACCAGAAAGCAAAAGCAAAACAGTCCCCGAATAATGAGGCAACACAGCTCAATGATTGATCAGAAATAATGTGTTTCGCTTTTTCTCCGGGTGGGGAGTGGGGTCTGGCTGTCTGCTCGTTTGTACAGCGCTTTTATACCTCGCCCTCCTCTCTTCTCATCCTCTCTTCTTCTTCTTCTTCTCTTCTTCTCAAGCATCGTCATATTTTCTTCTACGTCTACGTCTCGCCTTTCGGCCTGCCTCTTCATTGTCCAGTGCCGTGCACGGTCAATAGCCATTCATTTCCCTTTCGCTGAAAGGCATCACGCTCCTTTGCTTCTCGTCTCATAGACTAAATAGAGAACCGGTTTCTCATTCCACCACTACCCTTCAAAAAAGAAAGCCAAAAAAGGCATTCAAAATGGTCTCCTTCAAGTACCTTGCTACTGCTCTCATGGCCACCGCGGCCATCGCTGCCCCTCACGGGCACTCGCACTCCCATGCCCGTGCCACCAAGCGCCAATCTGCTTCTAAGCGCGGCGCTGCCTACAACGATGCCTCCCTCGTTCAGTCCCTCTCCAACAGCGGCTCTGTCTCCTGGGCCTACGACTGGAACATGTACACCATGGGCGACCTCCCCTCCGAGGTCGAATTCGTCCCCATGCTCTGGGGCACCAAGATGTTCACCGGCTGGTTCGCTGCCATCCAGACCCTCCTCAACAGCGGCAATCAGTACATTCTCGGCTTCAACGAGCCCGACATGCCCTCGCAAGCCGCCATGTCCTCGTCCGACGCTGCCGGCTATTACCGCGAGTACATCACTCCTTTCAGCGGCAAGGCCAAGCTCGTCTCCCCCGCCGTGACCAACGGCGTCGGCGACGACATGGGCCTCGGATGGATGCGCAACTTCATCAACTCCTGCACCGACTGCGGCATCTCTGCCCTTGCCGTCCACTGGTACGGTGACTCCGCGGATGACTTCAAGAACTTTGTTACGCAGGCTACCGAGCTCGCCAGTGAGTTTGGTCTCGAGGAAACTTGGGTTACCGAGTTTGCTCTGAACTCCGATCTCTCTGGGTCTGGCAGCACCAGTGCCTCGTCCGACTTCTTGAACGAGGTCTTGCCTTGGTTGGATCAGCAGCAGGGTGTTTCGCGCTATGCTTACTTCATGTGTGCGGATGGATACTTGCTGAGTGGAAGCGATTTGAGTATCAGTGGAAAGGCTTATGCTGGTTCTTCGTGATCTACTTACTTCACTTCACTTCGTTCTACTTTTTTCATCATTTGTCTATTGTTTTCCCCCATCCTCTCCATTTATTCTAGGGTGGTTGTGTTGATGGTGTTAAGCAGGTGTGGAAAAAGGAAAAATTGAATAAAAAGAATAACAAAACTGCAAAAATGTGGACCAAGCTTAATTCCTTCGTTGCATTTCCAAGTAGACTAGACTCCGACACAATTGTGAACGACGCTGAAACAGAAAGTAACAGAAAGTATGTGTGTGTGTGTGTGAGAGAGAGAGAGAGAGAGAGAGAGGGGTTGACACGAGATTGTAGTCATAAGGGAGTAAATGTACCTGAAAACCAGCCAACGAACCACGGATTCGGATATTAACAATAACTACATAAGGAAACTGTCCTGACAATCGAACTTCAAAGAGAAAGAGAATATTCCATTGATTCCATGGATCGTGTTGGAATGCTGTCTGCGGATTGGCTGGAGTTGTTGCAGTTGTGAACCACGGTTCGCTGGGACATTCTTCTAGACTACTTACTAGGCTACTACTTAGGGCTTCTAGTGTAACGTCTGGACTCTGGACGAACATGGGATTCAACATCGTTTAGCTCGTTAATCATGCCTGATTATTATCATTTAAAAATGTCATAAGAGTAGGAGAGAGGGTCCGACTACTAAGTGGGATCCCTCGCTTCGAGATCGAGCTCGGCGGCTTCGCCCATTTCAGTGTCCTTGTCCTGGTCCTGGTCCTGGTCTTGGTTTTGGTCTAGACCTTGCTCAGGCCCGGGTTCAGGCTCAGGTTCTTGTGTCTCCGACTCCGACTCTGACCTAGAAACCTCTTCCCAAACTCGTACCGTGCCATCTAATCCACAACTCACCATATATCTCCCCTGGCTCGTTGTGGAGGTGTCCACGCCTAGCACAACACCCGAATGACCCTCAATCCTCTGCAGGACCTTCTTACTTACGACGTCCCAGCAAAGCACCGCTCCATCCTCGCTACCGCTAACCGCAAAGGCATACCCTGGTGTCCGCGGCGTGACTTGTCCGTAGACTCCGAACCCCCCGGAGAGACTGTACTTCCGGTTTGAGTGGCCCTGGTAAGTTTTTAGACACCGGCCCTCGACATAATCCCATAGTCGCACGCAGTCGTCCAGCGTCCACGCGAGTACGAATTTGCCGTTTGGGGAGAACTTCACCGCCGACACGGGCGGGTTGTCTTCGTGTACAAGGGTCCGGAGGCATTGTCCGGTTGATGTGTCCCAAATACGGACTAGGCCATCTGTTGCGCATGATGCGACGAGTGTGCCGTCCCAGACGACGTCGATGCCGCTGACGGGGTCGGAGTGGGCAGGGAGCGATTTCATGACGCGCGCGGAGCGGACGTCCCAGAGGAAGACCGCCTCGTCGTAGGAGCCGCTGGCAAGCATGTTGCCTTTGGGGGAGAAGGCGATCGAGTAGACGTAGTTGTGGTGGCCGATGAACGGGGTTGGGTGTGCTTTGCCCTATGCGACATTAGCTCTCTGTTGCGAAGGCTTAAGTACGACATACTGTTAGAACATTCCACAGCCGGATAGTCTTATCGTCTGACCCCGAGGCAATGGTCGCCCCGTCCGGACTCCATGATATCGTCGATACACCCGCGAGATGCCCTTCAAATGTGTGTATTAACTTCCCTGTCGACGCATCCCAGACCTTAACTGCGCCGTCCGCCCCTACACCATGTCAGTCAAGCACAGCCGCAGATAAGAGATACAAACCTCCACTAGCGATCATGGACGCATCCGGCGAATATCTCACAGCCGATACTCCCCGTAAATGGCCCCTAAGTAAAAATCTCTGTCGGTAATGCACCGAGTCTGGTTTGGGCGGCGGCGGCGGCGGTACAGGTGTCGACGAGCGATCTGAATACGCCTCTATCTTACCATCGTTCTCTCCCGTAGTCTCCATCTCATCAAGATCGCCATTCATTTCCGTTCTATTGTCGTCATCATTCAAGTTACCATGCCCATCCTCACTATTCTCCTCATCATCACCTTCATTCTCATCGTCCGAGCGTGCCCAAGGTGAATTGCGCCCGCGATTGCGGGAGCGCCAGTAGTCATCCGCGTCCATAGCCAATTCATCGGGGCTCTCGGAGCTGCTGAAACTGCGGGATCGAGGATATGGTCGCTTAGGCGGGTAGGCTGTGAGACTCACGCGGCGGCGCTCTTGGTCGTGATCGGAGCCAGCGGCCAGTTCGTCGGAGGAGGTTTCGACGGGCGAGGAGATGGGAGGTGGTGAGGGCGTTATACGGCGGCGTTTGGAGGGGTGGTCCATTTCGGTTATTCCATTGCAGAGTATACACTTGAAGTGAATGAAACCAGGGCTCCAGGCTCTTTGTTTGTTGGTGTTTTCCTGTGTGAAATCCAAGGGAAAGATTCAGTGATGAAATCCGCAACGGAAGGCGGTGAGCGCACAATTATCTCATATATCACGATAGCTTCATCTCCGCCTCTGTCCTCTCTACCTCCTTGATTCTTGAAGAATGCGCTCTTCGGAATGGCAGACCCAGAATCAATCCGTATTTTGACTCTCAACTGCTGGGGTCTGAAATATCTCGCCAAGTACCGCAATGAACGCCTCTCTGAGATAGGCCGGCTCCTAGCCATCTCCAACCCTCCACCTGACATCATCGGCCTCCAAGAATGCTGGACGCAGCAAGACTACGAATCCATCCGCGCCCAAATCTCACACATCATCCCGTATGGTAAATTCTATTTCGGGGGTATCTGGGGCGCTGGCCTGGCCATCTTCTCCCGATGGCCTATTGAGCAATCCACCATGTACGAGTACCCGCTCAACGGCCGCCCAACAGCTTTCTTCCGCGGCGACTGGTTCGTCGGGAAAGGCGTGGCCTGTGCTCGTATCCGGTTTGGATCAGGAAGCCATGATGTCGCCGAAGTCTTCTGCACGCATCTACACGCGCCCTATGAACAAGAGCCGCACGATAGTTATCTCGCACATCGAACAGCGCAGGCGTGGGAAATAGCTAAGTTGATGCGCGGCGCTGCGGAACGGGGCCATCTGGTCATCGGACTAGGAGACTTCAATATGCTTCCCTCCTCCTTTGCGCATCGGCTTATCCGCGCACATAGTCCCGTTGTGGATGTATGGCAGGTTAAATACCCCGACTCGTCAGTGGCAGCAGCGAAGGACGCCGTCGAACAGGCGCGCGGGAAACCGATCCCATCCGCAGAGTTCAACCTGCATCATAATGGGGCGACCTGCGACGGGCCATATAATACGTGGCGCTGGTCGAAGAAGGACCAGAAGCGCCTTGACAAGGGCCATGACATCCCCGTGAACAAAGACGGCCCGGATCCTCGTGGGAAGCGGCTCGATTATATATTTGTTGGCGATGAGGTGGGATGGACCGTCAGCGATGTTGGTATTTCAATGACAGAGCGACATCCTACCCTCCAGTGTTCTCTGAGCGACCACTTCGCCGTGGAAGCTCTCATCACCCGCGATTCTACGTCTACCACGAACAAGAAAGGGGCCGGCGATGTCGAAAAACCAACCCGTCTAACCCTCCCCGCGGAGACGTATACCCACGTCATCGACATGATCCACGCCTATGTACGCCGGGAACGCTCCCAGCGACGCTGGCGTCTAATTCACTTTATTGCTTCGGTGCTGGTCACTATAGGTTGTCTCGTGGGTGTCTGGTGGAACGGCGACCGCCCATATATACCGTTCATCCTTATGCTTTTGAGCACGCTTGGTTTTGGCGCGGGATTGCTGGATGGCCTAATCGGGGGGCTGTTTATCTCGAGTGAGCTAAGGGCACTCAAGGAGTTTGAGTGGGAGATCCGGAATACAAAACGGTTGATTGAGTCTCAGTCCTAGCTGGGATCCATTCTGTAAAAAGCAACGGTGTATAATAATTACTGTGAAGTATATTTTTCTCAGATTGACTAATGTATGAACAAAATATTCTATTGCTTCTACCTTATTGTTTATTGGGATGGAATAAAGATGAAGAATCTCCATGTTAAGTATTTCCAACAATAATTCTAGATATACCTAATCAATCATAACCACACGGAATCCGCTTTTGCAGGCAACTGGAAAAGCCATTATTATTCGGGAAAAAAAGAAATACAACGAAACCAAAAAAAAAAATTCGTCTATTTTCAATAAAGTCATCCTCTCATTCATACCCATATAATTTCAGTACCGTAATCGAATGGCTCAAAAATCAATACCAAATCATATAGTCTCCCAGCCTCCATTATTAACATCAGACTCCATCCTACGGCTAATCGTCGCTGGAACACCATGAGATAACCAGACGTCTCGAAGAAGCTTGTCGTATCGTTTCTGGTTCAGCATGAGTGGCCTGCTTCGTCGGAGGCCCGGGTCGACTTCGCCATGGCGGTCGAGGTACGGGGCGAAGTGCCACGAGCCGCTATGATTGTGGAGGTAGAGGACGGCGCATTTACGGATGTTGATGAATAGGCCGATGTTTTTGCCGCATCTGTGATGGGAGCGGTTAGTTAGCTATATATGAAGGGAAAGGAAAGTGGAGGAGGGGTTGCCGGCTTACTTTAGAACGTGCTGGTTACATCCACCGAAGTGGGTGCTGGCATCCTGGCAGCAGACAGCCTGCGAGCAGAAGACGTCTCCGCAGAAGAGGCAGATGCTTGGATCGGTGAGTTCCTTCCTCGAGTTTGGACATCGGCGACGGTTGGCTAGCTCAATCAGGCTATCGAAGTATTTGGGGAGGCCGACTAGTTCGAAAATTGCTGGGTGGGAAAGGCTAGGCCACAATTTGTGGTCTCCGATGCGGATTCCTGCACGGGACGCGTTCCAGTGGAAGATCCAGCCCGAGACCATGGCATCTAATGGACTACTACTCTTGCGAGCGGGCTTTATCGATGAGAATATATCATCGAGAGAAGGCATGTTTAGGGTTTTGGTTAGGCGGTCTAGCTCCGACACATCCATATCGCCAAAGCCGGTATTGGGGAACTCGATGCCGTGCTGCACATGAAGCAGAATGGCCGCCTTTCGCAAGAAAGTTAAAGCATAGCTCGATACGAGACGTCTCAACGCAATTATCACTCCAGGAGTGACAGAACCCTCGCCATCCTTGACATAGCCGAGCTCAGCGGGGAATGAAGACCCCTTTGCTCGCCCTACAGAGTTGGTCTTGAGCTCTCTAACAACAGTGCTAAAAAACTGTCGAGTGACCTCAAATTGTTCATCTGAGAGTTCCGTCTCCAACAGATAGTGCGCATCACCATGCTGGGCTAACTCTGTCTTCAGTCCCATAGGCCAGACGGCGTAGGTGGAGACAACCTTGACGATCTCAGCCACATAGCACATCTGCACCAAGTGGCGAGCATCAAACCCAAGGATCGGAAGAAGGGCGAGTGAGGATTCGGCTAGAAACACGAACGTGTCTTTGGCAAATAGTGGCTCAATTTGGTGGATTTCGCTTAGAACAGTCGATCCTTCAAACAATGGGTGGCCAACAAACAGCTGACATAACTTTTGACGATGCATCTCACGGAATTCATCCAACGACCGACTGGTATGACCGGTTTTACTGTACAAACCACCGACTGATACATAAGTTAATGCTGTCTCAGCCAAGACGCGAAGGTGAGTCAACGTCAATCGCGGTATCTTGTCTAGAAGCGTGGAGCCAGGCTCAGATTCAACGCCACGTTGTGCGATCTCAACCGCAGCGATACTGAAACCGAAAGTCTGAAATAAAGAGTCCGTATAGATAATATCATCGGTGTTCGCAGTATCTGGAGGGTGGCTAAAAATTGAATGGATCTGATTCAGCCGGAGGGTTTGCTTTAGTCGTGAGTAGATCTGAAGGAGCTCAGACATGGGACTATCGCTTGAGCTTGATACTTGCTGCGGGGAGTTGAGAGAAGGAGTCTCTTCCGGTGGTGGGAACACACCAGGCATAGGTAATCTGGCTTGAGGGATAAAAAGCGCGGTCGAGGGGAGCGAAGCTGACAACAACTGATCGACCCTACCAGCAAGCGGAGGGACGAGGGTTTTAGAAAGGTAGTCCAGGAACAACTCTTGGTACGATTGTTGTAGTAGGTCACTATTCTCCGCAAGAAGGGCGTAATTCAGTTTATGCCTGTGGGAGAGAATGTTTTTCATTCCGTGATTCAGGAATTCGTCAAAAGACGTCTCTGTGTTCAACGGCCCTGGGTACGAGAACTCTTCCTTGCCTTTCCAAGTGATAGGGAGAAAAGCATTACCCAAAGCCTTGCACAGAGGGCAGACGAACTCCTTGTGAGTCAGGCGCTCTGGGTGGTTTCGAGCGATTTGCTGTGTATGGCGCCGCTGGGTGGCTGTGAAATAGACTTCAAAACATGTATAGTGCATAATATGACCGCAACCTGTGGTCACAGGGCCGCGCACAGTATGCTTCGAATTAAAGCCTTTGCTCAAGCCAATCTTTTCGCCGGTAATCTGTCCTCCTGAGGAGTCTAGTCGTCGTACTGTAACATGGTTTTCACCAGCAACGCCAAAGGGGCGTATCTGTTCAGCAGACTTATCAAGGCTTGACGGTGTCTTGAGCACCTCTCGAATCAAATCCGCATCCTGAATATCGGTCTGCCTCAGGATGTTGCTATCTTGGACAAGAGCAAAAGTGCCGTAGAGTCTTGAATCATTGGTCTCTTCTTGGCAGAGAATGCAAGTGCCGCTGGGGTACTTCCAGAGCTTGGTCTCCGGAGTAACCTCAAGCTCTGACTCCATATCACTAAAATCTTCATCACCCCAATCAAGTGCGCCTTGATTATTGAGGAAATTCTGCTGTTGCTGTTGGAATTGAGCCATCACCTTTGCCTGCCGTTCTAGGGCTTGCTTTTTCTTGAGCTCCTTTTCACCTTCGATGTCGATGGCGGGTGAATTCGTATTGATTCTATCGAATGGGAATACCAACGATGCGGTAGCATGATTGTACGTGCGAGGTCGCTTCTGCCAGAGGCGCTTCAGGATGTGCCGAATTCTTGGACCACAGGCGGAGAACTCGTCCATCGTGGAAATCTTCTCCAAAAGACCAATAATGGTTAAATTACCAACTTGGGTAGCTCTAGCTTTTGTTAATGCATGAGACACGAAGGATTCCGTAGATTCTTCATCAATCTTCTCTTCATCGGTATGGTCTTCAAGGGTGGCTGAAAGGATCAGATGGAGAACAACCTGGAGGAAAGTTTCAACACGCGTGGGCGGTATCGTAGGCGTACGATCCTTGGAAGACATCACGTAGTCTAGACACTGGTGCATAATCTGAGCAAATAGCGGTGTCCGCGTAAAGTGAGCCAGATCAGAGAAGGCCCCGGAGGTCAGAGGCCGTAGCTTAGGCTCAAATACAACATCAGAGGCGTTCTTTCCTGTTTGTTTGGCCATCCATTCCTTGTAAATACTCTCGGCCTCATCCCTCTGGTTTTTCGTATAGTGGGCGCTGTATGGGTCTATCAAACTAATATATTCCGGTTTGAGCTCGAAGGTACCAGAATCGTTCAAACCCTCGGGTGGTCGGAATTTCGCAATCTCCTCCAGGACATCCTGGAAATCATCCGAGTCTCGCACCTGGTCGCTCAGACGGGTCGACAGATCGGAAAACGAGAGAGGTTTGAAGCATAAAACATGCGCAATTTCACGGCTCATATTCCGGTGAGTGGCAGCATCACTGTCCCCATCAGTCGTGAGCGAGTGCCGATCGGTCAAGAGAACAATCAACAGAAGGACAAACTCCTCCACAACGTCAACGATCTTTGCGTCCTCATACCCGCTGCGTGGGATATAGTTCCTGGTCATCCAATCCACGACCCCGAACCTATCTGCGATGGAAGCAAGAACCCTGCTGGGGTTACATGTTACCAATGCTGCCTGTAGCAAGAAGATATCGCGATAATAGCCAAGTTCGCGACAAGAGACTCCACGATACTGCGACATCTGATGACGCAGACTGAGGCCATTACGCACCCACATGCCAGATTTCATCTGCGCCAACCAGGCGCATACCCTGAGGGGATAGTCGAACATCGCGAGCAATAAGTCTTCCGGCCCAAGATCACTATCGAGAATGTACTTATCGTTGGCCACTTCGGCCGCGCTGAAGAGGACGTCGCACAGCAATTCACGGCTCATGCCGCGAGCACAGTCCAGCAGCCACGAGACGGTATAATGAAGGGCATGATGGAAGCTCATTGCACCCTTTTCCACAACAAAGTCCACCACGCGGTGGCGAGCGAACCGCTCGGGCTGATCAACCTCGAAGTCAAAGGGCTGTAGGGTTTTGAAACGAACATAATCCTTGATTTCAGCCTGTTCAAAACGCTTGCGTTCACAACCAACTGAGTGGGCTATAGTGGAGATAGTAGCTACTGTGATCGCCCGCAACAGATTCTGACCCTGATCAAGCTCGGGCTTTTTGAACGCCTCGCGGAATGCAACACACAGCCGGTTGATTTCTCGCATCAAGATTGACGCACTGATCCACGCATCGTTCTCGTACTCCACGTGCTCCCCGACGGCGCGGACATTCGGGCAGATTCCCTGAGAGAGCTTGATCAAATCCAGGAACTGCAAAAGGTATTGCTCCTCGTTCCGTACACGGTTCTGCACGTACTCAGATTGCAATAGATACCGAAGGTCGCAGAAGAAATGGTAAAGTCGCCGGTTGTTCACAGATCCCGCATCAAACGACAATGTTGCATTTGGATTGACTTCATACGGCTCGCCCACTTGCCTAGTAGTCAGGAAAGTGTATAATATAGCCATGACCTTGGTCAAGAAGTTGCCACGCAGCACAATCTCTTCCGTAATGGAAGGGGTGGTGAGAAGCTGCAAGGTCAAGTTGATTATCGAATGGTCCGGTTCTCTATCGGCGATCAAATACAGCTGGGCAAGTGCGCTATACAGAGAAGATAAACGTAGGCCCATAACCCGCTTGAATTGGGGCACGTTCACCACAGTGCTGAGATAAAGATCGCGAAGGTCAGTGCGGGCCTTTTTCCACAATCTCAGATCGAATAGGATCATCCAATCAAGCCGGGTGCGCTGCCACAAGTCCTCATAAAGAGGAACATTCTCACCGGTTACAGGAGCGGACGGCCGAACCTGCCAGTGACTCGGTGTCTTCGCAGAAGGAGGGCGTCGCACACGAGAGGGAGTTCTAGGGATTGGCGTATGAGACGAGGTCCCCTGAATGTTGGTATCCTCCTGGCTATGGTGGGATTCGCTGAGTCGCTCGCTAGATAGGGGAGCTTGCGGGGAATCATTGTCTGGTGCGGCTAGCTCTCGCTGTTGCTCTTGTTGCTGCTCTTGTTGCTGGCCCTCGTGTTGCTCCTGCTGCTCCTGCTGCTCATCTGGCTGTTCTGCGAATGGTGAAGCGAATCCGAGAATAGCTTGAGCTATCTGTAAAGAATCGTCTGCATCACCCATTACCATATCAACATCGTTGTCCACGATGTCTTCGCGCAGCCGGGTGAGCTCAAGTTCCATTTCATCGTCTCCGTCATCAGCATCATCTTGAGCCTCAACAAATTCCTCCTCGATGCCACCGCGTTCCTCGTCATTAACATCGGCATTTCCGGTCTCGATGTCGTCCTCGTCATCTTCATCGGGAGGGATTACCTCCCCTTGCGGTGTCACGCGTACCACAACCGTGCGAATTCTCTCTACTTCTACTCTCGAATGGTCGTCGATGCCTTGTCGGCCAATGGCAGCGTTGAAGGCGCCACTGCCGCGTTTCCAGGAACCCAGGAGCTCCTCGCAGACGGTCTGGCGTAATATCTCGCTGTCATCGAGAATGCTACATCCGGCGATATCTGCCAGCCATTCAACAATAGTTCCGCACATCTGCTCACGGAATGTGTCGCGGGCCGACCGGATTGTAGTTGTGACCTTGATATGTTCAACGATCTTCGAAACCTCTAACAGTCTCCGTAGGTCTTTCCCGTACTTCACGACGCTTCTCCCCATATCGTTCGTTTCCTGAGCCTTCTCCCTTCCATATACTGCTTTCTCCCTGCAAGCTCGACTAACTTGTTCAGAAACGTCTCGGATCGTGTGTTTCTCATCATTCCAGAGGGCGAGGGCGAATTCCGGTTCGTCTTCTAGTTCATCCCCTTCACCGTACCATCCAGAGTGAAGGCGGGATGCTTCCTCATCCTGTCGAATCCCCTCCTCTGTCTTGGGCAGGCGGAGTTGTTCAGGAGAGCACGATATGACATCGCAGAAGTAGTCAAGCGCATGGGAAACGGTCATCTTGATATTGTCCATCCAATCCTGTGGAAGCTGGGTACGTGTATTATCCTTGCCCTTCTTTTCCCCGTTGTCCGTGTGGATCGCACAGAACATGGGGGTTCGCCATGCCTCTTCATCGCCACAATCACAGCAACCGCAGTTCCCCGGCGACAGGTATATTTGGTACTGATGGGTACTGTGGTCGAATGCTTCAAAGCATCGGCTGCAAAGACAACAAGTTTCATCCACCCCGCAAGTGGTACATCGGTATGTTGCCTCACCGGCCCGAAAGATATGTCCGCAGCGTTTACCCCGCGCAGCCTCTGTGTATTCTGCACCTTCGACAGCACCTTGAGCCTCCGCCAACTTCCAAGGTCTGGTCGATGTTCCATTCGGGAATAGTTGTCGGAGCCGCTCTTCATTGTGCCCGGTTAAGGAACGGAAGAGGAGCTCCAACAAGGCTGTCTCCGCCATGGGGCCATAGCGGTATTTGTACTCGGCGGGAAGTCGTTGAAGGCCATGACCAAGAATCTTCTCACATTCTGTAAGCATCATTTATCGCCCTGGTCCTGAGACCACGACGCCCGTACGGCTGAAGAGAAGAGGCCGGGGTGGGGGGAGTTGTCGACAGAACGCGGCTGATGTGGCGGACGTGAGCAGATATATCCAGGCCTGAAGAGGGGTTCGATCAAATGGTAGGTAATAACCGCGTAGGGTATTTAAAGAAGCCGACCGTCGCCGGACGATATTTACTGTCGAAAGATCGAGTTGATACAGAGAGGTAAAACTGGCGGAGGAAAGCTCTGAAGATTGATCGATTAATGCTTAGTTAATGTTCAATGAATCGATGTCAGTGGGGAAGGGGAGAGCTGGCTAAAGAAAGCAAACACGCTAGAAAGATCAAAGGTTGGACGTACCAGAATCTTCAGAGCCCTATTTATGGAGCTCTCTAGAGTCTCTACCCACCTGGGAAGAACCCTAAGCTAATTGTAAAATGGGAAGAAAGCAAAAGCCAAGAGCTGTCTATGAGGGGGTTGACTGCGTTCCTCCATCCGGATGACATATTTAACCTGACAGAACGGCCGGGCTTGGCGTGTGCCACGCCACTACAGAGGGTCCCTCCGCAAGGAAACCGAGTCCGAGTCGCAATAATTAGGTTAAGGTAGCTAAGAGTATGACTCAAGGGTCAATTACGAAGCGGATTCAAGGTCAATTTACAAAATTCGAAGTTCTATTTGATACAGACACCCTACGCTATAGCACATCCATCCCCATGTATCGGTGTATAAGATCAGACCGTCCCCTGGATATCGTAGCATTTTCAATCAGTGATCGACTTCCGGGGCCCGTATTTACTCGTCATCCTCCTCCTCAGCCGCGTTGAGGTATTGGAACTTGATGTCCTTCCATTGACGCTAGCGCGGTATGAATAGGTTAGCATTGTCCGATCCAACATGGGTTCATGGATATCAAACGCGTACGCCACGGTTCCAGGTATCCCAGATCTTGTTGGTGGAGGTGTCGAAAGCACTATTTCGAGCACATGGTCAGAGCGGAGAGGGCGCAAAGGTATGTTTGGAATTATGACACGCACATCTCGAATGCGAAAGCACCGGCGAAGATGGAAGTCAGGTAGACAGCATTCCGGCGGATCAGGGTCCTACAAGGTTGTAAACCCGCTCGTTAGCAATGCTGACAATATAGCGACCGTGGTCATCCGCTGATGACTGGGAAAGGAGAGACATGCTGGTAGATCGAGGTAACGAGCTAGAATGGAGGTACACTGCAGTTAGCCATTGAACTCAGTCGCATTTAATTTCATCGGAGCTCTTACTGCGCCGGCCATTGTGACGAAAACAAGCAACGAAAGATAGAGGGGATCGAAGCGGGGGCGCGAAGGGACTCAGATGCTCACGACGGAACAGGCGACAGGGAGGTTGTCGGATTTGAGGTTTGAACGAAAAGCAGCGGGAATCACCGGCCCGCCGATTGGCTGGTCGGGTCATAGCATTGTACATGCACTATTATATAATGACAGTCATAATTCTGTATTGGCAACCTCCAGCATTACTATTATGTCTTTTTTGACGGCAGACTATAATTATCAAACAGTTCTTCTCCTCTGGCTGCTGGAGTCGACTCCTGCTTGTCTACGGGCAACCTCCGGTCTCGAATTCCTTGAGATCCTCTGAGTCGTCCGGATACCTTGCCCGCACACCAGAACACCGTCGTACAATCCCTTTTGTTCCCCTCAAACTTTTCTTTTCCAAGCATAGCCGAATTCCCCCGACCCTTAAAGAAGCGCCTCCATACGAACGATGGAATCATCTAACACATCCAGCGGTATCTCACAATCCGGGATTACCACTGACGCATCCACTGGAGAGCGCTACATCCCCTCCTCGGTTAGAGCAGATGGGTCGAAGCGTAAGGAGATCAAGGTCCGGCCAGGGTACCGTCCGCCCGAGGATGTCGAATTGTACAAGAACCGCGCGGCAGCAGCTTGGAAGAATCGCGGTAAATTCGGTGTACCTGGAGCGGTGCCTGGAGCGGAGGATTTGAAAGAAAATGACCCTACGAAAGGAGGCAGCGCTGCCAGCAACAAGAACGCAAAGCGACGAGAAGCGAAGAAGAAAGCGAAGGCTACCAAAGATGGTACAACTACTCCAAATGGAAAGGACATCTCTCAGATCGATAACTGGCGTGCGGCTCCTTCTAGCGTGGATAAAAAGCAACCAGAGAGTGCGGAAGCGTCCACAGCTCCTGTCGACCCCGAGGTAGAGCAGGAGAAGAAGGCTCGCAATTTGAAGAAGAAGCTTAAACAGGCGCGAGACCTAAACGACAAAAAGAACCAGGGCGAGGCATTGCTACCAGAACAGTTGGAGAAGGTGATCAAGATCCAGGAGTTGATTCGCCAACTTGATGCGCTTGGGTTTAATGCCGACGGGGAGAAGAAAGAGGGTCAAGAGAAGCCAGAGAAGTAGAAGACTTCGTCCAGCTTTGGCAATCTCGTCCTTAGCGAACCAAATTTCCGCTCGCATCATGGCAGTTTTCATCGCCTCTTGTGATTACGGCACGTCGCGAAGCCCGTTCGCTGCGGTTATATCGATGTCTACATGGCCAACTATATGTAACATGAGACTCAGGAGCTATCGCATAGCTGCCGTCCTCTAGTCCACACTCATAATCTAGACTAGAGTCAACACTCCCCGAGATCACAACATCCACCAACCTCCCAGGAGCTTGCTACCGGTGTTGCACGGGAACCCTAGTTCACAAGAAGGATATTCTATGGTGTAACCAAGTGAAGTCCAAGTTAACAGGGATAATAAAAACGACGGACTGGGGTATATTTGTTTTTGCCATCTCTCTAATCGTACACATTCAAATAATATTATTCTCTACTGTCAAGACTTTTCCACTCCATCTCAATTACCCCCCATAGTGCACCTATGGGGGATTCAAACAAAGGTTGCCTTGAGCCAACTACAGCTTCCCCCAGTAGTGCCTGTGAGGCTGTAACGGAACTTGTGTCCCTCAGAAAAATTGGCTGAACACTTGAGCCGGTTTATCTGTAATCGCGCGAGTTGGAGTAATAAAGATCCCGCCCTCGAAGCACGTGTTCTCAAGAGGACCCGGGTTCTTTCCAGGTTTATTCAACTTGACACCGTATGCCGCTGCGAGGTAAGCCTGGCGGACGGCGTCCACTACACCAGTACCATTCCTTGAGTACCAGGCCCCAGCAAGAGTGACACGCTTGTCAAGCTCATCTTTAATGGAGTGTGAAAGGTCTCCCATACGCTCAAGGTGCCCAACGGTGGGCTGAGGGATAGCATCGCGCTGCAGTCGAGTTCGGGCTACTGTCGGAGAGTCAGTGATGCCCAAGTGTCGCTTTAGTAACGATTGAGCCATCGCAACCGAGGTGTCATGGTCAGGGTAGTCTGATTCTTTCCAGCCATCCCAATAATAACCACCCATCATGACTGTGATCTTTGTGCCGGGAGCCGAGTCCTGACCCAGGCTAGACTCCGAGGCGAAGATCACACCCAGCGCCTGCTCAGGATTCTGGTGATAAGCTACCGATCTGGGGATCAAGTAGCCGAAGCCTCTAACAGGAAGCAAATGCGGGTTCGGGTAATAAAGATTAACAACCATAATAGTTACTGCGTAGTTGTGCGACAGCAAGGCACGGATTGTGCGAGCAGGATGCTTCGCGTTCTCGCGTGAATCTTTGGGTTGGAGTTGTCTTGCAAGGTCAGGAGCTGGGTTGGTGGCAATGAGACGGTCGTGAAGGCGCGTTTTATCATTTCCACATTCGACCTATAGATAGAGAGGTCAGCTTCAGGATACACAGAAAACATCATTTCAAGGCGAGCTGTTATCTCCACATACTGTGAGATTGGAGCTATTGGAATCTTGCAAAATGCTTGTGACATTTGCATTCGTCAGAACTTCCACTTTATCTGACCGGTTCAACTCCGCAACCAGAGCGTCCACAAGCTGGCCGACACCATTCTTGAAAGTCAACGTACTGCTGCCCTTTGCAAGCTCTCTTAGGAAATCTCTGTGCGCTGTCGGTTTCGTATCACGTATCACTTCCATAGCTAGCAGGTCGTCGGCGATGAAGCGCTTCTTGCCCTCAAATGCCATTTTAATCATTGAAAAAAGTACACCCCCCTCATTTTTCTCATAGCACCGAATCCCGCCCAGCAGCGTATCCGCACTCAGTCGGTCGATATCACCTGCGAAAATACCATGATACATGCTAGAAACCAAATTGTTGGCTAATTCGGGGCACCACCGGCGCGATACAAAATCCATGACGGATACGTCTCGATGTTGAGTCCGCGGAGGACCTTTTTTGGGCTCACTGAGAACACTCTGCAGCACATCTTCAAAGAGAGGCTCCTGCGATAGAGTCCTCCACGCCGTCACAAGTTGGCGTATTGGATTGACACCTTTCTGAGGTGAAGGTAAGCGAACGAGGTCATAGGGGTAGTAGATATAGCGGTTCTGGCTTGCTGGGGATGTGTTTGACGTAAGGAGGATTTGATCTTCTAGCTGTAGATCGGTTATCTAAAAAATTCAAGACGTTAGCACTTCAAATTTCAATAAAGAGTAAACGCTCGAGTGCACCAGTTATACCAAATCCAAGAGCGGAAATGCAGGTGGAGTATTAACTCGCAATGTACGCGGTCCATACTCAAAGACAATGTCGCCCCCATCAACGTTGATTGTTTCCGACTGAATCCAGCCGCCCACACGAGACGCCCTCTCGTAAAGCGTAACTTTGGAGCATAATGGGTCTTTGGACAGCCGGTACGCTGCTGTAAGACCAGTAATTCCAGCGCCTATGACAGCAACATCGTACTTCTGAGGGTGATCGTGCACAGAGCGCCGGGCGCCATTGCGGAGAAACGCCCATGACGTTCGTAAATGTTTCGATGTACGACTAGGGGAACATAGTAGACGCATCTCAGCGATAGTAAGGAGTACAAGTCATTGAAAGACGAGAAGGGTAGCGGTTGAGGAGAAGAAAATCAGGCAACTTGAACTCCCCGGAAGCTCCAGAGTCAACCAAGTCAACCTTAACTTGGAGCTCTCGGAGACGTAACATTACCATATATTACTGTATATTACATTTTATATTACACAGCGCTTGACCTTTTAGGTTGCCTCCAGCAAATTACTAGTACAGTAGATACATAAGTGCCCTAAGACACTGATTACTAGTAAGGATATTATTAAAGGCATAGCCCAGCAGACCAGGTTCTACAACAAAGAGCAGAGTCAGTGGCTCCACATAAAATTGTATCCAGATTCTATTTACAGGCATATCATAGTATCGTTTCACACCACCATTCCCAGTGATATCAGTAATATTAAAAAATCAATTTGAACGCCCATCCCACCACCTGGCCACCGTCCTTAAACATAGGAGCAGATAATACATGATATCAAACTGTGAAGAAGAGTTGTTTGAAAGTATCGGATTGCTAGAAGCACGCCCCAAAAAGGAGAGAGTTCAAATTATGTTACGATCTCCTGTGAAGAACTGTCCGCACCAGCTCCTGGTTTTATCAGCTCCTCGGGAGCATCCTCATCATTAATGAATTTCCGCTCGCTAACGCGTTCCCGGTCCTGCGAGGAGTCTGCGGTCCAGACTTTATCGGAAAACCCCCCTCGTTGACCTTCAGCGTGCTTGTAAGGACAAGTAGGATTGAGGCAAGGATTGAACCTGCAGGGAATCTGAACGTGTGTGAACTTGCAGTCGGCGGTGGAGCAGTCAGCTCCATTGCGACATAGCGGCATAGAAGGATGTTTAAAGTGACAGTGGGGATTTGTGCAATTAGGGAAGAACCTGCAGAGCTCTTCGGCTTGATGGGCTGACTTCACAGCTGGCGAGGGGTGTCGCCCGGTGCATTTCCGGTTTTTACATGCCGCGCCATACGAGCACGGGTCCGAAATATCGATTGGAGTACCTTCGGGGGCTGCGGGGGATTGATGCGCAAACGGGCAATCTCTTCTCGTACAACGAAGGTTGAAGTGGCAAACGTTATCAGTGTTGCTTTCATCCTGTCCACCATTATGTGTCGCCTGGTCAGGGCTTGTGTCCATATCAGTATCAGCGGGTTTTGAGTCGGCATGTTGGGTTCGGTTTCCGAAGGCTCCTTGTTGACGAGGGCCTCTAGGACGTTCGACTCGGTCGGACAACGAGCGCTGGGAGCCGGTTTGCTGAAAAGCCGGGTTGATTGCTGGGGAGACAAATCCGGGCATAAATTGCGCCATCATCCTCGCCTGTTCTTCAAGGAGGGACATCAGATGCATCTGATCGTTTGAATTCATGTTCCCTAGATTACCGGCCATCGGGTTGTTCCCCATCCCCATGCCGCCCATCTGACGTCCACTGAACATCCTTCCGTTACCGCTCTGGTTGAAGCGTCCTCCCCTATTCGCACCGCGTCCGTGCGAGTTTATTCGACCGCTGCCAGTTTGGTCCCGAATACGATGCAACCCAGAATCTCCCCGTTCCAAACTTCTGTTAATTTGATTAAGCATCCTACCCCGTCCACCCTGGCCGCCTTGGCGACCGTTGCGCATTGATTTTGGTCCAGTGGGTCTATGAATTTGTACGTTAGTCCAATTCACTCGTCCATACCACTCGAAAGGAGGCACATACATTCCATCACCTGCAGACCCTGCGTCGATAAGGCTCGAATTATCAGGCAGGAACCCATTTTCAAACCCTTGCGGCTGCTGGGGGGTCGTGGTCTCTTGGTCGTTAAACGACGGAATTGCTTGGGCGTTCTCAGTCAAAGTTGTTACAGGTTGACCGTTGATTTGCTGATTGAAAGTCTCGACTTGTTCAAAGAGCCATCTTGAAAAATCCAGTGCTTGTGTGTCGCCTTCCCCGAGGCCGAGAAGATCGTTGGAAAGTTCACTCGCAATTTGTTCCTGGGTCTTGCCGTTGACGAGCATCAAGATGACATACTCTGTCAAGGCAGAATCGCTACTATCAGAGCTCCACCCCATTTCTACCAGCTTTGGTTGAATAGCATTGCTCAGGGCGTCCGCTAAAGGAGTGCCAACCGCAATGGTAGCCATCGTGATTGCGCTGGCGCAGAAGTCGGGGAAACGCGATAGTGAAAATGGAAAATAGGTCTTAGGAAGTCCTGTGGCAAAGTTCTGCGTTGCCTGTTGATTGAATTCCAGTGGGGGAATTCGACAACAGATATAAATGGAACAGGTTGACAAAGAGACCGCGAAGGTAAAAGACAATAAAGAATTGTCGCCTACCGTGACAAAGCTCGAGTTTGGAGATGATGAAAGATGCCCAGAATCCTTCACCAGCCACAAAGATCACGTGATATTTTAAGTGGCGTCGACGGGGCTAGAATCCTAAATGCCTGATTAATGAGGTATGCATTTTCTTTGTTCAGACAATTCCATTCATCTGTTGGTATTATATACAGAAAGATTTGAAAAAAAATTGTCAAAGCATGGGTTTCTACATGAGGACTAGGAATTGCAAGAACACTGCATCCACAAAGCCCGCATTCAGTGCACTCTATAGTAAGGTGTTAATATATATCTTGATAACTACGTAGTCCTCATCTAGGATGTTCGCCATCCTATCACCCCGCCGCCTGGAAAATGGGTTATACGGGGCTGCTACAGTCCAAGTTGCACATCAAATTGAAGAAATATTACACTGAGATGCCATCTTGTGCTCTGTTGAGTCAGTAGGACGTAGGTCTGAATAGTAGAGGCAAGAAGGAGGGCTGGTGGTTTTCCAACATCAGAATCACCTAGCGTCCTCCAAAAGGCATTCTCTATCCAGTACTATCAATTATCCACCTTGGTTTACAGAGTATTGTTATCAACTTATCATTCCTCCTTCCGGAGAGCCTCAAGTTCTTAAGGCAGGCGCTAGATAAGCAACAGACCTCTATATTCGTCACGCGCGAACAACACCGATCGGCTCCCGCCTCAGTCATCCGCCGCCCGTCCAATAACCTCGTCCTTCTTCTCCCTCTCCAAGGGACCTCGGAAGCCATCCATAGCATCTTCATTTTTATTGAGCATCTTTATTCTTATTCTTTTTAGATTGTGGTAGTTGGTCCCATAATGAGATCAGCGGCAGTCTCTCTCGGGCTGATCGGCGGCATTTCCGCTCTTGGGATTCCCCTCACTGACCTCCAGCCTCTGGAACAGGTCCCGCTCGGCAATGTGCAGAAGGAGCTCGTCAGCTCATCGGCGTTGCAGGGTCAAATTCATGTCAGCAATCTCCTCGATAGGGCCAAAATCCTGTATAGTTTGGCGGAACGCGGAATAGATGAATATAACCACCCGACTCGTGTAATTGGCAGCAAGGGTACGTTCGAATGTTACCATTTTATCCGTTGAAAGCACTCATGTATATGATGATTAGGTCATTTGGGAACGCTGGACTATATCTACTCAACAATAGTCGGGCTGGACGACTACTACGACGTTACAAACCAATCCTTCCCGGCTGTTTCGGGCAACGTCTTCGAATCCCGTCTCGTCCTTGGGCATGAGGTGCCAGCGTCAGCCCACCCTATGGGGCTAACTCCACCAACAAAGAACAAAGACCCCGTATACGGTTCAGTGATACTTGTGTCGAACCAAGGGTGTGATGGTGCTGACTACCCTTCTGAACTCACCGGTGCAATTGCCTTGATCGAACGCGGTACTTGTCCTTTCGGTACAAAGTCAGAACTAGCTGGGAAGGCGGGTGCCGTCGCCGCCATAGTATACAATAATGAAAAAGGGGATGTGAGCGGAACCCTGGGAACTCCGTCGCCAAACCACGTTGCTACCTTCGGTATATCTGATGCCGACGCCGCACCGTATATCAAGCAGCTGAAGGAGGGGAAGAAGGTCGATTCGATTGCTTATATTGACGCAACAGTCGACACGATTCATACCACTAACATCATTGCACAAACGAAGGGAGGCGACCCCCAGAATTGTATAATGCTTGGAGGCCATAGTGACAGTGTCGCGGAGGGACCTGGAATCAATGACGATGGTTCTGGAACCCTGACTCTTCTGGAAGTTGCGACTCAACTCAGCAAATATAGCGTCAACAACTGCGTACGCTTTGCATGGTGGGCAGCTGAGGAAGAGGGCCTATTGGGTTCAGATTACTATGTATCTGTCCTCAGTGAAGAGGAGAACCTGAAGATTCGCCTTTTCATGGACTATGATATGCTGGCATCGCCAAATTATGCTTATCAGGTCTACAACGCCACCAACGCTGTTAACCCTATTGGGTCTGAGGAGTTGCGTGATCTTTACACCGAGTTCTACACCTCTCATGGGCTCAACTTCACCTATATTCCGTTTGATGGGAGGAGTGATTACGATGGTTTCATCCGAAACGGCATTCCCGGCGGTGGAATTGCTACGGGCGCAGAAGGTGTGAAGACCAAAGATGAGCAGGGGATGTTTGGGGGCACCGTAGGCGACTGGTATGACCCATGCTATCACCAGCTGTGCGATGACCTCGGCAACGTCAACGCGACTGCTTGGGAGATCAACAGCAAGGTATGTTTTGGTATTTCCTTTTGCTGTAATGCATAAGCTAACGATATACTGCCTCACAGCTTGTCGCCCACAGTGTTGCCACATACGCAGTGTCGTTTGAAGGATTTCCCAAGCGGACCAGTACCAGCAGCAATTCGATGGAGCTGGAGAAGCGCAAGTACCATGGCCCTAAGCTACTCATGTAATTTAACCATGCCGGGTGTCAAACGGATGGGCGCTGAAACCTGGATCCTGAATTTTGTCTCTTTCGGATATCTCTTAGATTCCATTTGTTATACTCGCTCTTGCGGTGTTAGGAAGCTCCGGCCTCGTACCTTCCCACTTCACTGAGGCTGATTCACTCGTCGGGTCTTTTTGGGGTCCCGCGCGCATATGTCTTCTCATTTCAGCGAAATCATAATATAATATCTGTCTCTCATTGTTATTACTCTACCGTCGAGGTACCTCACTCACATCCTCGCGTGGGACAAACCGCCTCAAGTTTTATCATTCTTGCATGTCATAGAGCCATTGAAATGGATTTCCCCAAGCATTCCCTCACAAAATACCCCCCCACAACCGGCCAGCCAACGTCGACTTTTAATTGCGTGAAGTGCCAAAAGGATACTTTCAAGACCGCCGAAGCACTGGCCGCTCATCAGGCTGCGTTGGGCCATTACCAGGAGGGTTCTGAATTCCACGAGCAATTCAAGAGCCGCAATGAATCCGCCAAACATAAGCATATGCTCGAGCGAGATAGTGCCTCATTTCAAAAGGCCAAAGCGGCACGCTCAATGCCAGCGGCACCAACAGTGGTGACCACCGCAGGAGACACTTGTGTTGCCCACGGATCCCGACGACAGAGAAACGCCAATCTTCGACTGGATATTACCCATGGGCGATATTTTATCGTGCTTTCACAGGACGAACAGAATCTCCTTTACGATAAACTCCTAGCAAAATGCCACTCTTTTGCTTGCCTCCAGGCCCAGGGCTACAGGCTGACCGTCGCACCGCTTGAAAAGAAGCCTCATAAGGAGAGGCCTCCGAAAGAGACGTCACCTGAGGATAAAGTCCCCGAAGAGAATTCTCCAAAAGTGAAGGTCTCGCGTGATGAAAAGGCCTCGAAGGACCCGTTGTCTAAGTTTTCTAACGACAAGTCCCGTGAGATCATCTTTTTCACTCACACACCAAGATGCCTTCCTGGACAATCGTACGGACCAAGAAAAGCAATAGCCCTCGACTGTGAGATGGTCGCGGTCATTGGGGGCCAGGACGAACTAGCCTTCCTCAGCGCCGTTGACTTCTTCACGGGCGAAGTACTCATCCACAGCTACGTCCAGCCTACGAAGAAAGTTATCCAGTGGAGATCCAGGGTGAGCGGCATATCACCGGCCGCGATGAGCGCCGCAGTAACAGCTGGCCAGGCACTGCGCGGATGGAAGGCCGCTCAGCTAGCGCTGTGGAAATACGCCGACGCAGACACCGTTCTTATTGGGCATTGCCTTCGATACGATCTCAACGTTCTTCGAATAATCCATCCAAAAGTTGTCGACTCCGCAATATTGTCGGGCGAACCAGTTTTCAACCAGGGGCCCGATGTGCCACTTAAGCGTGTCTGGGCCTTGAAGACGGTTGCGAAAGCGTTTCTTGACCAGGATATTCAGACTGGAGGTAAGAGGGGTCATGATTGTCTGGAGGACACCTATGCCACCCGGGATGTGGTTATCTGGTGCTTAAGGAACCCACACCAATTGACAGCCTGGGCCCAGAATGCCAGAGCTGAGCATGAACTCAAGATGAAGCAACTTAGGAAGCAGTCCGAGGCCCGAAAACGGGAGAAGGAGGAGAAGGAGGAGAAGGAGGAGAAGGAGGAGAAGGAGGAGAAGGAGGAGAAGGAGGCAAAAGAGACATCCGAGCAGAATCGGGCTGAAGAGCCGACCTGTGAAGATCCGGATAACCTCGAGTCACCAGCTGAACTAGGCCGCTCTGGTTTTATAGAGACGCGATGGTACGCCTGAGTTAGTGCAATATTATTCTCTCTAATAGATTTTAGATTGTGGCAGGTCTGCATTCATTCTAGTCAACGATCAACCTTCCCGCCAGTTAGGTACCTACAGATGAAGCAGGATAGACAATATCGAGAGATCAATATGATAATATCCATCCCCTTGATTTAGTGATATCATCGATGCCTCGGCCCGATTAGATTATCCACCCCTTGCCGCTAATCAACGCGGGGTTCGCAAGAACTCCTGAATGGGGTAGATCTGTATGGAGCTGCCAAGCTATCATGAAGCATGTGCGAATCTCGAGATGAATAATTCTGCATTTTCCCATCGCTGAATGGCCACTTTCCATTTTCTTTGTCAGTCAGTGACTCAGGTCCAATGACTCCGTCGACCGAAGGGATGTTCTACTATCATCTACAAATTTTGCCTATCCCCCGCCGTCCTGGCGTTGAAAAAACTGATGGATTCACCCGCCTCTTCGAAACCGATAGCTGATACTCAGACCTCAGCATGATCGAAGAGCTCGTGAGCGAGCTAACGCCAGGACAGGCCGTCCTGTACTTCCTTGGAGCCTTCTTTTTCGCATGTCTGGCGCGGAAGATTCAAGTGCAATGGCAACTTTCGCGCCTGGGTGCAAGGGCTCCTAAGATCCAGTTCCGTCTTCCATATGGTGTGTTTAACCTCTTGACATCTCTTACCTTGAAAAGACCACGCTGACAAAAATCCCCAGCCGTGGACTCCATCTACAACTCTATGCAAGCCAACAAGTCCGGCCAAGACCTCGAATTCTGGGCCAGAGAGATAAGTCGTGCCAGTGGTGCACCTTTGGCCGAGCACAAGAAAACAGTGGAGCTGGACGCTGGAATTTCAACTCGTATCGTCTTTACTCGGGATCCGGAGAACATCAAGGCCGTGCTCACAGGGCAGTTCGCGGATTATGGCAAGGGTGAATCCTTCCACCACGACTGGCGTGAGTTTCTGGGAGACAGCATCTTCGTGACCGACGGAGAGCAGTGGTCTGCCTCGCGGCACCTTATCCGGCCCATGTTCGTACGAGATCGCCTTGTGGACACAGAGATCTTTGAGAAGCACGTTCAGCATCTCATTCCCTTGTTGGCTGGGGATAATGGAAACAAGGTCGTCGATATTGCATCTCTTTTCTTCCGCTACACACTGGATGCGGCTACCGATTACCTCCTCGGGCATGGAACCGATAGTTTGCAGAACCCAGAAACAGAATTCGCTGAGGCTTTCCGCTATGTGCAGCGCCGTCAGTCACAATATTTCCGGCTAGGGTATGTTCTACTCGACCTTGTGTTTGATTGTCGATGCTAACCCCCTCAGGCTATTTAAATTCATACTCTCCCGCACAGAATTCCGCCGCCAACTGAAAGTGATGGACGACTTCATAAAACCATACATTGACCGAGTCCTCGCCATGTCCCCCGCCGAACTTGACCAAAAGCTTTCCAAAAACGACACCTTCCTCCACGCCCTGGCCCGCTTCACCCGAGACCGCCGCACCCTCCGTGACCAACTTGTCGCTATCCTCCTCGCCGGCCGCGACACAACAGCTGCAACCCTCTCCTTCTGCCTCTTCGAAATCGCCCGTAGGCCCGACGTCGTCGCCAAACTCCGCGAAGAGATCGAACCGCGCCTGGGCCTCGGCGCTTCGGCCCAAAAACCCTCATACACAGACCTCAAGGAAATGAAGTACCTCAACGCCGTCCTCAACGAATCAATGCGCCTCTATCCAGTCGTACCATTCAACGTCCGATTCTCCCTCAAGGACACGACCCTCCCGCGCGGCGGCGGGCCCGACGGTCTCTCCCCCGTAGCCGTCAGAGCCGGATCCCGAGTCGTCTACTCAACAATGCTCATGCAACGAAGCTCAGATAACTATGACTCCCCCGGTTCTGCAAATTACTTTGACCCTGCAAAGTGGATCCCCGAACGCTGGCTCTCTGGATGGCAGCCAAAGCCGTGGCACTTCATCCCCTTCAACGGTGGCCCTCGGATCTGCATTGGACAACAATTTGCGACGATTGAGATGGGATACACCATTGTCAGAATCTTGCAGGCGTTTGAGCGGATTCAAGCGGTGCCGGAGATGGGGGAGAGTGTGGTTGGGGATCCGAAATTGAGGTTTGAGGTTACGCTCTCGCCGGCTACGGAGCTGAATTGTGTTTTTGAGAGGGATGGGAAGGGGAAGGAGAAGGAGAAGGGGACTGCTGAATAATTCAGAAATATGTACATATATTACTAGGTTTTTCCTTCATTGCTGTATTTAAAGTGGATGGCTTAACGTGCTATGAACTTCTTTCTTATTTCACCGAAAAGTGTTATTATATTCATTAATCCGCATGGAACCCAGGTGATAGACCAAGCCAATAGTTTGTTTCAAAGGAAAGGGTTCAAAATAAGGTCAGATATAAGTGACCTTTACCTTCCCCATCCTCTTCAACCTCTGCAGAATCTCTAGCTTCCTCAACTCAAGAAACAAATCCTGGTCATCGGCATCCCCCAAGTCCCCGGAGATATTGATCCATGGCGCCGCCTGAGACAGGACCATCTCCCCATTCGTCTTTGCCGACGGAATAATCTTCATACTAGACGTTGTTGCATCAACAATACCACTACTGCTTCTACTCAGATCCACAGTATGGGAGTTATTCGTCTCTTCCAGGCTCTTCTGTTCTGTTGAGCGCGATTTATCCCCAACCCACCCCTTGCACATTCCTACAGCCTTCTCCCAGAGTTCAAACTGCTCGCGACTTTTGTTCAGGCTCGTTTGTGGGCGGAAGACAGTGCCACCTGCTCGGTTGATGTCGTGGAGTTCGGCGAAGTTGCGCCAGAGTCCAACTGCTAGACCTGCCGCTATAGCGGCGCCGAGGGCGGTGGTTTCACGCATTTTAGGACGGTAGACGGGGATAGAGATAAGATCAGCTTGGATCTGTAGAGTTATAGGACGACGCAGTTAGTATAGGGGTGCGTTGCTATTGATAGGTTAGAGTTAGCTGTACCTGCATGGCAAGATCTGAGTTGCTCATTCCGCCGTCAACAGCGAGCTCGGATAGTGCGTGGCCACTATCCTTCTCCATAGCGTCGAGGATAGCCTTCGTTTGGAAGCACGTTGCTTCGATCGTTGCTCGAGCAATGTGGCCCTTTTGGGTAAACTGGGTGATTCCGACTGTGATTTTCAGGTTAGTATATGGGAGCGGACTTAGAAGGTTTTCGGCTTACATATTGTTCCTTTGGCATCGTCGATCCAATATGGAGCGTATAGCCCACTGAATGCCGTGACGAATACACAGCCACCGTTGTCTTCCACTGTTAGGGCTAGATCATTTACTTCTTTGGATTCCTTGAAGAACTCTAGGTTGTGCTGGAGGAACTTGATTCCGGAGCCGCCAACCGCAACGCTTCCTTCAAGAGCGTAAACTGGGCGTCCATCAAAATGGTACGCTATTGTTGCGAGCAGGCCGTGTTTGGAGATGACCGGCTTGTCTCCGACATTGTATAATAGGAAGCATCCTGTTCCGTATGTGTTTTTGGCCATTCCAGGAGAGAACCCTTTTTGCCCTACCAGGGCCGATGACTGGTCTCCTAGACATCCCATGATGGGAACGCCTGCAAGTATCCCAGTAGAAAGTGCACCATAGGCCGTAACATCTGAAGAAGGGACAATTCTGGGTAGGTGTACTCGCCCCCTAATGCCGAAGAAGTCTAGTAGAAAGTTGTCGTACTCTAGTGTTTTGAGATTCATGAACATTGTGCGCGATGCGTTTGTAGGGTCGGAGACGAATACATTGGCCTTGCTTCCGCCATTCAATCGATAGACCAACCAGGAATCAACGGTGCCGAACGCCAACTTGCCCTTTTCATACGCATCTCTGACCTTGCGAACGTTTGTAAGCATCCATAGGAGCTTGGAGGAGGATGAGTAGGTGGAAAGCGGGAGGCCACAGATATGTTGTAGTTGCGATGCCTCCGGTTTCTGTTTCAACTCGTCTACCACAGCTTGCGAGCGAGTATCCGTCCAGACAATCGCATTGTAAAGTGGCTCGCCCGTTTCATAGTCCCAAACCACTGTAGTCTCTCGTTGATTCGTGATACCTATCGCCTTAATGCACTGTCGATCGTTTTTATTAGTTTCGAATTGTTTGACAGCTTCTTCTATGCATATTTCCACAGAGGACACGAGCTCAACAGGATCGTGCTCATGCCATCTGTCAAATTGGCTAGTGTTAATAAGTATAACCAAGAGTCTAGAAGGGGAGGTTTATTACCCTGGGTTTGGGTATATTTGCTTGAATTCAACCTGATGCGACGCGACGGGTTCTCCTTCACGATTAAATATCAGAAATCGGGTACTGGTGGTACCCTGATCGATAGAACCAACAAAGACCTCTGTTGGATCCATGATCTCCTGGCCCCGGAATAGAGGATGGCTGCGATGTTTTCCAGGGGAAATAAGCTAATTCACGCAGGCGATTCGCTGGAGTAAGGAATGGGTTGGAGGGCGAGGGAAAGAGCGACTGCGTATGGGGTGAGAATACACGTCTTTAAAGAGAAGTTTGAGGAGAAGAGCATTGCGTCTCCATCACCCTTTAAGTATTCCTTTGATTCAGCCTTAATTACGACGACTGGTGTCAATTTTTCCGTCTCATCGTCCATCGTCTGCGGGGGAATCCTCCTCGACCTAGGAGGGGCAGAGACAGCTGCAAGCCGAGAGATTAATCTCACCCTTGCCCATATTAGCGTCACGTAAGAGGAAGTGGTACTTCTCAAAGACCAAGACTCGTTTACGGGTGAACCGAAACGATACCTCGACGGAGAATACTTGAAATCTTGGCTAACATGGGTCAGGGGCTGAGCTGGGCGGCAGATATCACCCAGCATCCCGATTCATGCTTCCTATATCCGAGATCTGGATATGGACGTGTTTAATTTAAAGTATACCGTGCCAACAGGCGTCTGCCCCAAAAGGCTGGTTGGGTTCATGGAGAAGATGTGTCCAGTGGAGTAGTCGCCGATCACAACAGTCGGAAGACTCCAGTCGCCGATCCGATACAGGGTTGACCATGCAGTTGTTAGCTGTTCTCAAGGCCCTTGTCGCAGAAAGTCATTGTCTGTTGGGCTCCTCAACATTGCCTCTGTAGGACAGGGTCGATATGCACTCGGTAGACGTTACTGAAGCATGAACCAATATCGATTCTCGTGTCTCACATTGAGAAATCGAATGCCGACCCTCATGGTTACCCAGTATCCACCCCCGCAACTCCACATGACAGCAAGAAGAAGGGCGAATAATGATTGACGCAGAGGACCCCATGGCCCATGCATAATGCGACGTAACTCTGCCATTCTCCAGTCTCCACCCGAACATTCCAGAACAATATAAACGAGGTCGCAGCAGGACGATTTGATGCCATAGAGCCATACTGTTCGCTAGGGCACGTATAAAACACGTATAGACGTCCGGATAGATGCATCTCTTATCCTCGTACCTGTAGAAGGGAGCAGCGTGAGTCTGGGCTCTAAAATGGAAATGTTCTGATGTCAATCATGAAGGCTGCGGACTAAGGGAACCACTTGCCTTGAATGGAAACATATCTTACTCTTGTCATGCCAGTTCAGAGGTAGCACAAGCACAGCTCGCATATCAAGGACAGACTTCGATTCGATGCCTGAAAAGCAGGTGTGACGGGAATTGCAAGTCTTCCCCCATTTGCCTCTGAAAAGATGGCTGTATTACGCTTCAGCATTGCAATGGTACCATCCGACAAGCTTCTAGGGTGGCATATCACAGGAGGGGATTGGGGTCTCCCAGAAAGTGTATGTGAAGGCTATTTCTTCCCAAAAATAAACAGAAGGATGCAAGGTTGGGAGGATGTGAAGGGACCAAGATGAGTGAATTGGTGAGTGAAGATTGCCTGGAAGTCTCCAGTGTTTGCACTTCCCTCTGTCCCATCTCTTCCTTCACTTCCTCTTACCTGTTTTAATATCCCTCATCCCCATTCTCATTCTTAGCCTCATGTTTATTTTCACCTTCTTATATTTTATCATTGTTTTAACCTCCTCATTGCGCCCTTCACTTTTTCCCAATCCGGGAAGATATTGCCGCTGCATCTGGCCAGAGCGCTCTACCAGGGTCTCCTGCATCTATATGCATAGACCTAGCCATATATCCTTCGTCGTAAGGCAGGCAGTGTAATCACCTAGGGAGGGTGACACCATGCATGTTCATGAAAGCCAGGCGTCCAATACATTGTACACCTTGCACGAAGACTTGGGATATAACTTACGGCGTCCGCTTTCCTACTTGAACTCGTTGTCCAGCATCGGTCGAGCTCGTATACACATAGATTTATTTCTCGACCTGTGACAGGAGAAGCGCATCGTATTCCATAGCCTCTTCCCTTTACCAAATGACATCCCGACCTGTTGTTGACGGAATCGATATCCTAGAGGATCGAATGCAGGTTTCTTTGCAAGAGAACGACAAGCGGGATGCCTTCCTCGGGGTGAGACCTGCCTCTGAAACAGTAGAAGGAGAGCCTGCCCCAGTCGAAGAGCCGCCATCGCCCCTGTGGTGGAGTAGGATAAGAGCTAATTGCCGCGAGGCCCTCTCGGAATTCTTCGGCACCTTGATACTAATTCTGTTTGGCAACGGCGTAGTCGCCCAGGTTACTCTTAGCCGTAGCCAAAAGGGAGACTACCAGTCCATTTGCTGGGGTTGGGGGTGAGTGTCTTTTAATTTTTAATACTGGGGATAGCGCATGTCTAACATCAGCCTCGTGCAACAGACTTGGAGTCATGTTAGGCATCTACGTAAGCGGCATATCGGGCTCCCATATAAATCCCGCCGTGACCTTTGCAAATTGCATCCTCCGCAAGTTTTCCTGGAGGAAATGGCCGGTATACACCATCTCCCAACTTCTCGGAGGCATGGCCGCTGCGGCGATCGTCTACGGCAATTACAAATCGGCCATAGATGCCTATGAGGGAGGACCAGGCATCAGGACCGTCCCTGGATACTCAGACACTGCGTCAGGGGGCATATTCTGCACATATCCAGCTGAGTTCATGACTCGAACAGGACAATTCTTCTCGGAGTTTGTTGCCAGCTCAATACTGATGTTTGTGATATTTGCCCTAACCGACAAGGGGAATATGGCGGCCGGTCCATTGATGCCTATTGCAATGTTTTTCACCGTCTTTGGCATCGGCGCTTGTTTTGGATGGGAGACAGGGTACGCCATTAATCTAGCTCGAGACTTCGGGCCCCGATTGGTTTCGTACGTGATTGGGTATGGACCAGAGGTATTCCAGGCAGGGAACTATTACTTCTGGGTAAGTCCTTTAACCGCACCCATGATCGTACAGTTCTAATTTTCTCCTTCTATAGGTACCTATTGTGGCACCCTTCCTTGGATGTACGTTTGGCGGCTGGCTATACGATATGTTCCTCTACGTCGGATCGGACAGTCCAATCAACACACCATACCTAGGGCTACGTCGATTCGTTAGACCGGGAGCCCAGCAACACCCCGACGCCCATTGCCCGGTTTGAGCGGTACAAAGATTCAACCGGTGATGTTTGACGAGATATGTTCTACAGCACTAACGAGATTTATGTTTGCGAATTTGCGATGACAATATATGACAAGGGCAACACAAGGGGTTGCCGGTACCTGAGATCCTAATATTATGCTTGATGAACTTAATTTTACCCTATTCTTATCTACTTTGTACACTGGAGCTGTGTATCTAGTTCAGGGGCATGAGACCGGAATAATGCTCTACAATATGGAGTACAGAATAGAGAAAGAGCCAGAAAGAGAGATATTTCGGATAGCTTGTCATTTATGTGATTAGTACTCCGTATTATCAGCAAAAATCTTGTATAACCTACCAAGTACTTATGACCATTGACTACTTACTCAATCCAGCAGCTTCTGAAGCCCTGCATGAACCCAATCCTTGCTGCATTCTCGATCCCCGATCCCAATCCCGATCGAACCCTTTCTGTCTGTGTGACCTTTGGGCATCGGTCCAGGCCCAGGCCCTGGCTCTGGGCAGGTAAGGTAACTAGTAGTAAGTAGGAACTACCTACCTACCTTAGCCGGCAATGATAATAAAGTACCTTATCTTCCCCAGATCTCGCATACATACCCTGGTTCACGACGCATGATCACAGGACGGAATCGCGGTGTCTAGACTCTACTCTTCTCAGCCTTTGTATCACCTTACCCAGTTTAAACAACCAATTCAACATGACCTGAGCAGAACCCCCAGCCCCAAATCACCCCAAACCACCGCAACCACCCTCACTCTGTCCTCCTCCTCCTCCTCATCCTCCGAACCAGCTGACCTTGAGCCCAACTACGGATAAGGGCCGTATTCACCATCCTATCATCAAAGAAGTCGTAGCCGCCCCACGCTACGCGGAGCGGTAGCTTGACATGCCCAGATATGATCCTTCCCTAAGTGTAACAGTACGGTTCTTTGAGGAGGCAAAATCTCACTTGGATTGTGCCAGGGGCGTCATGGAGGAATGATTTATGGTGTTTGAATTAACGGTGGTCTAATTAATGGCTCGTAATTGACACAAAAAGGTCGGGAGAATTACCGATATATCGTACTTTGTGGCGCTGGACTCATGGTGTCCTCAGGCATCTGTATAGCCATTCTAGAGCGCTGACTGCGGTGTAATGATAATGGATTCTCTATCAATAATCTGGTCATACTGATAGAAGGGTTGGGGAGGAAGGATTCTCGTCAAGGGAGAAAGCATGACTGCAGAATCAGGTAGAACAGATAAACGAAACAAAAGCCATTGAGGTCCGATTATTCCACATCAAGTAACGCCAAGTGACACGAGCTAATTAAGTAGGGATCTGTAGATAGTCTCATGAGGGAAAACGGATATTAAGTACAAGGAGAAGAAGTAGGTGCCCGTGCACTGACTCAGGGATTTTTTCAATTGCCATCGGGGTCTTGCACTGCCCCATCGATGATTACCCACCAGGTACCGGGACCAAGTCATAGGAAAGTCGATCTATATGACAAGCCAGCGCCGTGAGAAAAGTCATGCCTTCGTGAATCTTCGTCGCATATCTCATAAAGTAGTCGTGGTTGAACTGCGGTTGCGTGTTTTGAACTTGATTTCCGCGCTTCGTAGAGTGGTCAGGTCTAGACAGAAGCGAACACGCTACTGATAAGCGCACATAAAGCACCAAAACCCAAGGGGACGTCGAACACGCAATTTGCGGCATTGATGGTCGGTGAAATATGTGAGGCACTAGTGCGGTCCTGTTTTGGACCACCCAGGACAATTTCTAGCTCGTCGATTGCCGCGTTGAATTGCTCTGTCGACTCCGTGTCAGAGACCACTGATTGATGAGTTTGTAGAGTGGTGGTTTCAAGGACGGAGCGGGAGGATAAACCCGACCAGGAGTGATGCGAGGCAGACGTAGACGGGAGCGTAGACTGGGTGGTAAAAAGGCATCGTTTTAGCAGCAAATTCGACAAGGGTATAAAACGGGACTGTGGGCAATGCTCACTCATAGAGGACCGACTGGGTGGTTGGATTTTTCCGGTACCAGCAAAATGCCAATTACCTGGCAACTCTGTGGACGGGGAGTCTGAGCCGTCATTGCTGCTTGGCCTCGGAACCCAGGGGTATATATCTGGCGTAGAAAAGCTTGTGGTTTGGCGGTGCGTTCCTTCAAATGGAATAGGACCGCTGTCAGCTGTTGCGGTGATCGCGGGCACCGTGCCAACATCCGTCATAGACTGAGCGGCACTGTTGCCATTTATCTCGCCGTCTTCCGAGGCAATTGACTGCCATGACCCGCTGTTGTCAACGTATGCATAATTCTTGCCGGTAGAATAGTCCGTGACTCTAAGAGACCTGAGGTACATTGAGAAGGGACCAGCAGTATAATCGGTCTCGCCGCCCGCCCATTCTAAAACTACATTAGCAATCTGCTAGAAACTAGAGGGATTAGGGTACGGAAGGAAAAAAAAAAAAAAAAAAAAAAAAAAAAAAAAAAAAACACGGATCGTGCCCTGGCTATTATTGGGGTCGCCACCAGCCCAGGCTCCAACCTTTACCATCATAGGCGTCTGAGGGTATTGATTGGACTCTGCAGAGTCGGGAGTAAGCACGCGAACGGTTTTGCCGTCAATCTGCCAGACAATGTGGGATTCTGTCCAATCGATGGTATAAGTGTGGAAGTCATCGCGGTTTCCTGGATTGTCATGGGTAGCAGCGCGGTTGTAGGTGTCAGTATTGCCCTTGCCGAAGTAATTCGTTTGGACATATTGATCGTTGCCTCCGAGCCACTCCCAATCAATCTCATCTAGGTCGTCTGACTGCAAAACGGCGCTGCTGACGATGCCCGTACCCGGTGCAGCCTTTATGACGAATTCAACGTGTCCAAACATGATGTACCAATTGGACTGGAGCAACGGAGAATCGCCTTGCTTGGACACGGTAAACACAGCTCCGTCGCTGCCGTATGTCGGTGACATGATTTCGGTGAACTGATCGGACGAGCCCGTGGTGAAGTCATGGGTGACCGAGGTTCCCAATGCCGGATTTGGAGGACAGGCTTCAAGAGCTTAGTTAGTACTAACCCAGTGTTATAAGGGGCGAGGGGCGTACTTTGCTCCAGCGGATTGCAGTTAGTATATGTTTGAGCCGCAACCAAGGTCAGACTTGAGAGAAGACCAATGGTCGGGCGATTGAGCTGGAATAGTCTCATGGTGAAGGAAGACGGAAATATAGGGAACCACAAGAGTAGTCAAGAGCAGAGTATGTACAGATTGTCATTCAAGAATATGAAGCGAGAGTGGTAAGAAAAACGGGAATAGGAGGGCCTGTCGAGATCTGTTTTCCTGAGGAGCTGGGCGGTTGTTGAGAGTTCAGCGTTTTTCCAAGTTGATGCAGCAGCGTCGGCGTCTGGTCACTGTCGAAGAAGGCGCGACCGAGGCAGGTTTTGATTTATTTGAAAGGGCGGTCATCACTGTGGGCGAGAAAATTGGCTGCAGTCTATTTAAAGCGAGCAGGCTCTGAAGCGGCAGAGGTCCGGCTAAAGCGTGGATATTGTTGCAGGGAGTTGAGTAGATTCGTCCAGCCACCAGGTCCAAGAGTGGGAGAGTGAGCTCATTGTTGACTTTTCCTGATTGGGCACATCTTGGGCTGCTCCACAAAAGTCACGGGCGGTGGCTGGTAACAAAAAATAACAGCTTCCCATTGGCCAGTGCTGCGGCGCATCAACAGTCCACGACACTTGGATCTGACGTGGTTTCACCCTAAAATCTCCAGCATTCCCCAACCCTCGTTGTGCCATGTGCCATGTGCCATGTGCGATGTACGATGTAAGGAACAGGCCAGGCAGAAGAATTACCACAGGGATGACCCAAATTGCTCGAGACCCTTCTACAACCACCCTGTTTTCTAGTTTAATGCGGCCCAAGCAGATCTCCCGAGTAGGAGGAACTGAGTATTTGAGAGTAATCTCTAGCTTAAATCAAGCATACGACGAAGAGGTTCACTGGGTACCATGCATGGGTCTTGATAAGGTGTGCTCTGATTATTCCTGAACATAGCTGTTCACAGCCTCTAAGATTACTTGGGCCCAGCTTCCAATGTTCCAGATATCCATCTACCTCTTCATGCCAATCCCCTTAAACTCAGCCGTGGTCTGCTTGATAGCCACCTCAACAGGCAGTCTCTCCATCGAACTGGCCCCAAAGAAACCATGCACGCCGTGCACCCGCTCCAACACAAACTTCGCATCCCCCGGAGCAGCAATCGGGCCCCCATGACACAACACAATCACATCCTTCTTAATCCTCACAGCTGCATCCCGAATCGCCTGAATCTCCCCAACGCACTCCTCCAGCGTCTTCCCCGTCTTCGCCCCAACCAACCCAGACGAAGTCAACCCCATATGTGCAACCAAAACATCCGCCCCAGCCCTGGTCATCGCCTCGGCCTCCTCAACATTAAACACATAAGGTGTGGTCAAAAGCCCCAACTCCGCCGCGTGCCTCACCATCTCAACCTCCTTCCCAAACCCCATCCCCGTCTCCTCCAGATTCGCCCGAAACTGCCCATCAATCAGCCCCACCGTCGGGAAATTCTGCACCCCCGCAAATCCCAGATCCCGGAGCTGGGTGAGGAAGCGCGGGATGTCCCGGAATGGATCGGTGCCGCACACTCCCGCGATCACGGGCGTGTGCTGCACGATGGGGATCACCTCCGCGGCCATCTCGACGACTACGTCGTTGGCGTTGCTGTAGGGCATCAGGCCCGCGAGACTGCCGCATCCGGCCATGCGGAAGCGGCCGCTGTTGTAGATGATTATGAGGTCGCCGCCGCCGGCTTCGACGGATTTTGCGGAGAGACCAATTCCTAGGTGAATTGGTTAGTTATACGTATACGTATTTAATTAATGGAGAGGCGGAAGCGTACCGGCTCCAGCGCCGATGATGGGCTTTCCGTCTTCGATTTGACGGTGTAGGCGGGCGAGAATCTCGCTGCGAGAGGTGGGTGGCGCCATGGTGAGCGGGTAGATTTGCCTAGTCGGATATAGATCGATCTAGATTTTAAGGCCGATTGTAGATTTAGATAAATTAAGTAAAAGTAAAAAAGTATAGTTAGTCCTGGGACGGTGAGTGGCACGTTCTTGAAGAAATTGTGTTTGGTGGAAAATGCAAGGTATGAATGAATGAAATCAACGATGCGTCAGTGCCCCGCATACCAACATCAACTCAACAACTAACAACTAACCCATCATTTGGTGTTGGGTTTAAACTATCGACTTCGTCAAATTATTAGGGAGTACTCTGGCTTAAGTAGTATAATCATGCCACACATCCTCCTCCTAGGAACCCTTGACACCAAACAAGCGGAGGTCCTCTACCTCTACAACCAACTGCAACAAAATGCCACGACCCTCTCGCAGCCCATCCAAATCACCCTAATCGACTGCGGCTGCCGAGCAACAACCTCCCCCTTCATCACAATCAGCCACAACGACCTCTTAACAAAATACGCTCCCAGCTCAACCCCCTCCACACCATGGGACCTACCCCGCGGGGAAGCAATCGAGTTGATCGCGCGCTGCACCAGCCGCTGCGTCAGCCACCTCCTAGAAACCACCGAAGTCCACGGCATCATCGGCACCGGGGGCAGCGGAGGCACGAGCCTGATTTCCGCGGTGATGAGAACAGCCGCGCCAATTGGGCTCCCCAAGTTGATTGTTAGCACGATCGCGTCGGGGAATACGGGGTCTGTGGTCGGGGAATGCGATATCACGCTCATGTACTCGATTGTGGACATCGCGGGGTCGAACCGGCTTCTCCGTGAGGTTTTGGGGAACGCTGCCGGTGCGATTTTTGGAATGGCTGTGGCGTACCAGCATCGTCAGTCCCAACAGCAACAACAACAACAACAACAACAACAACAACAACAACAACAACAACAACAACAACAACAACAACAACAACAACAACAACAACAACAACAACAACAACAACAACAACAACAACAACAACAACAACAAC